>JANBPO010006152.1:0-79031 GCA_024336825.1 Amorphophallus titanum
GGGTCTTTCGTCGAGCTCACTTTTTTAGCTTGCTAGGAGCCAGCGCCGCTGAGGGGAAGTCCTCGTACTTCTATTCACCCTTGAAGAAATATTGAAGCTAGACGCCCACTTTCACTCATCTCTTCTCTCTCTGCTTTCGAGTATGGGAGGAGGTGGCTTCAGAGGGGTCTTGGTGCGATAGGCTCAGGGTTCAGTACACCTTCATCAGATACCGATAAGCGAACCCCGTCAAATATCGCCCCTCCCCATTTGTCTAGTCTTTTAACTAGTTAGGCCAGTAAACTTCTTCGTACGGCTCACCATTAATCGGGAGGCCACTAAGCTGGGATAGATGCCACAAATCTAAAGAAGTCTCCCCTTCTGCTGTGTTGAAGGTATTATGTTTGGGGCAGAATGCTTCAATCATCCCACAGTAGAGGCCCTTAGAGATTGGTTAGCGGAATCTTGAAGCATACATGCTATGATATATTTCGTCAGATATCAAAATTGGGGCATAATGCTAGAGCACATATTCTGTAAATTCAACTATTCTAGCCCTGAAATCATGCTCGTCGGTGGCCTTCATGTCAACAAACCACCCCACAGCAATCTAATGTTTGAAGCACACGGCCAAGCAACCCAGTAAGAATGGTTCCTCTTTGAACCCCCATTTCAGTAGGGCCAGAAATAGACCGAAAAATGGCTTGTCCCTGTGGACATGGCCAGCCAAACCATCCTATCTAGTAGGGATAAATTCTAGAGCTCTAATCAGTATTTCCCATGCTGGAGTTAGCTCTGATACTCCAATGTTGGCCCAAAATAGATTGCAAGGACATGAAGGGGGGTTGAATTGTCCCCTTAAAGGATTTGATAGATTTTAAACTAATATAAAATTAACAAGATTGATAAAAATAAACTAAATGAAAATAACTCTAGTTCACTCAATCTCTCCGATCACACTCGATTGTGTTGCAAAAGATAATGCGCAAGCAAGCAACCACAGGATAGAGAGATTTTAAGGTGATTTGGGACCACGACGGGCTCCCTACGTTCATCCCTCACTAAACCGGTGAGGCTTCACTTGCTTCACAATGAAGCACATGGAGAAAAATCTCTAACACACACGAAGACTCGGTCTCCAACACGATCCTACCACGGATCACTATACACACACACAAACCGCAACAACTGTGGCATAATATAACCACGATCGTACGCGGACGGTCACACACACAGAGTCAAAATTTAGAAAATAAGGATATGATCAATACAAGCTCATAGACCAATTGCAAATCCTTCTAAAAGGATCCGAAACTCAATAGAGATCCGACAGGACCCAACAACGATCCGCCAAAGATCCAGGATATTACAGCAAGTGTGCTCATAACCTATTTCAAATATTTTTCCAGGAGATGAAGATAATTCTGATTCGGATTCAGACTATACAAGTGGCGGGTCCGAGAGTGAATGAGAGTCGGATAAAAATAAGAGTGAAGACATAGGAGTCTTATTGTTTAGATCAAGTCCATGTAATTTTCTGTTTTATTGAGTCTAGTAAATCTGATTAAAGGATGAATTAGTGTTGTAATTGAATAATTTGATTATCAATAAAATAGAAGTTAAATTTGAGCAAATACTTGTGCAATTACATCTTATGTGTGATTGTTCGCGCTCTGATCATGCTTGCTTGCAAGAGGCTTACCATGCCGACTGTTCGCGTCTCCCGAGCGAGTCTTCCGCTGTAAATAAAGGCTCGGGGCGTGACAGCTAAGTTGGTATCAGAGCCAGAATCTAAGTCTCAGGACTTAAGGGAGAAGAATCATGTCATAGGATAAGTCCAAGGTTTAAAGACCCTTACCTATGAAGTAAGGAAGAAATTTTCCACACCCATGTGAGAATTGGGTAGAGCTCGGGGTAAGATAGTTAATTATCTCAAGATTAAAAAAAATCCTCTGTAATTCCATGAGAAATAACAAGTTGTTATATTTCTCTCAGGTAACTTATTTTAATTCCCAATGGCACATCGCGTAGATTGGGACGGCATGCAGCAGACTGTGGCTGGCCTTACCCAAGCCCTACAAATGATGGCTCAGGAAGGCGCAGGAGCTAGAGCTGGCAGTTTACACCAAAATTTTCAGAGTCTCAACCCTTCGCGTTTCTACGGATCTTCTAATCCAGACGAGGCAGAGAATTGGATCGATGAGATGAACAAGATCTTTGACGTCATTCAATGCACTGATCAGGAGAGGGTGCGTTTGGCTACCTTCCAGTTAAATAAAGATGCTCGTACATGGTGAAAGTCAGTTTCGGCACCTCTAGTCGATGCACCACACACATGGGAAGGTTTCCTCACATTATTCCGTCCCAAGTATTTTTCAGAACACGTCAAGAAGAGGAAAGCTATGGAGTTTGCATCCCTTCGTCAAGGGATGATGTCAGTTGCAGAAAATGAATTGTAGTTTTCCAGGCTAGCACCGTATGTACCACATCTTATCAGTACCGATTTATTAAAGGCTAATCAGTTCATGGACGGGTTACAGCCCGGTTACATTCAACAGCTAGGAACCCACCCTGGGGGTCACGGGGGCGTGAACGAACGTGAATGAATGGCTCGGCCGATCAGAAGATCGGGAACTCCCGGGGGTCGATCGGCCAGCCGGACGACGGCGCCTGAAGGGTCCGGATCTTCTCGTTCTTGCGCCAGTGGTTCCACGTCTTCAGGGTCAGCATGAACGCCTCATCCTCGGTGACGGCGTACGTGCCCTCCCGGCCGTACCGGCGTCGCAGCTGCGTCACCGGGTGCTCGTCGTCGAGCCCGAAGCCCTTGATCAGCATCTCCCGGAAGAAGATGTCGGCCGCCGCCTGGTCCTTCCCGGCGAGGACGAAGTACGCCGCGCCGACCATCGTCGCGGACTTGCCGAGCTTCGGCGATGCCGTCGCCACAGCCCCGGCGACCGTCAGCGCCGCCCGGAACCGCTTCGAGTGCTTGGACAGGAAGGCCCGCAGCTCCTGCTTCGTGGGCGTGCGGGAGCCGCCGCTCTTCGGCAGCCTGCCCAGCACCTCGAACAGGAAGACGCGCCGGACGATGGCACCGAGGCGGTTGACGTCGACCCACGGGCCGTCGCCGTCGCCCTCGTCGAGGCTGAGGGTGTGCGCGAAGGTCCGCGCCCGGCCGGTGTCGATGACGGTCTGTGCGTCGTGGTCGAGGCCGCGCACGACGATGTACGTCTGGGTGACGCCCGAGTCCTCGATCGCCTTGGTCCGGTGCTGGCCGTCGGCCATGTACTCGGTGCCGTCCGGGGCGACCGCGAACCGGATGGCGTCACCGACGAACAGCCAGTTACCGTCGTTGATGTCCCGCACGTGGCCCTTGACCGCGTTGCTGACGATGGCCCGGTTGTGCGTGTTGTACCGCAGCCGCCACGCCGTGGCCATCTCGGGCGTGATGTCGACGAGGGTGATGGTGACGTCGCCGTACCGGAGGCAGGCGTTCTGGCTGAACACCACGTCGAGGCTGTAGGCCGGGTCGTGCTCCGGGCCGAACACCTCGGCCGTGCTGAAGGTGGGGATGTCAGTACTCATGCTGCTCCTTCGTGGTGGTGATGGTGGGGGTTGCTCTGGTAAGTCGTGCCGGTTCGTGCAGACAGGTTCCGTGGAGTTGCCGGAACGCCCCGTCGGGGTCGAGATGGAAGGGTGTGGCCTGTCGTGCGGCGAGGCAAGAGCCGGGCCGGGTTGGTCAGTCGGGCGTGACGGCGAGACTGCCGATGGGGACGGCGACGGCGGGCGTGAGACGGATGACGCCGTCGGCGCCGACCTCGACGAGGAACGTGTCGCCGGGCTGCACCTTTCTTCTGTGGATTAAAGACAGATGCATGAGTTGGCAACCACGTACTGCTAGTCGTGGTTGATTCTTTGACTATTCCTTGGTGTGATTATAGTAACGCATACATAAGATGTGCCAACTTGTTGCTGGGAACTGGACGGTAGAGATAGACTACTTGATGTCGGAGACTGGATATCAGGTACTGGAGTCTTAGGCACAGGGTGAGGGGGGTTGGGTATTGGGTGCTGGAGGTTAAGTGCTATGCAGTGCATATGTGCCTAGGGTACCAGGGGTTGAGCACTGAGTACCAGAGGCTGGGCACTGGGTATTGGAGAATGGGTAATAGGTATTACGGGCTTAGCATTGGATTTTGGATACTGGAACCTAGGTACTAGGTTTTGGAGTTGAGTGCTAGATACTGGGCATTGGGTACCAATTACTGGAGGCTGAGTACTGGGTTTTGAAGTTGAGTGCTAGATACTGGATATTGGGTACCGGATACTGAAGGCTCGGGTGAATGAGGCGTGTTAACCTGAATGGCTGACAACTAGAAGTGGGAAGATAACCCGTATAGGTATGTTAACTTGGAGGAGTGAAAAGTGAGAGCTAGGGCTGGAGACCATCTCATACCGATGTGTTGATCTGAATGGTTGGAATTACTAGGGGTGTTGTACCGAGAGACTTGGAACTGGAGCTGGTCGGATGACCATTAAGGTATTGTAGCCGGAGACTGGGACTGGAATTAGAGCTAGGACTAATGTTGGAACTGGAACTGGAGTTGGTTGGCTGACCGTTAAGGTGTTGTAGCTGGAGTCTGGAACTGGAGCTAGAGATGAAACTGGGACTAGAGTTGGAACTAGCCTAGCTGACCGTAAAGGTGTTGTAGTTGGAGACTGGGACTGGTCAGTTGACCGCTGCATTGTATAGCCGAATACTAGGAACTAGAGCTAGAGTTGGAACTAGGATTGGAGCTGGAACTAGCCCGGCTAATCGTTAAGGTGTTGTAGCTAGAGACCGGGACTGGTCGGCTGACTGCTGTGGTGTGTAGCTGAATACTGGGAACTGGAGCTGGAGCTGGAACTAGGACTGGAACTGGAGCTAGGGCTGGTGCCAGGGCCTTCTCAAGGTGAAGGTTGCCAATGGCGCGGTCGACCGCTGTGTTTGCCACCGGCAAAGTGTTGAGACCTGCTGGCCCTCTGTCATTAAGGAGCCAGGATAAAAGGAGAGTTTTTTTTATTTTCCTTTACCAGCTCTACCACCCTTTTAGATTTTCACTAGAGCTGGCCACCTTTAACAGGTTTAATCTATTCCTTTTTACATGAGGAGACACATAGATCTCATGCTAGACTTTTCGATTACTCAGAACATTAACCATTCCACTTCATTCTGACCAGAGATACTTCAGTACAACACTTTTCAATATGAACCATTTCACGTCTCAGGTGACATGCATCCCAATGTACTTAGTGAGACTAAACATTACTCTGCCTTTAATTTTTTTTTCTTTTTATTTCAGATTCTTTCTTCTATATGAGGTAGGTAGCTTTTTCCTCGACTTTCCTCTTCAAATTCAATACAGCAAGTTTAGTTTCTCTTAGAGTGTTAAAAAGAAAATCGTATATTCTTATGTTAACACTTATTTTCACATTTAGGTGCAAGACAGTGTGAGGACTTGATTTAACATGTATGCTGTAAATTTTAATTGAAAGTATGACTGTGCAGCTTATTAAAAAATTACACTCTCTTAGTGTGTGACATGAGACACACCAGTTATGACTCAAGTGTAACATTATTTAACAAGAAAATCTATTGTCATAGAAACTCCAAGGATGAGAGTTGAATAACGTATAATAGCATGCAAACATACGATGGGAACATATAATATGCAGTGCATACATCGGGACATGCACACATAAAACTATGTATCTCATGCAACATGAGTGCAAGATGTAAAAATTCAATTTATACATGAAACGCAATATGCTTGAATGTCCTGGCTGCACCTAAATCATGAACTCTAATGTGCCCTAAATGCATGACTGAGATGCAATGATGTGACAGTGATTGAATTTTATTGGTGCATGATTGACATAGATTTATTTGAATCTCCCCCTGAGAAGATGCATTCAAGGAAATGATCAGAAATAAGACAAGTATGGCTCAAGGGACAGAACAACCAGAGTATTATGTCGACACACCCATCAGCTTAGGTCGACATATCCAAAAATCAATTGTAGAAATTTTCAGCAGTCTTTAGCCTGAACATTTAGCATAAAAAGTACTTCCCTAGGAATGAGTCAAAGCCTTAATTTCAGACAATTTAGCTAGCAACTCTCCCTTAATACAAGACTTATTGACTTTAATGAAATTTTGACAAAGAAGTATGCATCCTATGACTTATTTGCACATTTGACTCATGGTACCAGGCGAGGGCATATTCTCGCGCATGGTGATAGCTTTCAGACAGACTTAACCTGTCTTTCTTCATGTCATCATTTGATATACCATAAAGTCATGATATGATGATGCATCAGAAATGCAATGCATTCTAATTAAAAAAAATCAAACGCTAGGTTGGGGTGATGTTACGTGATGTTACATGATTTGTTGGTTTTTATAAAGGTTTTGCTATGAGAATGGTGGAATTGTGGTCAGATTAGCTCACACAGACTGGGTGTTTTTCTGGTATGGGCACATGGAAATACAAGAACTACAATCTTTTGGGGGTGCTTTCTGCTGCAAATGGAGACTCTAGTAAAGCAAATATTACATGATTCGAAGCCTTTATAAATGTTTCTCTAAGGAATAGGGGACAGAAGGCAAGCCAGCTTAAGAGCTAAATGCTACAAGAATGCTTACCCAAGAGTCTCTAGAAAGAAGTAAAACACAAAGGAAATCTTTTTTTTGTGGCTGTGTTTTGGGTGGGTGAGGATGTTGGAGCTGGGGATATTACATGCTTGGAAGGCTTTTATAAGGGTGCTGTCAAGGAATGAGGAGAGTTCTAGCCAGTGCTCACAGATCGAGTCCCTCTAGATGAGAGATGACCCAGGAAAACATATGCAAGCTCTAAAAAAGAAGAAGAAATGGAAGGGTTTGAGGGAGAGATCAGGGATGGTGTTGTCCACAGTAGTGGGAAGAAACTGAGGAAAACAAAGACTTATATTACCCAAGAAGAAACATATATATGCAGACACCACTTGATGGAGATCTCAGGAGGGCTTCAGCCTTCAGGGCAGCAGCAGATGGAGAGGTGGAAGGAGCAGAAGGGGGCAGCGGGCGATGGTGGAGAGAGCTGAGAGAGGAAGGAAGGGGAACTGGTGCTGGATGGGAGTTCTATGGTGTGGGTGTGTGGGTGGGAGAGTCAGTATTTATAAATGGGTGGGAGGTCAATGCTCTCACGAACCCAGCTATAACTCAAAGTAACAGAAGGGGAATAAAGAAAAGAAACTTCTCAGATGCCGCGGCCTACTTTGGGTTTCTAAACTATTAATCGAATTGAGCGAAACGAATAGAGTTAGGGATCACCAGGTCACTGCATCATTTTTTTTTTGAGCTTTGCGATTGGGAGCGCTTAATATGAGGTTAGGTTCATTGATGTCTCTATTTGGGTGCCAGACCAAGGTGCTAATGGCCAAGAGACTCAAAATCTCAACACGGATCCCTGCACCCTGGCGCATTGCGCCGGCCCAACAGTGGGCGTCGTGGCTCTCACTGTGGGGATCATCGCTCGGGGGGTAAATAAAGAAGCCCCCAATGAGTCACCATCTTAGTCCACCAAAGAGTCTACTAATTCTTTCGTGGACGAAGATATTGAAGATCACTTCAAAAAAAATAAATCTACCAACTTCCTATCATATTTTTCATGGATTTTCTTAAAATTTTCTCCTTTTATTTTATTCCAATAGTTTACCGGGGTGCTACAGTGGGCATGCGTGGACTTAGGTTTATTTTGGAGCAATTGATATGTACTCTTCTTTGAAAATTATGAATGGTTCAGATGCTATTTACATTTCATGTAATTGTGATTTCTCTCTCTCATGCGAATGTATGCATGTTTATATATTTGTGCTTCTGTGATATGCACGAAGTAATGCTTAAGGGTCCGATGAAAAGAAAAAAAATTATGCCCATAAATTGGGAATCAGATGTTAGGGCATTACAACGATGCTACATGGCGGCCATTATAATTTCCTTTTTGGTCTTGTCTATAAAGAAGTGGGAATGGGGACATGACACAACGGTTGGATATGTGAGTTGGGTTGCCTCCTACACATATGGTGGCTAAGTGACCCGGCAGCCAGGGCCACACGACGGCCAAGGGAGCGGGGTATGGGATGGCAGCCAGTGCTATACGGTGGCTGGGTGAAGGTCTTGCCATCTAGTGCACAAAAGAGGAGGGACAGGGCATGAAGCAGTGGCCAGCGGAGTGGCTTGGACCGACCCAGCGAGTGGAGAATTGTAGCACTAATCGGCAGCTAGTGTACTTTAGCACTACTTGGCGGCCAATTGTGAAGCCTTTGATCCGATGGCTATGTACGTCAGATCAAGGCAATAGTGGTTTTGCCATAGGATCAAAGGTTTGTGGGTGGAGAAAGGCCAAATAAAGGAAAGATTGTAGGGATTTATGGCTGGTGGAGGAGTTTAATTACACATGGAAGGTACTACATAGGCCAAGTGGCTCTGTGGAGCATAGGAGTTGATTGAGCTCGAGCTCAAACTAGATAAACCTTGGTGAGACGGCAGCCAGAGTGGATTGTTTTGTAGAGTGCCATGGAGCACCGTATTGGGGAGAAACAGGGGGGTTTCTATACCTCTCTCATCCATGGAAGAACCAGAAGCCATGTCATGGATTGATAGGTCCCTGGCCTTCACTTGAGGCAGTGGTCAACCACCAAATCCCCCCTAAACACATCACACCTTGAATGGGTTAAAATGAAATCAATGGCCCAGGCGTGAGATCATATAGAAAGTAGGCATAGAGCCAGCATATACCCATCAAAGGGACATATAGATACCACATCTGGGAAATGATGAACCTTTGGCTGCCGATAGGGGATGATTCGGGTGAGATTCTAGAAAAGCCAAGCGAAAGCAAAGGAAAAAGGAACAGAATGAAGGGGGACAGTGGGGGTGGGGTAGGGCCGACCAGGGGCAGCGATGGTGGGGCTAGACCAGGGGCGGTGGTGGGGCTGGGACAGCGGCGACCGGGGGCAGTGGTGGGGGTGGGGCAGGGGCGGCCAAACTTGTTCTTCCTATCCCTTCTCATGCAAACCCTCATCGCCTGTGTATTTGTTTATTGGATTTGCTCAACAGCCACGGGTTGGTTTGCCAAACTGGGCATGGTATTAATGCATGGTACTATACTAAGGACACGTTGGGAAATGCGCTACTTGCTAAACAACTTTCGAAACTCACATTTTCGTACAACATATTGTATGTCAATTTTTTTTTAAAAAATGAAATCTTACTTGGGTGAGACGAGGCCGTTCTGGGTGGGATGAGAACTTTTTAGATGCGAGGAGTTTAATTATTTTTTACCCCTCATTTAACTATTTCATCTAGGTGAACGGTACATTAAGAATGCTACGGTAAATATTGTAGCAACAACCGCGGTTTTGAATCAAGATGAACGACAATTGTTTATGTTACTGTTCATCTTCTCCGCGACCCATCTTCTTCACTCAAGGCGCCACGCATATGGGTGGCCCTCGTATTTTAGGAATGTGGCCCCATGACGACGGTGATAAGTGACCGGCGATCGATGATGGAGACGGATGACGAGTTCGACGACGATGGCCACCGATGAGAGAGTCTGTCGTGGCGAGCTCAATGACCAGCAACGAGAGCATTCGGGAGGAGCTCGTCAGCCATAGATGGTGACTTGAGTAAGATTAAAATGGAGATTTTTTCGTTGAGGATCTGTCGACCCGTTGAGAAGTTATCTAGTGAGAGTTTCTACGAATTCTGGTCACACTGGGTAATCGTATCTATCTCTCTCCTTTGTCTAAACTCTCTACCCGCACAAAAACCTGAGTTATATTATCTCGTTTGAAAATGTTAATTAAATTCTCAGATATTCTAATGATTAGAATCCCTCCGCGTCACGTTAACAAATGCCCCTTAAAGCTTCCATCGTAAACCTTTGGCCGCACGATGAGCACACCTTGCTTTCATCGTAAAGATGTGACCAATAGGTGAAATGTAATTAATAATGTAGTTCAAATGCATCTAGTTTTGGTAACGAGATCTGTCGATTGAAATCAGTCTTACCTCTGACATTTATCAGGAAAACGTTGATTCAATTCAACCACGTTGAAATCAAAAGGCGTCGTACTATCTGTAGAGTATTTAGGATCACGAGATTAATCTTACGTCAGATCTTGAGAGAGCCCTTCACATGGGTGTGAACGGGGCGTGGAATGGGATTTTCTATAGTGTTCGCTGTTTTCGCGCTCGGGACGGGGTAGCGGTCCTTCCATGGATAACCACTTGATGGGGCGGTCATATGGAGACCGCCGGGGATCCCCTTAAGTCAGTTCGTGGGTTGCTGTCTCGCGATGGACCACCACTGAGCGTAGCGGTCTCAAGGAGACCGCCAATCAGTGGTTAGCAGTCAGAGCATGACCATTTTTATGCTTCTTAGTCATTCGGGTTCGGGTAGAGTAGCGGCCTTGCGACTGACCACCACCTGACGGCGGCGGCCTGGCCAAGGACCGCCACTGTGCTTGGCAGTCTGGAAGGTGACCACCTTCGATCCGAGTGCCTCTGGGGTTTTACGGTCCTGGCTGGACCGCTATCCCAGGCTTTGCGGTCCTGAGAGGGCCGTCATTCGCTGTGATGGCCCAGAGAGGACCGCCACTGTGTTTTGGTGCTAGCCGTGTTCTGTTCGCACTGTGTGGGCCCTGGTTGACCCGGTTGTGACCCAGTGGTTGACCTTCGACCTCGTGGATGTCTCGGACACCGTGGGTTCTCTGTTCGTGTCTCTGGGGTGTCCGGAGGTACTGTGTTATTTCGATTAGCATGTCCATGGGTCTTGGGGGTCCGAGTGGCCCTGTGTGCGTTTCGAGTTTTCGTGTTACGCTTGGGAGAGTCGCCGTGAGTCGGCACGAGTGTGGTGGGTCTTCCCCACATGATGTGGATTTTTTCCGAAAAGTGGTTCCTGACTGGGCCATGTGTGTGGCCTTGGACTGTGAGTCCAGTTAACCAGCTTGGGGTTGGAGGTTTTTCGTGTGTCCCTTGGATGGGGGATCAACTCGGCGACTGGTGAGCTACCTTGGAGATCGTGTCACGGTGGTTTCAGACCTAGGGATTAGTCTAGATTGATGGCGTGTGTCGTCACGTGCAGCGGTCTTGACTCGAGTTTCGTGACTCAAGAACCGTTGGGTTTAGTAGGTCTAGTGGGCTGTCTAGATCTGGTGGCCGCGAGCCACCTATTACTTCGCGTTACTTGCAATGGGTGCGTGAGTAGTTTTCAGTGTTCACGTTCAGTGACCCCCACTAGACATAGTCTTCTTACGACACGCGCGTGTTGACCCACCGGGGAGTGGTGGAGTGGCTTATCTGAGAGAGATGATTTTTAGGCTGGTTACCGTAGGGCCCCTCTACGCAGCCTAAGACCGAGCTTTGGGGAAGAACCAGCTAGAGGATCTGACCTTGGACGTATGGAAATAAAGGAGATCAAATGATAGAAATAATGAGTCTTGGGAAAGGGGGTCCCCAAAGCCCAAGGAGAGGGTGCCCACCTCCTTTTTCTTTCTCCCATCTCTCATCTTTTACCTAAATCCCAGCCATCCATCTTCTTTTGATATAATCTCCACCCTCTAGTGACCTAATTTTCCCTATAAATGGCCCATGTCAAGGAGGAGAAAGGGAGTTTTTCTTTTGGCATTTTTCTCTCCCTCTCACATCTTCATCTTAGGTCACCAATTTCTCCCCCTTCTATTCCTCTTATCCTCTTGCTTTCTTCATACAAGTTTTTTGTTTTTAAAACATCTTCAACTTCTTCTTCTTTGACATTCTCCAATTCCTCTTAGTTTTCACTCTATCTTTCAGTTTTCAAGGATCCATCTTCCGCGTTTTACTGTTCACGCATCTTGCGTAGTTCTATTCTTCCTCCAATTTCACCCCTTTCTAATCTTCTTCTCCCTCTGATATCTTCACATAAGTTGTTCATTTTTCAATGATCTTCAACGTCTTCTTCTTCCACTTTCTCTAATTCTATACTATTTTTTAGTTATTTTATATTTTCCCTCTGTCAATTTGTTTTCATCCATAGAATAGCATTTTTCTCTATTTTTCTCTTATTTTCTCCCTCGTCTGCTCATCTTTTCATTTTGCTCTCTTCACTAAAATTGTCTATTTTTCTATCCTCTATAATTTATTCTTCTTCATCATCTTCTAATTCCTTCTAGATTTCAAGATATTCTCTCTTTTTCAATGCTCTGTCCCTGACTTTCACTATTCACGATTTTAAAACTCCT
Source organism: Amorphophallus titanum (assembly GCA_024336825.1). Classification (NCBI taxonomy): domain Eukaryota; kingdom Viridiplantae; phylum Streptophyta; class Magnoliopsida; order Alismatales; family Araceae; genus Amorphophallus; species Amorphophallus titanum. Next base: position 12,283 of record JANBPO010006152.1, read on the forward strand.
TTTCTTCTACTATCTTTTCTCCTCCTCTATTTTCTTCTATACCTCCCTAAGGCGGAGATTCTCTCACGGCGGCATGCACATCAAGACGGGTGGCGTTCCAAAGTTCGTGACGTGGATGACGACAATTTCTTCATCTACCTCTTTCCACGGCGATCTCCTTCAAGGCGGAGCGATCCTCTCCAAGGCTCAGCGAGGAAGAGTCGACGGCGTTCATCATCCTTTCATGGCTCTAGTTTCTTCACTTTTCTCTTAGTTTACTTTGGTTGTAATCTCTATTTTCATAGACCTTGTACTTTTCAATTCATAGCAATACAAGTTCCATTTTGTGTAATTTTATTTCTTTCTCTTCATCTCCCTCTCTTCCAATTTTCTCTTCTTCAACCCTCCAACGTTCTTTAGTTAGATTTTATTTCAAGTAATTTTAAGTTTTCACTTAATCCTACTCACTCCACGATTTGGGACCTACATTGTAGTGATTGGCAATATGTGGTCCAAAGATATGAAGCGAGGCTGGCAGGGTGGAAGGCAAGACTTCTCTCATACGGGGGGGAAATGGTGCTTTGCAGATCAGCTCTGAATAGCCTCTCCATTTACTACCTCTCCATTTTCCAGATTCCGAGGACTGTTGCAAGGAAGCTAGAGTCCATTCAATCATGATTTTTCTGGCATGGATGTGGTAGCAATGGCATGATGTAACATGGGGCCCTCTACAAGAGTAAGGAAATTGGTGGAGTGGGCTTCAAAAATATCAAAGACTTCAATCAAGCCTTACCATGCAAATGGCGGTCGAAAGTTGGATCTGAAGACAATGTACTATGGCTGCTGGGGATACAGCACAAGTACTATGGGAGAATAAGGGACTGGTATGTGACCCCAGCTTCCCTCCACAATATATCTCCCATCTGGAGGGGTATATTGAGTTGCAAGGATATCATTTAGGCCAGTGTACGGGTCTGACTGGGGAATGATAGGAAATGCTTGTTCTGGAAAGACAGGTAGTGTGGTGACTATGCACTAGAGGACACCTTTACTCAGCTTTTGGCCATATCCTCTATGCTGGCACATCAGTCTCCCAATTTTTTGATGCACAGCTATCAAGAGGAACTCTGACTCCATCCTTCAGAAGAATCCTCAGGGTGGAGGAGATTGAGCAACTGGAGAAGTTACTATCCATACTTCTAGAGGTTGTGCCAGATGCCAGTAGCATTGATAGGTGGTGATGGAAGTGGGATAAAGAAGGAAGGTTCTCGGTCAGCTCAGCATACACCCTTATTGCAGATGGAGGACTTAGACACGGCCGTGCTGTGCAGACCTGGTCCTCTAAGAGCCCTTTGAAAGTGAAGCTACCTGTATGGAGGATCTCACACAGATGGCTGCCAATGTGTGATAGGTTGGCTCCTTTCCTAACGAATATTTCCACAGTGTGTTCCCTCTATGGACAAGAGGAGAAGACTCTGGAACACCTTTCTATAGGCTGCTCCTCCAAGGAGGTTTGGACACAGCTTATGAGTAGGTTCCCAAGTACCATACACAGCAGAAAATATGCAGCATACAAAGGTGGCACAAGCATTGGACTCTCAAAGGAGACAGACTCATATGGTAGCTCATCCTCCATGCTACCCTATGGACCTTATGGGGAGAAAGGAACAATAAAGTTTTCAGAAGGGGAGCTAGAGCCTTAGATAGGGTTGTTTCTTTTATTTTAGAGAAAGAGAGAGAGTGGGCTTCGGTCATCCAAACGTTGGGTCTATTTCTAGTCAACATCTAATCGTTAAATTTAAGTTTGGTTAAGATCGGGCCGTTAGATTTGGCCCTGGTCAAGATCTAACTGTTAGATTTAACTTCGGTCAAGATCCAACTGTTGGACTTGTTCATAGTCCAAATCTATTTGTTAGATTTGATTTTGGCCACGATCTGACTATTGAATTTGTTCCTAGTCTAGATCTAACTGTTAGATTTGACTTTGGTCACGATCCGACTGTTGGATTTGTTCTTGATCCATATCCAATCGTTTGATTTAAATTTCATCATGATAGGTCCATTAGATAGTCATAAGATCACAATCAGACCAATGGATTTGAATTTGATCAAAGATCGACCGTTGGATTAGCTTGTGATCAAGATCGGTTGTTGGATCATCACGATTCGACCATTGGATTCCAATGACATCATGATCCGCCTTGTGCCTTAGAGTAACATGCACATGAAGATTTAGGAAAATACACGTAGGGGCATATGTGCAATATCTTTTTCGATAAGGCATATGTGCAATATCCTTTTTCTGATTTTTATTTTATCAAATACACATGATAGAGGTACATATGCAATTTCTGCTTTTTCTAGAAAAACACACAGGACAGGGACATTTACATAATTTTTGATTTCTGAAAACACCCTTCATAGTTCATAGGGAGCATTTACATATTTTTTATTTCTGAAAACACCCTTAAGCGGGGGTATTTACATAATTTGTGGTTTCTAAAATACCCTTACATGGGGGTGTTTACACAATTTTTGGTTTCTAAAAACACCTTTAAACGGTGGTATTTACACAATTTGTGTCATACACATGGCAGGGTATCTATGCAATACCTTTTCCTTAATTCTTCAAGACACACAAGCACAAACACCTCACACTTAGGTGCCTTCTTGAGTTGCACACAATCTTCCTTGATCTTCCTGATGCTTTCTGCCTTGGCCGAACCCCTTGTTGGAGTGACTTAACCAGGAGAGGTTGACCCATGTCAAGTTCTCCTAGTTAAGGCCCAATTAATAAGTGTGGATTCGCCCATCAACCTCTCCCGATTAACCACACATTTTTGTACAAAACCCCTACTTTTTTTGGAAGAACCTAAGGAGGAGAGAGCGGGCCACGGACCCTCTCAACCTCTCCCTGTTAAGGGAGAGGGAAGTGAGAGAGAGAGAGAGAGAGAGCCATGGGGTGGGGCCCGTGCTCTCTCAACCTCTCCCAGTTAAGAAAGAGGATTGAACCTCAGTGGGCCCCACTTTCTCTTAGTGCATTTTACTTGCTAGTGAAGTTTAAAAAGGGTCAACCTATTCACCCCCTCCCCCTCTAGCTTGACTATCGTCTGTTCTCAACACATGTTTGGTGCCTAGTTTAGACTCTAGAATTGGGTATAGTTGTGTTCAACCATGTGCATAATTGGGGGTCTATCCCCGTGTTTTTGCTGCACTTGCAGCGTGTTTCTAATCTCTGCTTTTGTGTGTTTGTGGGGTGTCGTCCCCATGGTGAAACTGTGGATTAGTAGTGAGGACTATGTCCTCATGTGGAAGCTATGAAACAGCGGTGAGGACTTTGTCCTCATGTTCAAGCTATTAGTCAGCAGTTGTCAAGCTGTTAATCAGCAGTTTCAAGCTGTTAGTCAGCAGTTTCAAGCTGTGTGTCAGTAGGAAGCCTCACTGAGTTTGGTGAGGGGTAGACGTAGGTTGCAGGTTTGCAATCGAACCACCTTAAAAATTCCTGTGCAGTGGGTTATGATGTGCGTGATTGCTCCATGTTTTCTATCGCCCCTTCACAGGTTCGTGTGCTAGCTTTAATGTATGAAATTCTGGTTGATCACAAAAGCACACACACAGTTATTCTTTTCCTACACCCAGTTGGAGTTTGATGAGATCCCTGCATTCTATAGTGTAGCAGATCTCCATAACTTTTGCACTGGCTCTGAGCTTGCGTTGGCCCCACTGTGTTGGTGTGTCGACCTCAGCTACCCTATTAGCCATGACTCTTTAAAGGTGCGTTGACCTCACTGAACTGGTGTGTCAACCTCATCAGTCTGCATATGTTGTTTTGGTCCAACCTTTGAACTACTCTTACTAAATCCATTATGCACTGAGCTCAAGTGTTTTATTTGTATTATAGCAGTGGTTTATGTTTTAATTAGCCAAATTTTTAATTGGGTAAAGTTTGTACCAGATCTATTCAACCCCCCTTCTAGATCCGATTGTACCCAAGGGACCTAACAATTGGTATCAGAGCCTAACTCTATGTTACCCAGATCGAACGATCTGCACAGAAGGATCACAGTGCTTTTTAAAATCATGAATTCTTTTGCTAATCCAATTTTTGTGTTTTCCCCTCCGATCTTTAATGGTTGTAATTTCCATGAATGGTTGGGGAGATTATGCAAGTTTGTAAACACACGTGATCTTAAGCTCTGGAGGATTATTACAAATGGTCCTTCCAGTCTGCCAGAGGACAAAGCCAAGTGGACTGATCATCACAAGTCCATACAGTCTAACAATCTCACAGCTTTAGACTTCAAGGTGAAAAGTGTATCCACAGTACAAACTGTTGAAGCTATTTTCGATAAGATTCTGCCAACTCTATGGCCGAGCAATAAGCTGGTTCTTTCTGTGATGGACTTAAATTTTCCCTGGGCATATGCATCACACAAGCCCACTACTACACCAATTAACGTCAAAGTTAAGTCCAGGATTAGAGATTCCGAAGGATAGCACATGATACTGAAGTTAGGCTATCAGCCGGGCATGGGTCTCGGCACTCAGTTGCAGGGACAGACTAAACCCGTCCCAAGGGGCCAGAAAATGAACAGAAGAGGCCTTGGCTACCGAGAGTCGTCATTGTCCATATTGGGAGACTCTGGGCCGTTAACATGGAATTACTGTCAGCATTTTGTCAAGGGGCCACTACAGCCCGGTACACTAAAGACGTCACCGTGCCAGAACCAGAAGGAAAGTGCTGCTTGTGCCTTGACTAGACCACCTCTGCTGTCAAAGGGGCTAGTTGATGATTTTGCTGATTATTCCAAAGTTTTGTCTATGATGTTTGCTGAAAGAGAAAGTCCGAGGAAACCCGAGGTGCGGGTAGTGCAGTACTCACGCGGGAAATTAGCCCGCCGTATGAAGGAAGAGGGGAGCTCGACCATTGTTTCCACTTTGCCTCCTTCCCGTCTGATTTCCATTTTCCAATGGCTAGATTTTATCCCCCGTTCACCTTTGATTCTTATTAATCCATTGATGTTCCAGTATCCTCCTCGGCTCTAGAGGCCGATTGAACTTTTGATTATTACATGCCCATGCGGGCACTGCCAGCCAATTGATTTTTAGTCCAGGTGGTCGCCTGCTTCACCAGCTGATCTATCAAATATGTGGTTCTCCTCCTCTGACCCCTTTTTCGATGTGCTCTTTCCATCATTCTATCCTTGTGCACTCCCCCCTCCATCAAATTCTTCTTGCTACGTATTATCCACTGATCTTGACTAAAAAAAATGCCAAATTTGAAACCAAGATTTTAGTGGAGGATTATGCTATGTTTTGCTCATCCTCTTCCCAGGGGCATGAGACCCCTACTTCTTTTCCAGTAGGTTTCTTGTCTTCTAGGTTAGGTGTACAATGTGCAGAGTCTCCTAGGCTAGAAGAGTCAGTTGGGGTAGAGTCTAGTTGTAGTGTTTCTAGCCCTTCCACGTCTGCGGCGCACCCGATGATGCGTCATTCTAGATCTATTCCAGATAGGTTCCTTCAAGATCTTGCCCAGTGTTGTCATGCCGTCCTAAAATGCCCTGAGTTTGTTGCAAATACCAGGGAAAATATCAATGAAATATGTTTGTCGATAACTTTCGATGAATTTCTGACGAAAATATTTTACGTCGAAAATTAGCGACCTAATGTTTCCGACGCACTAATTCCATCGGAAATATATCGAAAAAGTCATTTCAGACGGATTTTCGATGGATTTTCGACGGAATCAGTACGTCGAAAATTATGATTTTTCTTGTAGTGGAGGTCTTGTCATTTCTTGATGAAGTTAACGGCGCTCTCACCCTTCTTCTACCGAAGAGAGCAGAGCTCAGCCAGGGAGATCTTATGCTTGGCCGTCTAGAAATGGTCGAGGAATTACTTTTGGAGATCCGCCCAGTCGATCACTGAGTTGGGCTTAATACATGCATACCATTGAAAGACCATTCCCATGAGTGAGGTGGCGAAGTAATGGAGGTACGACTCATCCAACGCTAGCTCGCCCATGGCCGTGATATAGTAGGCCCAGTGTTCATGCGGAGACCCTTGCCCGTTGAACTTTTACAGCTTTGGGGGCTTGGCGTACTCCGGAGGGAGCTTCTTCAACTGGTGATGCAATGGATAGGGTACACTGTAGAGGTCTATGATGGCGACCCCTTCCCCATACTGGGTGAGCTTCGTCTCGACGATCCGCTCGATCATCTGTCATTGAGCCACAAGATGCTTTGGCACCAGCATGTTGGAGGCTCGTGGATGTGCTTCCATCGGAGGCATGCCGAACCTGGCCACTGTCGAGGTTCGAGCGGTTGCTGCCGAGGCGTTGGCACCATTGTGCCGAACTAGTAATGCCTGTGCTTCGGCCAAAGGCCTATTAGGCTGCGGAGGGTGAAGGTCTCGTTCCTGGAGAAGGTCTTGTAGGAGGGCCTTCAAATGCTGGTTCTCCTTAATGAGAGTCTCGAGAGTTAACTCTAGAACCTCATTTGCCGGAGGATCATTGTTGACTGGATCCGTGTTAACAGGAGCGCCACGGTCCTTGGCTGGGACTTCTTCTGCCTATTTCGATGCCTAAGGTCTGGCAGAGGTGCCGATGTAACTTGACGGTGCCGGAGGCTGAGTTTGATGGCGATGCCTTCTGAGCTGGGCCAGAGGCTGGTTCAGGTCATCAGACTGGGTCTCGGGTTGTTGTCCGGTGGCGTAGCACGTGAACACCCAAACTGCGTCGTTGATGAGCCGAACCGTCCGCTTCTTTTAGGGATGCTTCTCGGAGTGAACTGGTGCCCCCAGTCTGTCGAAGACTGAGGTCCGTTGAGGCGGGTCCTCTGCTGTGAGATCGGAGTTGGCCTGAGGCAAGCTCAAAGCCAATTGCTGGCGGGGCCCGGCATGAGCCCTTCTTGGCTTTCGCCTATTTAGGCTAGGAACACTGGGCGACTAGGTGCCATCAGACTGAGCCGACAAAGAATATGCGATGCCCCGAGCGATGCCACGCCCAGATGTTCGGAGAGAGTTCTTGGTACGCTCCCTTCGGACAGTTTGAGCCTCCTCCGGGGTAACCCAGATTCTTCTCAGGCTAAATCGTTGACCTCCCTTGTCACGATTCTTTCGACCAGACTTGGGAGCTCGGGTGTTGGACTGGTGGATGTGCCCCCAGTTAATTGTTGAGGTCTCGACTTCTCTGAGCTCTGCTGTATCTTCCCGCATCCGCTGCAGGAGGTCGAAGCGGTTAGTAGTGGGGATCATAGACACGGTCCGATCCCGGGGTATAATAAGTTTGCCCCCATTGAGACGAATCCTCAAGTCACTAACAAGGATGGTCTTGCCGGAGTTGCTGGTTGCGGTAGTGGGTCGCCTACCTCTATGGCCACTGCGAGGCTTCTTCTGGGGAGCGGGGGAGGACCCTGCTCCGAGGTGGTAGATGGAGAGGACCTGATCCACCATTGCCGGTAGTGCAAAGCTATCGGCGGAAGGTGCTGAGGTCGGCCTTCGGGGTATGACGCCCATACCGATAACTGGAGACTGAGTGACCCAAGGGTAAGCTTTTGCCCGGGCCGAGAGACGTGTCACTAGTGCTCGAGACGAGGCTCCCGCACTGAGGACGAATGGTGTAAAAGCTGCCACGGTGCCAACAACCCGAGGTTGCAGACCTAAAATGCGCACCGGTATTGCTGGAATTTGGGGTGGTAGGCCCCTGCTGGGTGCTAGAACTGCCATGTCCGATGGCGGGAAGCCCGTGCTGGGAGTTGGCATTGATGGGTCGTAGGGGCAGAGACCCCACCATGGAGATGGGAGGTCAGAGGCCCAAGGCGAAGAGTTCGCATCGGGGATTGATCTCGATAAGACCTGAGGTTGTGTATCCGGACCAGATGCTGGGGAGCCTTGAACTCGGGGCTGAGAACCCGTATTAAGGATTGGCTCAATTGGGACTCAGGGTTGGAAACCCGAGGGACGTACTACGGAGCCAGGACCTGGGGCAGGGAGCCCATGTCAGGTGTCGGCTTGGCTGGGACTCAGAGTCGAAGACCCGAGTAGAGTGCTAAGGAGCCAGGAACTTGGGGTAGAGAGCCCATGTCGGGTGCCGGCTTGGCTGGGACTCAGAGTCGAAGACCCGAGTAGCGTGCTGAGGAGCCAGGAACCTGGGATAGATAGCCTGTGTCAGGTGCGGACTTGGCTGGGACTCAGAGTGGAAGACCCGAGTAGAGTGCTGAGGAGCCGAGGAGCTGGGAACCTGGGGCAGAGAGCCTGTGTCGGGTGCCGGCTTGGCTAGGACTCAGAGTTGAAGACCTGAGTAGAGTGCCGAGGAGCCGGGAACCCGGGACAGAAAGCCTGTCTTGGGTGTCGGCTTAGCTGGGACTCGGAGTTGATGACCCGAGTAAAATGCTACATTAGTGGCCAAAGTCCGGGGCGTAGAGCCCGTGTTGGAGATCAGCCGGTGTTGGGCCTTGGAACTGACGCTTGTCCGGGCAAGAGGTGATCACAGACCACTGTGGGGGCCGACAGTGGAAGCCCCAAGTCTGACACTCAGGCGAGCCACCGATGCTGGTGAAGGCTAGTGTACGTCGGAAGCACAAGCAGGAACAGGAACTGGAACCGGCTGCGGAATAACCACGGGGACCACGCCCCAGAAGTAAGGTGATCCGATGACAGGGGTGAAATCACCGAAAGCAATCGGCGTCGCCAAGTTGCCCACCTGCGCGTGGGTGGCGATGACGATGGGGCCATAGGTTACGGCCGCCATGGTTGCTAAAATGCTGGCTGCCGGAGTGGGCGACGGTCGAAGACGATCGCCGGGCGCAGTTTGACTGTCGGCACGTGAACTGGAAGCTGCAGGGGAATGTGTCCCTCCTCTGCCTCTCCTGTAAGGATAGGAAAAGGGCACCACAGCTACAGGGCTGGCACATGCTTCTCTTTTGTAATGCCTCAGATTTTTTTTTGAATATTTTTTTAGATTATTTTCGTGGGTCCCGGATTGAGTTTAGCGATTTCCGCGTGTTTTTACAGGTCGGGCCTTCGGAATGCTATGCAGGGTGAACCGTTGCGTTCTCCTACTCCGTGACAGTACCACTGCATTGTGCGTCTTCCGTGGATCGCAGAGATAATTTTTTTATATTTTTCTGCCTCAGATGGATGGTGAATGATGAGGGGTTTCAAGGGCATAGATGGATGTGTGGTGGAGGTAGACGACACCTTGGATGGATGGTGAATGATGAGGGGTTTCAAGGGTAGGGGTGAAGGTATGGTGGAGGTAGATGGCCAAGGGTGGATGAGGGGTTTCGAAGGCATAGGTGGAGGTGCGGAGTATTTTTGCTGGTGGATCAGCGGCGAATTAGTGGTAGGTGTGCGAATGAGAGGGCATGATGGTTGCGGGAATGAAGGAGGCCTAGTTGTAGGTTGTGATATGGGTCAAGGAGAAAGAGGTGCTGCTCGGATGAGGCGAGGGGGCTGGTTGGTGGCGAGAATAGAGGTGCTTTTCGCATGCCAACCCTACCCTTTCCCAACTTCCTGGAAGGAGGAGATGGGGTTGACTTGCTAGTTAGGCTGTTGGTGCTCCAGGAGTGGGTTTTGAATGATGCCCATATTTGGCTGCCGCTGTTGGGCCTGCTAAGGTTGCTACTATGGTTGTGGCTGTTGTTGTTGTTGTTGAGGCTGGGGTCTAGGAGGAGGTCTCCTAGCCTTTAAGGTGGCAATATATCACCTCATTTCATCCCAGTCAATCCCACCTTGGTCATTCATGTCATATATGTAGTCTTTGAACTGGAAGCAGTTTTTCACCGTATGACCCGATTGTCTATGGAAAACATAATATCTGGATGTGTCGACATTCTGGGGCCATACGAGTTTTTCCTGGGCAAAGTGAGTGCATTGGCGGCCATAAGAGCATTAAACATGCTCGATAATGTTTCGGCAATGGTGGTTATTGAGCTCTTTTAGGGCCAATCGGCCTTCTTTGTTGTTGAGGAGGGCCGTAATTTCCAGGGGGTGGAACTTGGTGGTATTGAGGAGGTTGTTGATATTGTTGTTGGGGATGGAAGGGCTGAGGCATCTTGTTCTGGTGAAGGCCATTTTGTGGTGGAGGACGATAAGGTTGTAGACCTTGCTAGTTTTGCTGGAAGGGGAGTTGTGGTGTTTGTGGAGGCCTTGGGTTGACTAATTGGTTGGGGCTACCAACTACACTCACTTGTTTATTCGTGACGACCCCTTCCATCACTCCGCCCTGAACACTGACATTTGTCTTCCTGACACCCTTGGCTTTGGCTACTCGAACATGTGCATGAGAGGAGAGTCTTTTAACTGGGTTTGGATATACCGAGCTCTCTCATATAGCTCTTCCATTGTGGTGAGCTTGTTCATAGTCAAGATGTTTCTAAACTAGGGAGTGGCATTTGACACCTTCTTCTTTCCTTCTCTTCCTCTTTTTCATTCTTTTTTTCTCTCTTTTTTTAAACAAAAAAACCTTCCTTTTCTCTCCTTTCCTTTTGGAATCCATTTTTTTAAATCCTGGCGACCACAAGGCTTCGCTCGTTAATGGGCTTAGCCCTGCTAGTTATCGCACGACCGGAAGCTGCCTGTTAATTGGAAAATGCCCTGTCAGTTATGGTGCAGAGGGAGGCGCTGCCGATTAACGGGTCATGCCAGTTTATGGTCTCAGGTGCTGTCAGTTATAGGCTTAACAAGGGGCCGTCGGTTAATGGACCAACGCCCTTCCAGTTAATGGGCTTAGCCTTGCCAATTAAAGAGGGAAAATATCCTGCCAGTTAAGACTGGCCGGATGGGCTGCCTAGCCCCCTTAAAAGGGGATAAGGGGTTTGAAGCAAAGCTTCTTTTCATCTTCTCCTTCGCATTGTCTTGGAGTTCCTAGAAAAACCTCGTCGAAGCTCCCCTTGGTCGCCAGCAAGCGGTCCTGCCACCATCGTCGCTCTAGGGGTAGTGTAGATCTTAAGAAAAATCCACAAAGATTAAAAGATAATTAAAAAGAGAAAAAGAGAAGAAGGGGAAAGGGGGTGAGAGAGTATGCGCGGATGCTAAAGGGAGGGATGTGATCACCAGAGACACACGGGTCTCAAAGAAAAATAATAAAAAAGAGCAAGGAGGGATCGCGAAGAATACCTTTAAGTGCAGGGGAGATTGTGAGTGCACCTTCTCTTCCAATTGGCCAGCCGATGAAGAGAGTTCTTCTTTAAATGATTACCCTTGAAAAATAAAGAAAACAACCAACCAAAGATAGGGAATTAAAGATCAAGTGTGTAGCATCAAATCTTTAATAAATGTAAACATGAAAAGCATGGTCATAAACACACCTTATTGGTGTTGGCCTTTAAACCCCTATGCAAAGGGTAAGGAAAAAACTATGATGTGATGATGGAGGGTCAACGTGGTTGAGATAAAAAGAGATAAAAGAAAGAGGGAGAAGTATGATGCATGAACTTGATAAAATGCATGAAAAGAGATAAAAGAGATAAAGGGAAAGGAGACTTATTGTTTTCTCCAATGAAAAGGGGCTTCAACATGGCTTCAAGGGGATGGAGCTCCAAGGATGTAACTTTGTGCGCATGGGAGACTCCTTCTTTGAGCCCTCGGTCCAGCAGCACCTCCCCTTAGATAAATTGTTCAGCCTTAACAACAAGGGAGAGGGGAGTCCTATTTATAGAAGAGAAATTTGTAGGGTGATTTTCCTGCATCCACAGAATTAGACCTTGTGAAGACAATTGTAAAAGTTTGGTTAATTCGTGGAACACGGAGCGTGAAACATGGCCCGACACCCTGAGCCAACCAACATTGCGACGCTGAAAGGCGCCGACCAGAAGAACCCGCAGCGCTACCGAGACCGGAAACGGGCCGCGACCGCTGCGCCAGGGATAGGCGGGATTCCCGAATACCTCACGGGTGGGGCGGCAGTGGTTTGGGCAGAGGTCGTGCCGGTGATGGTTGAGGGTGTGCTGACGGTCGCCGACCGGATTGCATGGTCTGCCCTGTGTGAGCTTGAGGCTGAGAGACGCGACGATCCGCGCCAATTCAGCGGGGCCAAATATTCGACGCTGGTTTCACTGCTGGCCCGCTTTGGGATGACGCCTTCGGATCGGGCGAAGGTAACGATTACGGATGACGACCAAAAACCCGAAAACCCTTTCGCCGAGTTCGCAGCCGCTTGACGCGGTTGGGAGGGCGGAGCGGTACATAGATGGCGTTCTGTCGGGAACTATCCCGGCGTGCAAATGGGTAAAGCTGGCGTGCCAGAGGCAGCGTGAGGATCTGGGTAGAGATTGGGGCTACACGTTTGATCGGGTGACGGCCAACAAGGTTTGCCGGTTCGTGGAGGCCCTTCCGCATATCAAGGGCTCCCAGTTCGCCGGCAAGAAACTGGAGCTAGGCGACTGGCAGTGCTTCATCCTCACGACGGTTTTTGGTTGGCTGGATTCGGATGGGCTTCGTCGGTTCCGAACTGTCTATATCGAGTGCCCGCGCAAGAACGGCAAGTCAACCTTGTCCGCCCCGGTGGCGCTGTACTTGTTGGCGGCGGATGGAGAGGCTGGCGCTGAGGTCTATTCGGCAGCCACCACTCGCGATCAAGCAAAGATTGTATGGGAGGACGCGAAGCGGATGGCCGATAGGTCGCCGGGTCTGCGCCAGGCCACGGGCTTGGAGACTTCCGCTCATAGCGTGTTCGTCAAGGCAACCGCATCCAGCCTCAAGGCATTGTCCCGCGACCAGCAGGGCAATCTGGACGGCTTGAATGTGCATGGCGCCATCATTGATGAACTACACGGACACAAGGATCGTGGCGTTTGGGACGTGATCGAGACGGCGACCGGCGCGCGTTCGCAGCCGCTTGTTTGGGCGATCACGACTGCTGGCAGCAATAGGGCCGGTATCTGCTACGAGCAGCAGGGCTACGTTCGCAAGATACTGGGTGGGGCGCACGAAGACCCCACCTATTTTGTTGTGTCTTATGTTTGCTCTGATTGTTCACGACTGTTACACTGCCACGTTCCGAACTACACGTTCCGCTGCTATCGGATCGGGGCGTGACATTGACTTCTCAAATCAATCAAAAAAAATACATTCCACCAAATGACAAGGTTTTGTTATGATAGACTTGAATCTCTCAATCAACCAAATATAATGACATGGGAGCTCAACTATTCAATCACATCATCAAGTTTCAAGTAAATAGATTGGGCATATTTCAAGCCCAAAAATCTCATGTGAAAAATACATGAAAATATCAAATCAGGACTTTAAAAGCACATTGATGAGATCCATTAGTCAAGTTGTAAAACATGTTGCTCAATGAAACACACACATGCACAATCATTTTATTGTCATTAAAATCAAATACCAAAATCAATTAGGGGATGCAACAATCTCCCCCTTTTTGATGATGACAAAACGATGTGTGCGATAGTTCCAAAAGATGTAGTAGAACCATTTCACTCAGTGAGCTCAATGAGAATGAAAGAAGATAAAGCATTACACAATCATAAAGCATTGAGCACACAATGAGCACACAACCCAATCTTTCTCCCCCTTTTTGTCATTAACAAAAAGACTACTAGCTATGGGGTTATAAGAAATGATATGAACATGTGAGGCCTGAAGATATGATACCAATTGTTGGAAGATATGTGCAAATTGAAGTGTTCAAAATGATGCAGTTCAATGTATGCACTATATGCATGCTGAAAATGACAAATATCCAAATATGCACACCATGAACTTCATGTTTCAAATGCAAAGAATATGCACTATGTGAATGTTAAGAATGTAAGATATGTAGCTATGCACATTATGACTTCTATCTTTCAAATGTAAGGTTTATGCTCAGAATTAGACCAAAGGGGAATACATGAACATGCAAGCACACAAGCACAACCATCATGCACAACAAATATTACTTAAGTAACTCCCCCTAACTGAGGCATGGGTTAACAAAAGTGCATGAGATTTAAATTCAAAATGTAATACATGAAGCATAACCAAGAGATTTGTGCATTCATAACAAGAGGTACTTTATAAACATAAATGTAAATAAATTCATAGAATACATACATCACAAAGATACCTAAAAGTAAAATGTGATGCAATGAATAATGAGCTTCAAAACAAATTGAAGGCTGCGTCAACCCCACCGATCTATTGAGTTGACGCCGCCTATGTTAAGCTTCAGATCTCTTCACGTGGATCCCTATTCGCATCTCCTCCAATGCCAGATCACGAAGGGTGGCGCGAGTCAGAAGTCGCTGTACGACCTGGTGAACGGCTACGTCGACGCCAGCGGCGCCGTCCAGTCGCGCCCCGGCACCGTCGAGGCCTATGCGCTGCCATCCGGCACGCGCGGCATGTGCGCCTTCGATGGCGGCTTGGTGGTGTTCGCGAGCGAGTCCGTCGAGGTTCCCGCGGGCGTCACCTGCGAGATCCTGATCCATCCGACCGAGCCGGACGCGACGCTGGTCGAGATCCACTACGCCGGCCCGATGATGGGATTCCTGTACGTTGTGGCGGAGTGGTCCGACGGATCGACCTTCCATTACTGGCTGCAGCGGCGCGGGCCGTGGGAGCCGGAGACCTTCTACGAACTCGGTGCGATCGTCGAGCCGACGGTGCGCAACGGCTTCGCCTATCGCGCGCACCGCCTGGGCGATCCTGCGGTCGTATGGCAGCCGAACGTGGCGCGGGAGGTTGGCGACGTGGTCGAGCCAACCGTCGGGAACGGCTACGCCTACACGGTCATCGACACCATCGGGTCGAGTCCACGCTCTGGATCGGTCGAACCAGACTGGCCGACGAGCGATGGCGCCACGATCAATGAGGACACCGACCTCTCCGATGGCGGCGGTGGCGGTGCAGGACAGACGGAACCGCCGACCACCTTGCCGCCCAGCGTCACCGACCGCTACGACAACCCGGGCGGGAACAAGCCCAATGGCGTCAGGACGCAGGCGCGATGACCACACCGAAGTGGGCCGCAGGCCACCTCTACCTGCCCGGCGATCTGGTGCAGCCCGTACAGGGGCTGCCGTCGACTTCGGCTGCGATCACAAACGCCGATTTCGAGACCGGTGATGCAACGGGCTGGACGCTGGATCCAGGCGTCACGATTTCGACGGAGAAGAAGTACTACGGCAGCTATGCCGCGCAGTTCAGCGGCAGCGGTGGCCCGCAGCGCATCATCCACGACAAGGTTGGCGTTTCGCCCGGCAAGTCGATCACGGGATATTGCGTCTACCAGCAGGGCGCCGCGTCGAGCGGGCACAACACCGGGCGGTGCTTTCTTCGCTGGTATGACGCGAGCGAAACGCAGCTCGGCGACGACGTACTCGGCACGCTGGTCAGCTCGTCGCAGACTTACAGTGGCTGGCGCCGTTCCGATGTCAGCGGAGTAGCGCCGGCGAACGCCGCATTTGTGGCGATCGGTTGTCTGTCGAACCGAGACAACAGCGAGCACTCCTACGTCGACAACTTCACGTGGGACTACGTCACCGCACCGGGAGTTGTTTAATCACATCCGTTTACATCGGCAAAAGTTTCTTAAAATTTTTAATCACCCAATTCATCCCCCTCTTGGGTGTCATTGGTCACGGGACTTCAATTGGTATCAGAGCTAAGGCTCTAACGTTCATAGATCTAACAATCTAGAGAAAGATCCAGATCAATGGCGAATAAGGGGATGATGCTTGAGGGTCACTCTATCTACCGTCCTCCCTTCTTTGATGGCTCGAACTACTCATACTGGAAAAATAGAATGCATATTTTTCTTAGGGCCTAGGAGTACGAGATATGGAGGGTTGTGGACAATGATCCTTATGACATTCCTATTGATGAGGATAAATGGATACATGAAGAAATTAAGAAATTCACAGTTAATTTTAATGCAATGAATATTATGCAATGTGTCATCCATCCTAATGAATTCTCTCGTGTTTCTATGTGCAGTTCATTAAAAGAAATGTGGGACAAGTTGTGACTTATCTATGAAGGAACCACTCAGGTCAAGGAGCCCAAAGCCAAACTGTCGGTTAGAGACTATGAGCTGTTTAAGATGAAGTCTAAAGAAACGATTTCAAACATGTTTGCGAGATTAATTGAGATCACCAATGCTCTCAAAGGCCTTGGGAAGGAGTACACCAACTTCGAACTTGTGAGGAAGGTTTTAAGATCCCTTCCACGTGCGTGGCACACAGAAGCCATAGTTATTGAGGATTCAAAAAATCTGTCCATATTTTCTTTGGATGAGCTCATAGGGTCACTAATGACCTATGAGATAAACATGAAGAGAACTGCCAAGGAAGAAACCAAGAAGAAGAAAAGAGTGGCCTTGAAAGCCCACCAACCTGATGATGACTCCCAAGAAGAGGAGTCCACCGAAGGAAGCGATGAGGGAGATGACTTGGCCATGTGGACATGCCAAGTAAAGAAGTTCTTGAGAAGAAAAAAAAATTTCAAGAAAATGTCAAAAGGGGGTAAAGAAGGCCAGCCCAAACCAAGGGAGAGCCAAGCAAGCCCAATAGCATCATATGCTATGAATGTAAGAGGCCCGGGCACATGAGAGGAGAGGGCCCAGAACTGAAAAGAAAATTCAAGAAGGACAAGCTCAAGAAGTCCAAAGCCATGGTCGCCACTTGGAGCGACAAAGAGGACGAACAGTCCGACGAGGAGCTGAAAGAGCTCGTGGAAAGTCTGTGTCTCATGACACATGAGAATGATTTAACTGAGGTAAATTCTAATCCTGACTTCATTTCAAATGAATAATGGGAATCAGAATAGTCGATACTTTAAAAGGCGTCTCGGTGATATAGAGTACAACTTAGCTATATTTGAGGGTGTTATAATGCGGGGCTCTCAAGGGATCCTAGAATTAGTGTATACCAGGGATGCTTCTGGAATTGTGGACCAATGGTCTTGGAATTAGTCTGAGCTGACTGGATATTTTGGAGAGCTCAGCCAGGGCGGAGTGCCACTAGGCCAAGGTGAACTTCGATCATTTTGCGGATGCCGGTGGGGCTGTATGGTACAGCTTCAGATGTTTCCCATTAAGAGGGGAGAACTGGACTACACCTTTGTGACTTACAAGGACATAGCCACCCCCTTCATAGACCCGGTGAATGATATATGGTCCGACCTAGTTTTCAACCAACTTTCCTTTGGGGTTGGAGGCCATCACTTCTTTTCTCTTGACCATCACCAGGTCACCTTTCTTGAATTCTCGCCCTTTGACCAGTTTGTTAAAAGCACGGGCCATACGAGCTTGGTATAGTTGGATATTCTGCTGTGCTCGGAGACACTTTCCTTCGAGCTCGGCGAGCTCTTCAGTCTTCTTTCTATGTTGGTTTGTTCACTGCTAGCCAACCCACGCTGAATGGTGACCCGCAGTGATGGAACCTCCAACTCAATTGGCACCACAGCCTCTGACCCATATACAAGAGAGAAGGGTGAACAACCAGTTGGGGTTTTATAGACTGTATGGCAAGCCCACAGCTCTTCATACATCTTTTCTTCCCAATCCTTCTTATTAGATTTAACAGTCTTTGCCAGCAAAGTGCAGAGCATTTTGTTGAAAGCTTCTGCAAGCCCATTGGCTTGGGGGTTGTAAGGGGATGACATCCTCCAGTCAATTTTGTATTTATCAGCCAGTCGATAAACCTTCTGGTTTCTGAAATGACTTCCACTGGCAGAGATAATTCGGCTGGAAACTCTGAACCGAAATATTATATTCTGCTGGAAGAACCAGGCGACAAGCTCCCCCATCACTTCTCTTAGTGCTATCACTTCTGCCCATCTGGAGAAGTTATCTGTAGCTGCTAAGATATACTTGCATCCTGATAAAGATGTTGGCAGTGGTCCCACCACGTCCGTGCCCCATTGAGCGAATAGCCAACTTGGGATGGTGGGGTGCAGTGGTGCCGATGGTCTTCTTGACATAGTGGCATGTTCTTGACATTTCTGACAAGGCCTGGTGAACTTGCAGCAATCGTCAAACATAGTGGGTGATGGGAATCAACACCGGGCACTAACTTTTATTTTTTTGTATTTGTGTCCAGGAAGGGACTTGGCATAAGCTCATTATATATGAGGGACCTTGGTATAATTTTTTCCATGATTTCAAAACCATGTGAATAGTGATCTCCCTCCCTCTCCCACGGCAGGCATTCAAGGCGAGTAGGGCAGCAGCGGAGAGCCCGGCGGGTGTCCCGGATCGTGTAGCGTCTTCCCTTCCCCCTCCTTCCTTTTCTCTGCTCCCCGCGGCTTCTTTGGGGCTCTCTCTCTCCCCTCCCAGCTAACCACTGCATCGCCTCCTCTCCACCTTCGCTTCTCTCCCGCACGTCTCCTCTCACGAACCCATCGCCGCTGCCACCCCATCTCTTCTTCTCTCCCACACACTGGCGGCCATCTCCCTCTCACGTAATCCCTCTCCCCTCGACCACGGACGCCACCCCCTCTCTCCCACTCTATCTTCTCATCCCACCGCCGGCCAGCTCTCCCGCACGCACCTCCCTTCTCCCACTCGTCATCCCTTCCTCACCACACGCAACACACAACTTCCCTTCCCCATCCCGCTTACACTCTCACTCTCTTCAGACACCCACCTAACACCACCATCTCCTCTCCCCATCTCTTCTCATCTCCCACACACACCCAGTGGCGGGGCTTTGGCCCTCTTCGACCTCCCTCCCTTCACTGCACAAACACACGTCCGCGAACCCCCACTAGGCCACTCTCACCTCCACCATCCCCCTCTCTCTTTCTCTCCCATGCATCACCCCCGGCGAGCTTCTCTCCGCACCTGCACCCTCCCTACAAGTAGCACCATCGCCAGTCCCACCGTGACCTTTCTCTCCCTGCTCCTCCCTCTCTCTCGCCACCGTTGACCCCTCTGCCACCGCATGCACACCTCCCACGTACCATGCCCATGTGCATCCCACCCTCTCACCCTCTGCCGCAAGCGCTCTCCCTTCCTTCTTCACACACGTTGCACCTCCCCTCCTTCTCTTCTCCCAGCATAGCCCAACCACGAGCCAACCTCTCAACTGCACTCCCCTCCTCCCCCACTCTCACCGCCAGGTCTCCCTCTCTCTCTAACCTACGCGGCCACACACGCCAACATCACAACAGCCCCTCCCCAACGCCTTCTCACGAGGCCAAAGACCCACGCCGCCTGCTAACACCCCAGCAACGTCGATCCCCTTCACGCCAAGCCTTCCCCATGCACGCTACCACTCCGCCGGCGGGGGGGGCCCGGGGGGGGGGGGGGGGGGGGGGGGGGGGGGGCCGGCGGGGGGCGGGGGGCGGGGCGGGGGGGGGGGGGGGGGGGGCCACGTACCACCTTCTCTATTTATTTGTTAGGGAATTCATCTCGCGTCTGTGGAGGCCTACAAACACTAGGAAGAAAGGGCGTCAGAAGGAGTCTCGGGTGTTACCCCAGGGGGCAACCCTTCGATGCTTAAGTCAGTAAATGTTTAAAAGAGAACATAGCAGAGCAGGTGGGAGAGAGGGAGAGAGATCAGAGTCGAAGGCCGAAGTGCCGCGTGGGTCCTCCAGACGAGTGCTCGGTGCCCCCAGTGTTCACTCAGTGAGTGCTCGCCAGGGAGTAAGGTCACCGGAGGAGGATGCTTGCCCTCGGGTGTAGACGATCGCTTCTCTCTCTTAATACAGCAATGCTTAGGGCTCTATTCTCTTGAGTAGTAGTTTAGCCGAATAATCCACCGTGTCCTTCTCTTCAGTCGATCTCCCTTTTATAGGGGGTTGTCTGGGAGTGAGGGTCCTCATCCCTTGACAGGGAAGGGCGTCTGTAGTAGAGTAACGTTCTCCGCTATAGTGACAGAAGTTTCCCGTTGGAGGGTGATTACCCCAGCATTGACTGGTCCCGAGACGAGTCTTACGGCTCTCATGCGGTGTGCTCACCCGTTATGGGGTCAAGGCCGACGTCATGGGGGCAACGGTCGGTCACTGGAGAGTCCTCTGCTGACAACTGCACTTGGGCCGTGGCACTTATGCACTGTAGAATCTGATGTTCTTCTGGGCTGGGCCCCCCTTTGGTGGGCCGCGCATGCATGCCCGCCTCGTGGGTGCACCCATCGAGACTAATCTGACGTGGGCCTACCATATTGGGCTGTTCCTGGGCCAAATTGGATTTACCCTCCTTAGTTCCCCCCTACTCTCAGTCATCGCACACTCTGCAGGGGGCTGAGAGTCAATCTGGAGAGGGTTTTTCCTAGAGTGTGAGACCCGAAGTCGATCTCCTCGTACCGGGGGTATTGGTAGCTTCAGGACCTGCTTGGCACGCAAGGGGCTTCTGACGGTGGCAGAAGTCACGCTGGTAATCATGACTCGCGTCTTGTCCTATTCTGGGAGCGCGGGCTTCGAATGGACGCCTGGTTTTGGACACTCGTACCGCCGTAGTGGTAGGAGCCCCTTCACCTGCCCCTCCCCCCCGGGGGGGTAGTGCTGGTCCGTCGTGGGTGGTTATAAGAACAACTGCGTGGTCTCTCCGCAGTCCCCATCCGTGTCTCACCGGTTGCCATGCTCATCGTAGGCATCCTCCTTCCCTTGATCGGTAAGGATCTTTCTTCCTTTCCACCTTCCATTCCCAGTACTCATGCCCCCACGTAGGGGAGTCCCTCGCGTCAACTCTTCTTCTTCTGAAGAAGCACCTCCTGGCCGAGGCGGTGTGCCGAGCACTTCGGGTGCTGGTACGAGTCAACCCAGTTCCCTACTGCTAGTGGCGTATAGGGTGATTCATGGCCTGTGAGAATCTTTTCAGATTCCCCTTGAGTTCGACATCATCTTCCCAACCATGGATGACAACATGATGAGTCTTCCTTCGGGGGAATTATGGTCCCGGTGGCCTCCTTCCAGGCGGGCTTCCACCTTCCGATCCATCCCTTCATCGCGTTTGTCTTTCATCACTATGGGTGACATCCTGGTGAACTAACCCTCAATTCTTACTTTATCCTCTGTAGGTTCATCTACGCATGTCATAGAGCATCGGTGGAGCCAAGAGTCCTTTTGTTCTGATACTTTTTTCTTCTCCAGAGTCGTCTGGCCGACACATATTTTGCCTATTTTAAGTCTCACTCCCGTCGAAACTTCATCCAAGTCTCTTGTAGTGCGGCTAACTGCAAGGGTTGGTCGCAGCGTTATGTATATATTACCAAGTTGAAAGACCGCGACGGCTCCGATAGCTGGATGCACAGGGGCACTCATCCCACCAATGCGATAAGAAGCCCTCCCTCAGGGCTGAGGATCGCCAGAAGTTGAAGGTCATTCTTTGGTATCCTCTCATCAACGTGGATTTCACCCTGACTCTGGTGCTACTCTGGGAGCTGGGGTTAAGTCCTCCATTATCACAGGGTACTGGTCCTCTTCTCCCCTCAAGTCGTGTCGGTTGTGAGTGGTACTTAGTTAACTTTGCTCTGCTTTCAGGGTTGCCTGAAATTTCGCCATGGACCTACAAGATCGTCAAGTTGCCACGGTTTGCTCCCTACCCCGTGGACCAAGTCGCTCCAGGGGCCGGCCATGTATCGATTGTTGCCCCCCAAGTCGAGGTCGTGTTCTCCCCGGGGAGGTTGCAGTATCCGGTTCCTACGGGTGTCCCTTTGCTGCGCTCACTGGTAGTGTCTGTAGTCAGTGGAGGGCCTAGCACTCAAAGAGGCACCCCTGTGGGAACCGTCAGCTCGACTGGGGAGGAATCCACCATGGCTGGTGGTAGTTGCGCCCCCCTCATAGATGACAACTTGGCGGTGCTGGATAACCAGCGTCGTGCAAGGAAGAGAGGGAGAACTTCCTCTCCTACTCGGAACCACGTTCTGCCTCCTCTGCCATCTGAACTGCTACCTTCTGATACTCTGCCGCTGCCATTGGCTGGGGAGTAAGTGGACGCTCCCCCTACGTTGGTCCCCTCAGCGTAGGGGTGAGACAAGGGCAAAGCTCCTGTCGCTGACGATGGCGATGCTCTTTCTCCGCTAGGGTCCCCTCGGCGTGGTCGATCCTCACCACCAGAGGACCTGACGTCCGAGCTTGCCGGGATCGCGATGATCATCTATCTCACGAGGAGGAGCATACAGTGGTATGAACATACCAATGAGTTTGGCCTAGGAGCTGACGGCGGTAGCCTCGAGGAGTGCGTGCCTAGTTGTCAGTGCCTTCGACCTGTGGAGGCATCATTTCCAGGGTCTTGCCAGGATACTAGAAGCCAGCCAGGCCCACCAGGCGGGACTCGAGGAGCGTTTGAAGGGGTCCAAGGCTGCCAATGTCAGGCTCCGTGACCAGCTAGCCCAGTAGGGGCTAGCCTTTTCCTCGGTGGAGTGGGATCGGGACTTCCACAAGCTCCAAGTCGACGCGGCCAATGCCCGTGTGGCCGAGTTGAGGGTGCAGGCACAAGCCACGGAGGCCCGTGCCCAAGAGGTCAAGGTAGAGCTCGCTAGGCTATGTTCGTCAATATCTTCTATTGGTGAGGAGGCAGTGGAGAGCTTCCTCTCCTCTTTGGCTTACCGGGATGAGCTGACGGAAGTGGCCTTGGAGTTCTACGGGCTAGCCCGCGACCGTGGCTTCTGGGAGGGCTGGAGCACCATGGTGAAGGCCACAGCGGCGAGCTTTGGCCGCGTGGCTCTGCCTCTTCTTCCTCCCTTGACTCCTTACGACCCAGAGGCTGACGACGGAGAAGGGCAGCCTGGCACCATGGAGTTGGTGTCGAGGGCAAGCGCGAGCGAGAGCATGTGGTGACTCGGGATCCGAGTACCGGAAAGGAACTGACGCGACTCGAACCTCGGCCCGCCTCCCACGAGCCCTAAGACTCGGAAGGGATAAAAGGATAGGTGTGGTGTACATAGAAATAGGAAATAAAGCAGGACAACAGATATAATAACCATTTTGCCAAAAAGAGGACTCATACATAAAGTCCTTAAGATGGATGAAGGGGTTGCCAGTGCCGTTGTACCTCCGGTATGTAGGCATTTCAAAAGGGGGAAGATGGAATACCGGGAGGACCGACAGGGAGACTTCAGGGGTGGATTTTACGTCCACGACCTTCTTTAGATCCAAAAATTGCTCATCCATCTTGTTTAGCTTAGTATGGAGGGCCTGGGTGAGTGTATCAGTTGGTGAGGGTGGCGTTTGCCACTGAAGATGGACGGGCCTCCTGGAGGCCTGGGAAGGAAATCTCAAATGAGAGGGATACTGGGGTCTGCCAGTAGATGGACTTGGCTGAAGTGGTGTTTGGGGAATGATTGGAGTTTGAGACTGTAAATGGAATTGGAAAAAGGGAGGCTACTGGCTTGCCTTCCCGAGAGATGAGGGGGAAGGAATGGCCTGTGCCGGCTCCTAAAGGGGTGTGGTAACTGGAGTTGGCTCTTGGGGAGCAGGAGAAACAGATTTTCCCTTCACGATGCCCTAAAGGGCTTGGAGTTGCTCAGGACTAAGCTCTGTGTTAGCGAGGACACCCAACATGGAGGAGATGTCCTGGGAAGGGGATGCTTCTCTAATACCAGTTTGCACCTCACGAGAGGGCTGCACCTCACGAGAGGGCTCAGAGGATGGTCCTATGCCCATAGCATGGACATGCGGCTCACCTGGGTGGTTAGGACCCCGGTGGTACTCCTCAAAAGAAACATGGGCCAGGTCATACATTTGGGGCTCATATTCAAAGGACTCGGCCTCAAACTGCTCATAATCGTATCCAAATATTTTCAGAACTTTGTCAGAACGCAACAACATGCACTGACAAACAATTAAGCAAAGATTAACAAACAAGTTGATGCTTTACGCCTCTTTTATTTTTTTATTTTTTACACCTCTTTTATTTTTTTATTTTTTTCTTTGAATGAAAGAAAGTGATTTTTTTAACAAATCTAGAGTTCACACGAAATAGAAAGGACTCTAGTTACAATTTCGTTCACCACCGTGTCAATTAAGGTCACTCGTCTCACCACGAATGGGTCAACTAACTCCAGAAAACTTCAATGGTACAACCATCCCAGTGAACGAAGAGGGAATCCTTCACTATCGGGGACTTACGGAGGTCCCGATGGAGGAGATCCTAGTCCGTCGAGAGGAATTCTCGAACTGAGAGTCCTTCCTTCACCGAGAGAGGGTAATCCTTAGAGGAGATAGATGAGAAGAGAATGGGGAAATGCATGCGATGAACTAAGAAACTAAATGGAGGAAGCTTGCCGGTTCTATCCACTCTCTAGAACAGGGGATAGACGGTCGATGTCGGCACCACTGCGGCCTCTCCCAAACTCCGTCGGTGACAAAACTAGTGGCAAAATCTCCTGGGTTGGCCCAGGAGGATGTCCAATTTTTTGGGGAATTTCTAGTTTGCGACGATGGTTGGGACAGAGTCGTGAACAGGGCCTCTGCTTTCTGGTTTTGACAGCTTCTGCACCACAACATCAGGAAGACGAGACCACCACGGGCGCTCCCGAGCTCCGAATCAGACGTGGCTAAAGTCATTGGATTCTTGGACGAGTCCTCTTCGAACGGAGTCTTGCGGGGACGCCGGAGGTGGTCAGAGTCGATGATGAGAGCCCAAACAGTGATCGGGTGTTAGGTCAGTTCCAGAGGGGAACAGACCTATGCACCTGAAGGAGAAAAATGGGAACTCATAGCTCCGGATGCCGAACAGAGTGCTGCTTCTTGGTACTGGTAGGTGACTCATCGTAGGAGACCTCAGCCAAGCCCCGCCTCCAGAACTTCAGGAGGTTGGCTGTGGGAGCCTCTGCAAGTGGCTTTAGGTTGACTGTCAGGGAGAAGAAGCGCAGTTCGGGGAGATCGGCTTCTCCAGGCATCCACGAGCTCAGACTGGGACGAGACCACCGCTATTGCGAAGAGGACAGGGAGACGCTTCCGACGGTACTACTTGTACTTCCAGGGACGTCGGGACGAAGTCATGCCGAATCTGTAAGATGCTGGTACTCTGCTGCCTGCGAACTGGGAAGTGTAGGTTGGAGATGGGAGGTGGGAGATGAGATAAATGGGAGGGGAAAGGGGGTGGATGGGTGTGGAGGTAACCCTTGACTGTTAGGGGGTCTGAGAGGGGTCAAACTAAGGTGAGAGAGGGGGAGAATGGGGGCAGGAAGGTGGTCTAGCTGGTGGTGAGAGAGTGAGATGCAAATTTGGGACTAGGAGGGAGAGGGAGAGGGATGGTGATTTCCCTACTTGGGGTGATCCAAGGTTTGGGGGAGGAGGGATTGGAGGGAAAATAATTCAAATCTTTCCTTGAGGGCTGAGGGATTGTGTGGGGAAGAGAGAAGATTGTGTTGGGGAGAGGGAGATTGTGTTGGGAAGGGCAAGATCCTCCTAGGGAGGGAAGAGATTTGGTGGGAGTTGGTGGAGGGGTAATGAATGCACCTAGGGAAGTGAAAAGGTGGCTGAGGTGGCATGTGATGTGGCAAGGGGTGGTGAGGTGGCAAGAGATTTTATTTCTGTGTCAGAACTGGTTGCTTACACACCTGGATGCTTTTGCTTTTTGTCCATCAGCTAGGGAGGAACCGATACCCTCGCCGACCCCTGACGTAGGTGAGGCCTGGGTCGGGTCAGAGCCACTGTCCACTCCAACTCCCTCACCCAAGGCCACTGAAGGACCTCAAAAGGGGTTGCCCGTAGAGAGGGCATTGGCCGTCGCTAAAATAGTTGGATGGAAGGAGGTTGAGCGGAGGAGGGTGGAGGCTATTCGGACCGCTTCAGCTTCCCCTCCCCCTTTAATCCCTTCTTTCGTGCAATTTTCCACGGCCCGGACTGAACCAAGCCATCCCGCAGGTAAGGTTCCCGGGGCACCGATATTCTTCAGGATTTAGTCACCTCCCAGGGTGAGTTCTCCATGCATGCATAACACACGCATTTCTTCCTTTCAGCCGGTGCGGAGGAGACCGTAATTCCCGAGGCCACAGCTCTTGTTGAGGAGGCCAGCCACGAGCCGCCTCCTGCTGTAGACGTCGGGGAGGGTAACAATCTCTGCCACCCTAGATACCTTCCTTGATCTTTCGGGGACTCTTCGGCTCCAGCTCGGTCCTAATCTTGTTTTGTTTGGCAGGCCCTGGCACGGTCACTGAACCAAAGGTGCGCCTGGGGGTTCGCCCAGGGGGGTGCATCTACGTGAGGAGGAGGCTAAGGTCCGGGACCTCCCCGTTGCCAAGCCCCTGTGAGGAAGCACCGGCTATCGACCCCGTAAGGGAGATTCCCACACAGGTGAGGGAAGTGCCCACTCAGACTGCGTCCTCGTCGGGCAAGAAGGTGGATTATGATTATTCCTCTGACGAGGTGGTTTCGAGGGAAGGCGTGCTCGAGGAGTCTGGACCTCCTGAGTCGCCCCCTGCAAGTGTGAGTCTATTCGCTTAGGGCTTCCCCCCATGACCATCCACTGATCTTGTGTCCGCTGCTTGTTGACTTTCAGGAGCCGCCCCCACCGGAGGTTGCAGAGGTCGCCGCCTCGGGCCTATCATTCGGTGGACCGGAGGGAGTCCACGTGGGCCCAGACAAGCTGGGGCCTTTACTTGAAGTTATGCGGTGGGAGGCGACTGCAGAAACTTTCGGTACCCCCTGGTCGATGGACTAGCCTCTAGAGGAGGGGGAGATCGCGCCCGAGGGCAACATAGTCCTGGTGGTCACAGTGAGCATGGGGACCTTTCAGCTCTCCCTTTGTCTTATTACAACTTCTGGGTGATTCGCCTCAGGCAATGGGTGACTAACCCCTCTCTCTCTCTCTCTCTCTCTCTCTCTCTCTCTCTCTCTCTCTCTCTCTCTCTCTCTCTCTCTCTCTCTCTCTATAGGAGGGGGGACACCCCCACTCCCCCCAGCCCCCGTGTGCCCTCCTTCTCCCACTTAACTCCCCTCGCCTCCCCTACCACGACCCCCTTCCCTGCCGCGCTCTGCCCTCCCTCCACCCCACCACCGTCACCACTCCATCCAACTGGGAGGATATTTAATTAATCTCTCTTGCAGATCATACAGAAGCTGTCAACCAAGCAGGCGAGTTTGGAGTAGGACGAAGGTGACCAAGGACATCGCAACAGAGATAGGGACTGTCCTCCACCTTGAGGAACATCTGAGCCCATGGTTAGACTATCTACTTTGAAACATCGATATCTTTCCATTTTGCTCAGACTTTTCGAGACAATTTTTTACTCTTTCCATGAATTTGCTCTTTTTTCTTTCTTCAGGGTTTGAAACAGCCCCCATCTCCGACGCCGAGATAGCTAGCAAAAACTGGAGCCAACGACGTCTCTGGGGTGATCCGAGATGAGTACCTCTCAGACTCAATAAAATTGAGGCCATAAAGATATAGGGACGCAGCCAACGCCACATAGACGACATTCGAGTTTATTGCCTATGCTACAACGACCTCGAGGGTTGCAGCGGAGTTGTCGAGGTCGGAGTCACAGAGCAAGACTAGCCCGAGTGATCAAAGTGGCCCTTGTGGCCCTGTCGGGACCATGCCTAGCGGCCGAAGCCACCCTGTTCAAGCTTGAAGCTTGGAATTGAAGAGAGAGAGAAGCAGGTGGAACAGAGCATTAACTAATGCAACATCCTGGAAAAGAGAGGTATGGATCTCCGGTCGGGTATAAACGTGATGAGCCTATCCCGGTGAGGGAGAACATGATGGCAGACGATGCCAACGCCAGTAAGGAAGAAGAAGAATCAGAGGGGGAGGAAGTGGGAAGCGAAAAATTGATGGGGAACCCATCAAGGCCGAAGCGGAGGAGGGCACCGGCCTCAGCCTCAGACACTAGGTATGAGGATGGCCTCCGAGCGCACAGGGAGTTCGGTGTGAGCTCAGACGAGGATACATCGGATGAGGACGTGGAAGAATTGAAACCACAGATGGTAACTTTCTAGTGGCAAAGTTGGGCGAAGGGAGCTGGGAGCGTTCACAACGTCAGGAGGTGAATATACCATAATACAAGTACAGGAAGGAAGAAGAAGAAGTCGGTCCTGCAACTCACGGCAGTGAGAGGTCCATAGTAAGAACCCTCATCCCGTTCGAAACCTACATGGACTTTTAAGGTTTTTAGTTTCTTTTGGGAAAGCGGCTGCAAATATGGATAAAAACGAATAAGCATGGAAACTTTAGATCTATTAGGATCGTGTACGTGGGAATTTAATCTCATTAGGATTCTACAAACCCATAGGTTTCCTTCACTATAAATATAAACCCTCTCGAACAAGCCTCGGCTACTGCTACTGCTCGTTCTGATTTCTCTACGTCAACGTTGCCTTCCTCTGTCGACTACTATTGCATCTTCGTCTTTCTCTGGTTAACATGAAGAAGCTTGCTTCTTCTACAACGATCGCTACTACATGAAGGATAAGCCTCGCGTGAAGAAGTCTTGCCTCTTTCTTCTCTTCCTGCAAGCATCTCTGCCATCATGCGTGAAGAAGGAGCCCGCCGTGTTCTTCTTCCTGCGATTGCTGCTACTGCATATTCATCTTCCGATTTCTGTATCTCTCTCGTCGCCCAAGACAAGCCCCAAAAGAGATAGGTGTGCTCAAGATACGAAGCCCAACCTCATATTCAAAGTTGGTTCATGCATATATAGGTCGTAGTATGTTGATTCCATGATTTCTGTTTTGATTTTACGAAACTTTACTAAGTTTCAGTAAATAGCGGCCAGGTCAAGGGTGCCTATTGAATGAACGCCCGCGCGAGCTATCGCCAATTCTTTTGAAATAGCGACAGTAATCAGGGCGTCGTTTAATGAACTACCCTTTGTTAATCCACTATTTCTTTCAGACATTAAAAAATAGCACATGCTTAAAAATTTATATCTACAAAACCTGATGTTAAAATTATTGCATAAGCATGTTTCTGGAACCTGTATATTTTTCTCTATCCATTCATGTCTTTACTTTCCTGATTATGTGAACTCCAGTTTTATGAATAGTGTTGTGTCTGAAAACGTAGCTGCCCGATACGTAGCATCAGACAAAGAATGAGTGACAGTTACGTTGTCGCTATTTAATGATTGGGCGCCCCTATACGGTGACATTAATTTATAAAATAATTACTTTCCATATTACAGTAAACGTTATTTAAAGATTGGGCACCGTTGTAAACGGTCGCCAATTTTAATTAAATTATTTAGATTCTGGAAAATTATAAGAATTAGCACCTGGTAATAGAGTCACTAATTCTTAGTAATTTAAAATTAGATTATTGTAAATAAAAGATTGAGTGACCTTTCAGAAAGCTGTTATTTTCTAATATAGCGACCTCGAATAGGGCGTCAATTCTTCTCTCTCGGCCAATAAATCTTGGACTCAATTTTCCTTTGACAACAAACCTTTTGATTTCTCATGTGGGTGAGATCTTCAAAAAGACATACTCTCCCACTTAGAATTTAAGGTCTCTTCTCCTGCTGTTGGCATAACTCTTTTGTCGTGATTGAGCAATCTTCAATCTTTCCCTGATCAACTAGATGCTTTGAGTGGTATCTTGAATAATATCCAGACCCAATAGTCCTTTTTCTCCAACCTCATTCTAGCATAGAGGTGATCTACAACTCCTGCCATACAGTACTTCGAAAGGTATCATTTGAATGCTAGACTGATAGCTATTGTTACATGCAAATTCAGTCAAGGGTAGGTGTTCATGCCAACTTCCACCAAAATCTATCATACAAGCTCTCAACATATCTTTGATAATTTGATTCATCCTCTCGGTTTGTCCATCTGTCCGAGGATGAAAAGTCATACTAAAATTTAGCCTAGTACCCAGAGATGATTGCAAACCTTTCCAGAAATGAGAGGTGAACCTCGGATCTCTATCTGAAACAATAGAAGTTGGAATACCATGCAGTCTCACCACCTCCTTGATATATAGGGCAGCTAGAACATCCAAGGTCCATTTACTTTTGATGGGAAAGAAGAGGACGGACTTAGTTAGTCGGTCCACAATCACCTATATAGCATCGAATTCACTTCGAGTTTTTGACAATCCAATAATGAAGTCCATGCCAATACTATCCCATTTCCATTTTGGTATTTCGAGAGGTTTCAACTTCCCAACCTGTTTGAGATATTCGGCTTTAACTTGTTGGCAGACCAAACATTAGCTCACAAACTCGGCTACCTCTCTTTTCATGTTAGGCCACCAGAAAGTTCTTTCGAGATCTTGGTACATTTTTGTAGCACCAAGATAAATAGTATATCTCGATCGATGTGCCACCTCCATGATTTTATTCCTGACGATAGAACAATTGGGCACACAGGTTCTCCCTCGAAAAAGTAGCCTTCCATCATCCGCCGAAAGAAAATCTGGTCGTTGATCTAATTTCTCCTTAATTTCAATAATCAACGGATCATCATCTTGCAGCTCTTTAAATTCTTAGAGTAACTTAGGTTGGAGTCTAATGTTTGCAATCAAGACTCCGTCTTCCTTTCTCTCCACATTGAGGTCTAAGTTTGCCATATGTTCTAACATATGTCATTCTTTAATCATTAGGCTCGGTAATAATGCCATCAACTTCCGGCTAAGAGCATCAGCTACAGCATTACCTTTTTCGGGGTGATATTGTGTCAGACAGACGACCGCCACCTTGCTTGGCGGTCCGGGGGTGACCGCTTGCAGTTCAAATGTTTTGGGGCCCTTGCGGTCCTGGCTGGACCGCTAGGCCGGGCCTTGTGGTCCGGAGGAGACCGCTAGGCTCCCTAACGGTCCAGAGAGGACCGCCAGGTAGCTTTTCGTGTTCGTTGTGTCCATTTTGTGTCGTGTTGGTCTCCGGTCGACCTGGGTGTGACCCAGTGGACGACCTTCGGCCTCGTGGATGTCCCAGACACCGTGGGTCCTGTGTTCGTATTTTGGGGAGGTGTCCGGAGATATCATGTTACCTCGATTAACGCACTCATGAGTCTTAGGGTCCGGGTGACCCTGTGTGTGTTCTGAGCTTTTGTGTTATCGTGTGATTAAGTCACAGTGAGTCGGCATGAGTGCGGAGGGCTCTCCTCCTACGAGGTGGCTTTCTCCGAAAAGTGGTTTCTGAGTGGGCCATGCTTATGGCCTTGGACCGTGAGACCAGTCACCCAGCCATGGGGTTGGAGTTTCCCCGCTTTTCCCTTAGATTGGGAATTATCTCGGTAGCTCGTGAGCTACCTCGCTATTCGTGCTATCGTGGTTTCAGGCCTAGCTAGGGGATTAGGCTAGATTGACGGCGTTGTGTCGTCATGTACAACGGTCTTGACTTGAGTCTCGCGACTTAAGGATCGTAAGGTTATTGGGTCGAGTGGGCTGTCCAGAGTCTGGTGGGCGCGAGCCACCTGTTTTCTCGCGTTACTCGAGATGGGTGCGTGCGTGATTTTTAATGTTCATGTTTTGTGAGCCCCCACTAGTCGTAGTCTTCCGACACGCGTGTGGTCCCACCAGGGAGTGGTGGCGAGGCTATCTCGAGAGAGACTATTGTTAGGCTGGTTACCGTAGGGCCCCACGCCTTGCAGCCAGAGTCCGACTGAGGGAAAAACCATTCAGAGGGCCTGACCTAGGATGCATGGTCTGTGTGTGTACACGTGGCTGGGGGCGTCGAACCCGCGTTGACGAGCGTGACCCCAGCTAGTCCTTGTTCAATGGTTACTAGTACGGTGTCTCAGTCTCCGCCTAGGGCATCGTAGGCAGACACCTGAGGCTGCGGACTAAGTCGTCAGTGGACGCATCCGGCCTTGCTTCTGATGGGCGGTACTCCCGTCACGTGACGTGAGTTGTCATGTCGCGGGTTTTCATTTCCCGTTTGTGAGACGGAGTTTCATGTGTTGTCTAGGTGTTCTCCCAGAATTGAGGTCTAATATTTTCGGTGAGTGTTCGGGGTCTAGGGTAGCTATAAGATTTTCTCACAGAAGGAGCCAGACGGCCGAGATAGGGGAAAAAATTTTTGTGAAGAGTTTCCTCACAAAAAGGGGTTTCCTCACACAAGGACATACACAGCCAAGATAGGGGAGAGGGAAAAGATGATGAGGCTTGCGAACTTGATCGAAAACCAAGATTAGAGACGATGCATAGCAAAGGGGATAGCTCCAATGGCAACGATCGGAGGTGGTGCATAGCAGAGATGGGGAGATTCGTCGGATAGCAGGACAGGGGGAAACAGCACGATCGAGCCAGGGCACGAGTTAGGAAGCCAGGCGGAGATGACTCAGAGATGATCTACAGCATAGGAGAGCCCCAATGGTAATTATTGGAGGTGGTACCATAGCAGACCAGGAGACATCTGTCGGAGAGCACGAAGGGAGGAACAACACGTTCGAGCGAGGGCACGAGCCGAAGCCGGTCGAAGAAGATAGCAACCTTCCAAGGGAGTCGGACAGCACAATCGCCGGCAGTAGTAGAGGAAGCGCTCCGCGGTGGCAAAAGGGGATCGCGAGGAGACGCGTGAACAGTGCGATCGTGGAGGACATGATCAGGGAGTCGGACAGGATGATCGCCGGTCGTAGCAGAGGAAGCACTCTGCGGAGGCAAAAGGGGATCGGAGTCGGAGCATGATCACCAGACAGGAAGCACTTCGCGAAGGCAGAAGGGCATGCGATCGACGCGTGAACAATACGAGCACGGAGGGAACGATTGCGGGGTCGTTCGCGAGAGGGTGAACGAGGATGTGGATGGGGATAAGTCATTCCAAGTTTTACCTGGAATGACTTATCCCCGTGTTTAACCCCATTTGTGGGGTTAAACCCATTTTCCCTATCCTAGGATAACCTCACGTAAAATGGGCTTAACAAACGCAGAACAGGGTCAAATTGGAGATAACCCACTCCCATCCCCGTACCAAATGGCACCTTAAGGTTTAGAGAATGCCGAATAAATGAACTGACCCGTCGGCGGGTGCCACGGTAGACCCGAGTGCCGTAAGTCTGTGTGTAGGCCCGAAGGTAGGCCTCGTCTAAATTTGCACCCGTGGGTACCAGTCGTCCACACTGCTCCCAGTCGACCAGCTGGTCGTGCGGGCGTCGATGCCAGTCATCCACTCCCTGGAGGTCGTGAAACCTCCGCCCGGGTCGAGGAATTGTCCCCCTAGTCGAGAACTGAACCGCTGCCCGATGGACCCCCAGTGTCCTCATGATCAATCTGTAGTGTAGTGGTTCCACCAAGTTGAGGGCGTGCAACCAGATCTCTCTCCTGGAGTAGGGGACGATAGGCTCCACCCATGGCATCTCCTCGATCTCCCTCCGATAGAAAGTCCACACCACCTATAAGAAGGATTATTAATGTTCATGCCATCATAATACAACAAAATTTGAAATGCTAAAAAAAGAAAAAAGAGAAAAGAAATCTTACCTCTATGTGTGGCATTACATCTATAATGTCCTGAATACGGGTAGCTTGGTCCTTTAGCAACCGACTGCCTCGCCACGGGGTCCACCGTCGTGCCAAGGGAAGTAGATCTCCTCGATCCTCCAAGCCACGCTCAAGGGTGGGTAAGTACAAGTAGCTCCAAACTTGAAAAGCATTTCACATTTAATTAACGTAACAAATAAAGTGCAGAACTCACAAGTTTAAAGGTTTAAAATTTACCTAAAGCAGAGGGTAGAAGCCACCAAGAGATGATAGGCGAGTGGAGATACCCAAACTGTCAAATAGGTGGGCTACCACTGCCGCACCCGAGGCATACTATCCGACTCTCCCTAAGTCCTCAAGCAGGGGTAGGAACTGGCAGCTCACAGCATCACCCCATGATCCTAGTAGCAATCTCCCAATCAGTAGGATGAGGAATCGGCGTAACTCCCTATCAGCCTGCGGTCCCACCTCTGTAGAAAAGCTCCCTCTTGCCTCACTCATCAACCTACTGAAATAGTCTGCTGCGGACTCCCCTACCTCCCTTTGTGTGTGGTATAGACCCAGACTCTCCTGAAAGGCTACCCTGGGAACTAGAGAGGTCCATCCTGTACCCTCAACTCCAATCCTATCAACCTACATGCCATCTCTCCATAGCAGGGGTACGTGAAACCGCGCACTATCACCCCGTGCACTCGCAACCCTGTAATGCGAGTGACGTCATCTAGAGTCAGGATCATGTGACCCCAGGGGAAGATGAAGGCCTTGCACTGAACGTCCTAATGCGGGACGCTATACGAACTAGGACTCTACGTGAAGACATGACTAAATGGACAACTAAACCAACAATGACATAATAGATTGAGTAACGTGGCTCGAACACCTATGACTCCCAAGAGAGTAATTACGCCAAAGAACAAGTAACTCAAGCTCACAATCGTCCCCAAGTGAGGGAAGCGTGTTGATCCGCATGGTTGATGAACCGACAGAAGTCTAGGGTAGGCAACTCCACACTCGTAACTCAGACAAGTCACGGGACGGTCACACTCTCTCACCGCGGCAGGGATATGAATATAAGACGGGCTAGGAGCCTAACGAACACACAAGCAGTGGCTCAAGAGCATATACGAGACAAGCAAGTTAAACCGAAGAAGGACATGTGCGCATACCTCCACGCTCAGGGCATGGGGAAGAGGCCCAGCCAAATCACACGAACCCCGGTACAAAAGCTAAATAGGTCCAATCAAACACTGCCCACTCATCGCAGGGAGGTAAAAGGCTACATAGTGAATCCAGGGGGGGTCGTGAGAAGTGGGGTGACGGGCCGCGAGTGGACGACATGTGGCAACTCCAACGTGCGGCGAACCGATACTGCCTGGAACCAGCAGGAAGGATGGCACGTCACGAAGGCCGAGGAAGGCGCAATCATCCCTGAGGGTACGTTGTAGTGGTGGACGATCCTCCTGGAAGATGATGAAAGTCGACGGCGCCGGGTAGCTCCTTCGGTGTAGTCACGAATGGCGGACAGACTGCAGGCCGGTCTACGCAGGTGCAGGATACCAGCGCCAAGGGAGGTGATGGGAATCGGCCCCAGACATCAATATTTTTGGTTACATTTATGTCCTTTAGTTTGTACTTATGCCCTTATGTAAATAAGTTTACAATTATAAGGCTTTGTAAGCCAAGTTGTCAGTCCTTAGAAGTCTTTAGATTTTTGTGTAAAAGCCCAGTAGGTCCAGCCAGGGGCCCCCACCCTCTTCCCCATTGGTCCACCTATATCCTAGGGCCCATGTGGGGTTGGTCAACATCCTAGGTGGCATCTAGAAGGATCCTTTCCTTCATGGGCAAGGCAAGGAGACATAGGGGGGTAAAAGTCAATTTTCTCTCCTTAATTCAAGGAGCTTGTCCAAAGGGGGCGCCCCTCTCTCCTCATTATTTTAATTTGCTGTATTTTTTACACCTCCTAGCAGATCCCCATCCCCTAATCAAACCCTAGATCCAAGGGTGGAGATGATCTTTTGTATGGGCATATAAAAGTCTTGTATTTTCATTTTAGTGGAATTAATGATCATTTGAAAGAGAAAACATCTCTTAAGCAGGCAATGCTTTCTTTATGCACATCCATGTCAGTCATAAGAGTGTCATTGAGCTCCTCAAAGGCAGAACAGTTTTCACAAAAAGATCTCTCATTCTGATTGTTTCTCTTAAGATCCTTTTTTTAATTTTTTGTCTTCAGATTTCACTTTCTTGTATTGCTTAACCAACTCATCATAGGCCTCCATAAGTTCTTCAAACGCAAAGTCCTCGGAGTCAGAGCTTACCTGAGATGAGGACGGGTCACCTGACTACTCCGAACTGTCACCCATGAAGCACTCATGCTCTTGTTCTTTCCCTTCATGGGTATTCACCAGCCTATCTAGAACTAGCTTGGCTATGCGGCAGGTGGACACATGATGGAGTAACCTGACATCAACTGCAGCTTTTATCAGATTAAATGTAGCAAGGTTATCACAATGCTTGGTCTCATAATCAGTGGTCCATTCAACTGAATTTAAAGGCAGCTCATGAGGACCATTGTATATGAGAGTCCACAATTATGGATCTACGGAATTAACATATATAAACATTCTTCCTACCCATATAGAAAAATCTAAACCATCATAAATGGGTGAAGAGACCATCGAAGCATGTGTAGCAGATGAAACCATTTGATTAAATGCACTGGGATCTTTCTCTGCAAATCGTGGGATCTGTGAATGGCAAAGCTTGGCTCTAATACCACTTGTTGGGTCCCAAGAGGTGCAATAGGATCAAGAAGGGGGGGTGAATAGATCCTTTTATAAACTTTACCGAATTAGAAACTTGGCTACCAGAAGCATAACAACTCCTATAAAGTAACGAAATCTCTAAGACACAAAGCACAGCGGATTGAATAGGAATGGCTCAAATGACAACAGAAAGGCACAGTCCTATGAGCTTAAGTGTGCGATGGAGATAGCCAAGATTATGTGCGATGAAACATGCACACCAACCTGTGAATGGGGATAGAGAAGATGGAGCAATCCCACAAGATACACAAATTATAACATAGGAGTTTTTAAGGTGGTTAGGTTGTAAACCCGCAACCTACGTCCACCCCTCACCAACCCCGATGAGACTTACCCTTGCAAAAGCAAGAATCATGGAGAACCTCCATAACACACGCTGACTCACAACTTGACACGGGGACAAGCCCCACATGGGGAGCAAACTCCTCACGAGGATGAAGTCCTCAACACATAGGCTGCAACTGCAGCAACGGGGATGAACCCCAACATACGAGGAGCAAGCTCCTCACAAGGACGAAGTCCTCACCACACTTGGCGACTTCTGGGTCTGACACTATTTTCAACAGACTTTCGAACCTAACAGAACCTCAATCTTTCCCTATTTTAAGCTCATTTTTCACTTGGGAAAAGGTCCCTAAGGCTTGTTGTATTCTGTGTTTTAAAGATGTCAAAATAATATGGTTCTTTGGTTAAGTTAATGAATTCTAAATATATGTGTCAGAGTTGTGTAGTTCAGATTGACTAAAAGACTGTCTAATCAATTTGTAGGAATGACAAAGAAGTCCATCAACGCACTTGGCTTGGAATCAAAAGCAATGAGGATTCTAAGTAGCAAAGTTGACTCTTGCTCAATCTAAGAGGAAGTGAAGCCTTGGAAGAAAACAACAGGTCGATGCAGAAGGCCGCGAGTCAAAGAAGACAGGTCGACATAGGGAGCCACGATTTAAAGAGTCTGGTTGAGAGAGAAAGGGATTACGCTATATCTAGTCGAGGTAGATAGAATTTGTGATAAGAAAGGTTGATGCACATGAACACTTAAAGTTCTCAAGGTCGATGCAACTGAACAATTCTTGGCAACACCAAGTCGGTGCACTTAAGTTTTTTCAGACGAAAGGTCGATGCACCTCAGTTAATTTAGAAGAAAGGTCGATGCAACTATTTCAAATCTGTTAGTAAGGTCAATGCGACAAAATCTTCCATGCAATTCAAGTCGATGCATCAGCACGATCAAATGTATAAAAGCCAAGATAGGTCGATGCACCAGTTTATGCATCGATGCCTCAGTACAAGCAATCCATTAATCAGGCCGATGCAGATCTTCATGCGTTAACTAGTCTGAAGACCCGAATCCCAGTTTTAAAACTTGAAATCAGACCAAATTAGAAAAATATCTCCAGCGATACAATGGCACGTGATCCAAGAAAAGTTGGCACACTTTTTCAGAGGTTTTTAGAGGAACAATATTCATAATGCTAGGTGGACGAATGATATTTCACTAGGTTTTTTGCCTCATCCAAACCTTTACAGAGACCCTATTCTATTTACAGACTGGTTCATCCTCCGAAGGTGGGTTGACGGGCAGCACTTTGATCACCCCGTCGGCGCGGTTCAGACGACGCAAGCTACTGGTTGTAGGGCCCACGTGCTGGTCAGTGGGTCTGAGTGGGCCCGGAGTGGTACTGCTATGACGGTGGCTCCTGGAGAGGCGGTCCCTAGGATGGCGGCACACTGGTTCATCTTGTGGAAGGCGAGTCGGCTCCGGTCTCCACTTGTTGGAGTTGCTGCCCACGGATCTAAAGTTCTATGTTTTGATGCTCACATGCTGATACTTTTGCTTTTCCTTATCATAATCCCAACTTTCCTGTATGGCATAGATTTCCCGTATGTTACTCTATGGTGAAGCCTGATTCAGATTTGCAGTATACTATTGCTTATCAGAGTCATAGTTGGGAATAAGAGCATTCGAGTTTGGCTAATCCATTTGTGGTTTTATTTATTATGATAGTGGTTCTAGCCTTTTTCAAAAGGTGGTGGTTGTAAATTTGTAATGTCAGATAGAAATAAATCATGCACCTGAAAATTTGTATCACTAGCCATGAATCAGCATTATTTCTGTTCAAATAATGTCTTTTTTCATTCTGTGGCAAATAAGATTGTGTTTGACAGCAGAACATGTCTTGTGAAGTTGTTAGACGGTAAAGTCGCAAGTTATTGTCTTTAGCCATTAGGTTCTTTAGTTTATTGTTATAATATTAATAGTCAATGTAAAGATTGTTTGCCAAGGTGGCTGCTCTTGATCTCCTGATGAAATATTGGTCAGATCTCCTTTCCCACCCCTTGCATGGCATTGTTCCTTCCCGGATCTGTGGGAGGCTTGGTTCAGCCAAGTTGAGGCGTTGCAACTTAAGCCAATGTGATGAAATCAGCAGCATGTAGGCAATCAAATCTTATATATATGCAGTGCTTCTAGCATATGTATTTTGTTGTTTTGCTGGTTTTACTAGTTACAAGCAGCATGAACTGCTTTTCTAAAAGAGCTTATTTAGTCGATGATTACCTTTAATTGCATTATTTGCTAAGTGGAGGTTGCTAAAATTGCTATGCTTGATTAAAACAGGCACGACAGTTGTTCCAAAGGGATGCACAAACGATTACACCAGAGGCCCTTGAAAGTGTGAAAGCAGCTTTGGCAAGCAGTGAGATTGAGCAAAAGGCTGAAACAAAAAAGCAAGCAATACCCCGTAAAGCTGCTGGCCAAACTTGGGAGGATCCAACATTAGCAGACTGGCCAGAAAGTACGTACCCTTGCATTCGTTTCATAAAATCAGTCTAATATTAGTATGTGCTTGCTAGTCTTATTTTACATTAGAAACTCATTCATTATTTGAAGCATATTATGTGTTTAACTTTTCAAAACAGATTATGCTTTATTATGGCTATATTTCATTTTCCTTCCCATTACGATTACGTGACGCATCAACTATATTTGCTAAGTGAGAGCTACCTGTCCAATGCACACGTTGGTTGAGGCTTATTGATATGTTTAGTTTTTTTAGAAGTAGCAAATGTGACAAGAATCCAAATGATCAACACCCACCTGATGAGGTGACTGAATATTAGAATCTTATAAATAAAAATCAAAATTTGAAAAAGTAAAACATTGAGCGAGTTGCCAAGCTTCATGCATGTGAAAAAGACAAGGGTGTGAGCATTGATGAATCAGAAAAATTGATTGCTCTCCAAAAAGAGTTTGATCATTACAAAACAGTAAATGAAATGTTGAATGAGCAGCTGGTCGGGTGTGAGGTTGATTTGGCTAATGTAGAACTGAATATCTCCTCACTTGAAAATGAAATCGAGGACTTAAATAGCTCTCTGTCAAAGTTTGTTCAGGACAAAGACAACCTAGACAGACTCTTGGGAATGAAAGTCAACTTTCGAAGAGAAGGCTTGGGGTATAAACCTGTAAACAAGAAGTCCTTTGGGAACAAGCTATACACCTCCTTTGTCTCTGGCTCACTTGAAGCCAGCACCTCTTGTGGTCCCTCAAAACTATCTAGTGCTTAGAAAAATCAAAAATAAGATAGAACTCAGAAAAGGAAAACACAAAAGTAAAAATAGAAAAACAAGTTTGGTTGTTCTGATATGCATGCTAGAAAATCCAATGTTAAGTGCCATCCTTTCCAGAAATAGAATATTTTATTCCTTTAGTATGAATAGCTTGGTCATATTATGCATGATTGTGTTTTCTTGAAGACTGATGAATTAAGTGTAGGCAAGAACAGAAGAAGCAATGGCAAGGATCAGGTCGACTCTAGGAAGAATTGTGCTCAGTACACTCACGTTTAAAATCCCAGGAATGGCCCAATGCGTCAATGCACTCCTCAGGGTAGGTTGACGAACCCTGAGGCCACCAGAAGAAATCTTCTTCCTTGCTGCTTTCACTGTGAAAAAATTGGCCACACAGTCAGGGATTGTTGGCATCTAAAAGGTAAGACTCATTCTCATGCTCAACATGGTGGCATCCATGGTCACTCACAAAGGTTTAATGCACATGCACATAGAAAGAATGTCAAATCAAGTGTGTCTCATTTCTATTCTGGTGAATATGGACATGTGTTTGATGACTGTCCTTGGGTGAGAAGTGATGAATTGATCTGCTAGCATACTTAAAGGATCTTGCTTGATGTTTGGGAATTAGGAGCTAGGTACCCCACTATTATTTTGAAGATAAATATCATGTGAATTTGGGGACCAAATTCTTTTAAGTGGGAGAGGGTGTAGCATCCCGATAAAAAAAATTAGAATAATAAATTCTATTAAGTTAAAAGCCCAACTCAAATAAACCCTAAGGCATGCTTGAATGTAAATATACATATAGCCCTTCCTTGAAATTTCTCTAAAGGCCAGATAATCATTGATAAATAAATGTAGATCTAGTGTACTTCAGATTCGAGGCATTTACTGAGGGGGGTTTCAAAAAAACTCCTAAAGCAATGTCATCTCAAAAGTCTCACCTAGTCCAATCATTCCCAAAAATAAAAAAAAAGAGAAGAAGAAGAAGTGGGCGAAAAAGGGAAGAATGTGTTAATTAAAAAAAGGAGTGAAGAATGAAAAAAAAGGAAAAGGACAATAAAAAAGAAAGGGGGAGGCAAAAAGAAAACACAAAAACAAAGGAAGAAGAAGTTAAACAAAAGGAGAAAATGAGTTATAAAAATGAAAAAGGGTAGGCCTA
This sequence comes from Amorphophallus titanum, assembly GCA_024336825.1. NCBI lineage: Eukaryota > Viridiplantae > Streptophyta > Magnoliopsida > Alismatales > Araceae > Amorphophallus > Amorphophallus titanum. Next base: position 53,081 of record JANBPO010006152.1, read on the forward strand.
CCATTTCAGTCGACTGACGCCCAAGTTTGGTTGACCGAAACCGGTGAACTAATCAGGCCAAACTTGTGTTTGAACTCTTTTTAAAGGGGTTGTTCACCCCCATCTCCTCACTTTTTCATCCCCATTCAACATCCCAGCCTCCTCTCAAACCCTAGAACACCCACACACCTCATTTCCAACCCTAAACACCCTCTCTTTCTCCTATCCGCACAAGATAGGGATTTTCACCATCTTCTACCATAGATTCTGTGCAGTAGCTTGTGTGGCCTCGCAGCTTCATCTCTAGGTTCCAGCTTGCTGGAAATCACTTTCCTAGGCATCCAGTGTGTCATCCGGTCCCTCTTCACCCCCAAGAAGGAGGTTTGTTCTGTAAGGGATTTTATTTGTGATTTCTATTCTAATGGTGCCTAGGAGAAGCTTTTTCAAAGACCCTCAGAAATCTACCTGGGGGAAGTCCAACTCTAAGAGTGGTGAGGACCCAGTTCCTCCACCCTAGTAGGCACCAGCACCTGCACCTGCACCCCGTATGCGTCTAGGGCCGATTATCAACCCTCAGCTGGTTGATTTTGGTAAGTTGAATAACATTCTATCAAATTTGAGTGCTACTTTTGAGGTACAAGATGTGTGGATTGATTTTATGACAAGATACACTAAGTATTATCTGTTGACATCCAAAATATGACTGGGTAATAATTATGTGCCTAAAAAAGTCAACTGAAAGTCAAAGATGGGTCCACTCGGACCGCTAAAGCCTCAAGCCACCTCATAAGAAGTATCGGGGACTCGGCATCTCATCATCTTAGGGTAAAACATCTACCACAGCTCACTAAGGCCGGATAACGGTCAAAACCAATGAACCCGGCAATGAAGCGATCGTGCTGAATATATCTCCTACATACAACCAGGTAACATAACAAAAAGGGGAAAAAAGATACCATCAAATCGCAATCTCACTCCCCTCCAATGCCGCCAAACAAGAGTTAGTAGGCGCGAGCTCTGGCTCAAGTGGATAAGAGCTGAGCACCAACCTCTACTGTGCCTCCGACCTCTCGCCACTCAGCCCTGGCATGCTCCACGACTGACAACTACTCCTCCAATGCCCTCCTCAAGGCCTCAGCCCTGCTCTCGGCCTCTCCTAGCTAGATAGCTCGACCTCGAAAAAGTGACTAAGCTGCCTCAACGTGGCCCCTCTACTCAGCTACAGCTGACACAAGCTGAGCCCGTTGCTCCTGCACCTCCTGAATAGTTGCCAGCCTCCGAGCCCTCTGCTCCTACGCCTGACGAAGTCTCTAGTACTCTACCCATATCCCGGCTAGCCTAGACATCCAAGGATCACGTGGGAAGGCAAGGGTGTGGTAGCCGTGGGTGCACTCTCTCAGGTGCTACCTCAGATCCTCTGGAGAATGGAGAGGGTCGCTCTAAAGATAGCCTCGTGCTCACTGAAGCAAGGAGGCACCCACACTCACGTCCAACAACGGCTATGGCAGTGGGGCAGAAGTAGGTCACTCAACCTCCAAGCCTAGGGAGGAGTCACCTATCTCTGCTAGCACACTAGTAGAGGCTGCACCATTCCAGAAAGAACAAAGGGAAAGTGAGAAATACATGTGAAACTTTCCATGACAAACAAGGTGAAAAACCAGATAAAATTTCTAGCCCTTACCCAGTGCAGACTCCTCCACCCTTACAGCGTCACTAGCCGGGATCGGGGAAGGAAATGACTCCTCCGCAACCAAGGAGCTCTCCACTATAGCCCGGTCTCCTCCGGTAGCTATAGGCCAGGCGGGAAGCTCCTACCTGGCACCCTCATTTGGAGTCGGCACACGCTTCTCCTCTGACTCCAGTGCTACATGCAATATAGAAGCATCACTAATCTGCCATAAAGCATAAACAAGTGCCAAAGAGGGCAAGGAAAGGCCCCCACACACCTCCAGAAGTAGCCTCCATTTCACCCCCCTCAGCGGGGGAGACCCCAGAAGAGGAAGAGCTCAAGCACTCCTCCGTCTCCATAATGAAGCTGCCGCTACTCACGGAGCCTAGCGAAGTCTCCAATGAACTTCCGGAGGTGGTGGAACTAGAAGCTCCTGTAGATCAACAAAACAACAAGGGTCAGCACACGGCCTGACGTCACATAAAGAAAGCTATCCAGTTAAGGGTTTAGACAAGAAGCTCAACAGCCGGGGCACTCCCCTCAGAAATCCCCTCTAAATCGAAGATTTCTTCATCGTCCCCAATCAATGTCACCCCTGTAGGCTCTCCCTCTGCGGCTCCAACTGTGTCATGTGGAAGCTCACCCTCCGCTAAAGGGGATGAAGTACCTGTGACAAACACTGAAAGAAGCTTAGCACTAACGGGCGATACAAAAAGTCCACCACAAGTGGCTAAGTTCCCAGTCCCATGGTGGAAGACCCAACTAGCGCCACCGTGTAGGCAGAGACAACTGCTAGCAAAGGAGGGAGGGGTGTCCCAGTCACCAGCTGTGGCAGCGATCCAAATGCACTCCCAGCAACAAGGGAGACTAGGCTGCCTGCCGCTCCTGGCTCACCCTCAAAAGAGGGGACTGCTACCGACCGGCTAGTGCTAACCAGCTCCTTTGTTTTTTGGAAAACCTTGCCTAGGGAACAATGGGAGAGGGCACCCCTTACCAGAGATAAAGGGAATAGCCAATCCACCATCATACCACTGGGAGGTGAATTTTATTACTATTGATGAAGAATAGCAATTACATCAATCTGATGCTAGGGATGCCTAGTGAATCTAGCAGATCAGCACCTTTTATAATTGAAGGTAGCTCGTTGAAAGAATAAAAGGAATTACATTTTGAGGTGCAAGCTAAAGAAGCTAGTAAGTCTGCAATAGTATTGCCTTGCTAACCAGCTCTTGGATCATCTAGTTGGGTCCACGCCTGGCATGCCAAAATCACAAACACAATCAACAACCTCAGCCTGTCAGGTGCCAAACAAGTGGAGGGCAGACCTTCTTATAATAATTCGACACTTACCCTAGCCGTCTCGGGTCGCTACCGATTCTTGCTCCTCAACCGAGAGGGGCACTCCACCTTGTACCTTGGGAGGGGACATGGCCCCTGGCATCCCTACCGTCTCTACATAAAACATGTGGCTAGGTCAGTGTCCAAGAGAAAACATAGTCATAAGCAAGGCATACCCTAGCCTAGAAGACCCTACATGGCCAGACATCTTTTGAGGCCTTCCATGACTCAAAGTAAGGGAATGCCTCGATAGTAGGGCTGGTCGTGTCCATCATACGCAGGGCCTCCTCGACATCGAAATCACACTCGACCTCGTCGTCCGACAAAGGGTCGGCCTCCGCGGGTGGTGAGAAAGCCGCCCCCGCCCTAGCCTCCAGCAGAGCTACAAGCAACGCATGGTTAGTCAACCATGATTGCTAAACCGACAAGAAACAAAAGGTGAACATGGCACTTACTCAAAGTCAGTTCCGCCTCTATATGCTCATCAGTCCTGAGTCCTTAAGAGGACTCGCTAGTCTCCACCGCTCCAGTATCTACTTTAGGTCGCTTCTGCTTAGGCTGAAGACATCCATCCCCGCTCCCAGAAGATGCCTTCGCGGAGGGAGGTTCTTCCCCTGTGGGGGAGCCTACCAAAGAAACACATCAACACATAATATCTCAGTCATACACACACAATAAAGTTTGGCTGAGACAGTCCAGCGAAGAATGTCCCTTATCTAAAGCCACGAAGGGATTCAATGGCAAAGGAACCAGTTGCTCTGGCTTCAACCCAAACACTCAGGTAGCCTTTGCAATTGACTCCCTGATGTCTCTCAGCATGTGGGCACATTCGATGTGAGAGACAAACTCCACCGGTCTAACGACTGCGACTACTTGATTGATGTGATGCCTCTAGTCATCAACTGTAGTATCAGCAAAGCTCCCTTCCGGGAGCACCCTATCCAGAAAACCCTTCTTCCTAAAGCCACAGTTGGCTTGGAATTGGGTCCACCAAGTCTTCGGCATCCTCAATCGGGATGCCCAAGCACCAGCACCTATAGGCCCCACCTACACCAGCCTCAAGGGCTTGAGGGCCAGACTGTAACCTTGACCTACTGATGAAGAAGCCTAGCCGCCTCGGGGCCATTGATGTGCAAGCTGCTTCACCTCTTGGCATATTCGGGAGAAGCGAGTCCTCAGGTGCTCATCATCCAGCAAAATAGGAGGCAGATCCTCCCGTAGAAGTCTATTCTCCTTAGCCTTCCGGATCGCTAAAGCCTTTTGGCGATACAGATGGTTGTGCTCAAACCACCACTTGGCATAATAGATGTCAAACCTCTCGTGACGGTCTAACCCTGGCATTGGTAACTGCTTTGGCTCCCCACGGCAATAGAAATCGCACTAGGCAGCTGCTAACATATGGTTGTCCGGACTCTTGTAGAGCCGGCTCGCCAAAGGGAACTCCTGGTTTGGCGGGATCCCTTGATCGTACACAAGGTTCTGGGCAAACTGGTGTGGGTAGTAAGGCTCCCGAAAGCTTGTAGCAGACTGGTGCAATGCTAACACCGCCGGTCGGGTGCTGATCAGCCACTCTGTGTACAATGTGGCATCTGGCTCTCGCTGGTAAGGAAGGGCACAGGACGCCCCGCCGCTCGAAGGCACCAGAATCAGACAAGAGTCCCTTGAAGCACTATCAAAATGGACCATGTCCTCACCCTTCCTAGCAAGTACGATAGGGTGCTCCTGGGCCCCTCTGGCTACACTATGGCATCGCCATCCAGTTGTCCTGTGAAGCAAAATAGCAAAGGGGCCACCGGGTTTGCCATTGCCATCTGCGCCACCAGTGTAGGAAACAGTAAACTGGCCCACACACTGAGGTAGTGGGCCGACAGAAGTAAACTCTGTTGGCGCGGCATAGGTTGTGCCGGCAATATGCCCAGCCCCTGATAAATGTTGGCCAATGCTGTAGGAGCCAACGGCAGCCTCCGGCGCTTTGCCAGTAAGCACACGGGCCATAGTCGCTCGACCCTTAGCCGATTGTCCTCCACGTAGGGGACCACGAATGTCGCTAGCAAATACGCCAGATACGCAGCTAAATGAGTCACGTCTGGCAGCCCATGGGGGTTCTACCCCTCTCACGGTGCATAGATATATCTGGAGTAGGTCCTAAACTGCAGCTCCACCTCCGTATACTTCTCCCACAAGGTCTAGTCCCAAGCAAACTCATGGTAGAAACAAAAGGGCCCATTGTAGAAATGACGGACCCATACTTTCAAAGGCACCCTGGGAGTCTGCGTGACCTTCTCTCTCCCTACCAATGTCTGGTCTCTCCAGGTCTTCAACAAGTACTGGTAACTGTGAGGAACCCAGTATCGACCATGTCCATCGGTGTGACTACGATGGAGGTCGTCCAGCACCACCTCCTCATATCCCTCGCCGTTGATCAACAAGCTAATAATCTAGAAGAGAGACCACAAGTCTAGAGAAGTCTCCCCCTTTGCTATCGGCACGATGTTCCACCAACGATTGAAGCTCTCCACTAGCACCTGAAGCAACCCAGCTTAGCATGGGTACCCATACAGCACCGTGGTCACTGCATATTTGATCCAGGCCTAGTCCAGTAGCACTTGATAGTGGTGCACAATCCACATCAACCCCTCAGTCGCCCCCTGATGGTACATGTGTGAAGGAATCACCGCCCAGTGGCCGTACCAGCTCAGGACCATCTGTCGAAGAATACCGTCCAAAAGGCTATAGCCATCATATCCCTCGCCAGCATACTACAGCCCTGACAGCTCCAACACCAGCCCCATGGTCCCCTCTGTCTCGACCTGGTAGTGGCCATGCAAGTCCCAGGAAGCAGGACCCAGTGCTCCAACATGGACCCCAGACTGGTCCGCCCTACTGAAAAAGCCTACACACTCATTGCTAGGAAATTGGCGGTGCCTCCAGTAATCTACAGAGAAGCTTGGGAAGCTATAGAGGGTGACCCCATGCAGGCTGTCCCTACCCAGTAGAATAGCTCACTCCAGCAAGCGGTGCTCTCCAGCCACACAAGGATCTTCATCCTCCATACTAAGCGAGATAAAACTCCTGACAAACTCAAGCAGTTGTTGGTCCAGTGGAAACTCCATTAGGTAGACTCCCACGCGGCCATAGTTGTAAACCCCTCCAGCCTTTGAAATCTTGGCCAGCTCCACGATCCCTGCTCCATTCGCCCTCTCTCCAATGTGGCCTTCAGCTTACCAGCGAACGCCCCTGGTCAAGCTAGTCCACGCTGGACATGGTGACAATGGGCGGGCCCAAAGGGGGCAGGGGCTGCCCAGTCCTCCTCACCTAGTTGTCCTCCTCACGGGCCACGTGCCTCGGAACCTCTGATCATCCCTGTCGAATCTCACCATAGCTACAAAATAATTGCATAAAGGTGGTAAGCATACAGAGATTAATATATATAAGAAAGTAAAAAAAATGCACATGAAGTGTCAAAATACAACTACAACAACCCAAAACAAGGAGCTCATGGGCTGTTCGCCCTCATCTCCACCTCTGACGCCCACCCCGTGCCTGGCATTTGTTATACCCAGACAATTTCCTTGCAAAATATTAGGAAATAAGCGTTCGAGAATTTCTCCGAACACCTTTAAAGCATGGGCTACCAAGCCCCTCCTATGGCACACTGGGCCTAACCGAGGGTCCCAACTAGTTAGCCATGACCCACAGTAGCATCGACAATCGATTGGGGCCACCCCTGATCACTGAATTTGAGGGTTTACCCACATTCAACATAGCTACCCGGGCCAACCTTGGGGCGCCCTGACGACAGGCCATGGCACGTGGCCCCTAGCAAAGAGGCCGGGGTCAACCCTCAAGATGCCTTCCTCTAGCCTTCTGAAGTCAAAGGAAGACCTATTTACATCAACCACAGGCTTTAGAAGCTCATGACACCCTTATGTGGCCCATACACGTATGTTAGGAACTTCCCTGAACACCCTGTGGTGCACATATGCTAGCCATTCTACAACAAATCGAGGGCCAACCTGCAGCTCTAGCACTCCAGTCATGTCTTATGACAAGCCTCCAGCAAGTCGGGGCCACCCCTGACCCTCAGCCACGCGGTGACGAGCCATCTATCTTCAGCTCCCAGGCCAACCCGGGGCTGCCCGCCAACCTACCTTACAATGCGTCATATGCCACAAAGACTGGGCCCACATGCATGAAGTGCCTTCCCATGACTCCTGCAAGCTCCTACCCTCAGCACGAGGCTGAACCTAAGGCCCGTCGGTCACCTATCAAAGCCGGTCGACAACCTGAAGCGTGTTGGGAATTCCCCCGAACACCTTGCAAGCGGCAACGACAACACGACAACGATAAGCCCCCATGGGCCAATGCCAACACCCCAGAGCACCCAGTCCCTGAAAGGATGACATAAAACAATGTTAGAAGGTCCCCAAGACCACCTCCTGTTGCCGTGGCTCACCCAGTGGGGAGTTCACCCCGGGCACAGCCACGCCCTAGGGAGGGCAAACTCCCTTGGGGGTTGCATCCTCATCCTTGCCCAAGGGCCGCAAATCCACTCTCCAGCACTAGTCTCTCCTAGTCTCGTGCAAGGTTGATCGACGTACCCGTGTGTGGAAGGATGCTCGGGATCGCACGGAGTCACACAAGTCAATCTCCTTAGTCCACGTGAGCAAGCAGCTAGTTCACCAGTCCAAGCCTTGGATCCTTTATCTTCTGCAGTCACACTGAGTCAAAGTAGGGCCAAAGGAACTAAAAAAATCATATTTTATAGGGTGGGGACCCCCCCTCTCTCTGCTCCATGTAAACCCCCCATGGGGGGGTTTAGGCAGACCAAACCCAGTCCCCAGGTTGGTCCACCTAAACCCCTGCCATAACAAAAAAAAAATTATGAAAAAACCCAGCCTAGAGGCCAGACCGCCTTAGCCTTGTAGATACCTTTTTCCTCCACTCTGGTACTAAAGAAAGGCATGCGTGGGTGTGTGAGTGAATGGATGTCATAAATAGTGCAATGACAAGAAACAAATAATGTGATGAAATCAATCACCCACACACATTATCAGATCATGATCGCCACCAAGGTGACTAGTGCAAAGAGACACGTACCACGTACCTTGGAAAAAGGGAGAGCCACTCGCCCAGACAATGCAGCGCTGGTGCAGGAAGAAGACGGTCTCCTAATGACCATCAAATAGTGAAGATGACCAGACGATAAGCCGCTACCAGCACTGAAGCAAAACGTTGGAAGAAGGCTTGGCGTGGAGCTTAGACGGTCTTCAATCAGCTGCAAATAGAGAGAGACGGTCTGGGGAAGACCACAAACCCTGGTAGATGGTCAGAGGTGGACTGTCACGCCCTGAGCCTTTATGTACAACGGAAGACTCGCTCAGGGAGAACGCGAACAGCCAACATGGTAAGTCTCTCGCAAGCAAGCATGATCAGAGTGCGATACAATCACACATAAGATGTAATTGCACAAGTATTTACTCAAATTCTAACTTCTATTTCATTAATAATCAAATATTTCATTACAATCACTAATCATCTTTTGACAAGATATTGGACTCAATAAATCAGAAAATTAACTCGATCTGGACAAAATGACTCCTATGTCTTCACTCGTAGCTTGATCCGACTCTCATTCACTCTCAGACCCGCCATTTGAATAGTCCGAATGCTGGAGCCATATTATCCATTCCGCTTCGGGTGAAACTTCGGATATGATCAGCATATCCCGGTATACAGTGCGCAGTTCGGCCTGCCCGTGCGGAGTCTCCAGGGTAGTCTGACCGCTGAGCACGCCTGGACCTGGTGGGACTTCTTTCACCGAACTGACAGTGCTACGTTCAGGGTGTCGGTGCCTGGACGAGTTCCCCCAGTGACTGCAGAATATGTAAAGTGGTGGAAAGCCCGGACGAGCTTTTATCGACTGTGCAAGACCGATTATTGGGACGGGGCCGAAAGAAAATTCTTGAGCAAATAATCGGTGCCCGTGCTGGATATTGACCCAGAGCACCTGCTTCGGTTGAAACATAACAAGGACAAGGAGGTGGCCACGTACATGGCCGCGCGCTGGGAGGCTCGGGAGGCCAAGCCGTCACCACAAGTCAAGCTGCCTCCGATTGCGAAGGATGCCTTCAAGAAGACCCTGAAGGACCTATGCCGCATCGGGGGAGACTGCCTGGATCTCATCAATTATCCCCTCCTGATAGAGGAAGAAGGCACTCCTACTAGAAGCTGGCATCCAGAGGCGGACCCGATATGCCCCTGTCGCACATTTGTGAGAAGGGAGGAGTGGAAGCCCGAGAATTATAAGGATACCACATGGCTGTACGTCCTTCTTCGAGCACACGGGCTGAAGGCGGAAGACCCAACGGCTGTTGTCCTGGACAAACGTGTGCAGGTCTCCTATTATTATGCTGACGGGTGGGGCATGGACCACTTCAGTCTCCACTGTCACCTTGCCCTCAAAAAGCACGCGGACCTGGCTGTCCTTGCAGATCGCTGTATGAAGATGGCAGATGTCTGTTGGTTGGTCCGAGAGGCGGCACGCCGAGACAAAGAGTCATCCTTGACTTATTGGCCGCTGACGTTGAGATTGTACACTAGCCCTCATGGTATCATGCTTTTCTATTTCTGCCTTCCATAGTTGCGACCGTCTATGGTGCTGAGTGCTGATCAATTTCTTTTCCTCTGTTCTCTCTCTCTCTATTTTTTTTAACAGATCATCCTTCCAGCGCCCAGTTGGCATATTACCGGAACCTTCTTCGACTTGTAGGGAAACCCCCTCACTTTGAGGCGGCAGCACCGGCTCCCGCTATGACTCCGCTGCCCAAGGCTAGGAAGCGATCTTGGGCAAAGTCACCGATGAAGGAGGCGTTGGCTGCTGCCAAGGTAGCCGAGCAGCAGCAGGCAAAACGGATGAAGGCAGAGGCTGCCTCTGCTTCAACGGCCGTGCCCCCACTTCCTCCAACCTCGTCCTTCGAAGAGTCCGTCGTTGCTCGGGCTGAACCGAGTCAGCCTGTAGGTTAGGTTCCTTACGCATCGGAGTCTTCAGGACTCGTTTGCACCTCAAGCAAGGCCCTTACACATGTGTTTTTTTTTTCTTTCAGTCGCCGTAGAGGAGCCATCACCTGTTTCTATTCCCGGCGTGGGAGAAGCTGTAATTCCCGGGGCGGTGCGGTCGGCTGAAGACACTGCCTTCGAACCAGTCCCGGCCATAGAAGCCGGGGAAGGTATATAGTCTATTGTCTCAGTCTATTCTTCTCCCCCCTTTTTGAATCCACGGACCCTATTTGATTCGGGTTGCATGTTGCCCGATAGGGGTTGAAGTCTCAGCTACCCAACCGATGGTGACTCCCACAGCTCCCACGGTGCAGCGTTACGTGAGGAGGGCGACGAGGTCAGGGAGGTCACCGCTGCCGAGCCCGCGCGAGGACGTGCCGGCCGTGGACCCTGAGGCGGGGACTTCCTCTCCGGTGAAAGAAGTGCCTGCCCCGACCAAGTCTTCGTCGGGTGAAAAGGTAGACTATGATTACTCTTCCGATGAGGTAGCTTCGGACGAGGGCATCCCTAGGGAGCTCGAACTCCCCGCACTGGTCTTCAAGGCCCCAATGCTACCTGCTTCTGTGAGCTTGGTGGAGAAGGCACCTGTAAGTGTGAATTTGTCTATTCGGGCTCCCATCTGAAGTTATTCACTGATTTCCGTTGTTTGTCATTTTGACCTTCAGGAGCGAACCCCACCGGAGACCGCGGAGGTACACATTCCGGGTGCACAGATCACCCGACAGGAGGGGGCCACCGCGGCCTTAGATAAGCTCACGTCCTTGGTCGAGGTCTTGCGGCAGGAGGCAGCTGCGGAGACTTCAGATATTCCTGTGCCGGAAGCTGGGGTGCCACCACAGGCAGGGACGGAAGCGGTTGTAAGTATAGGCTTTTCTTTCTTGAATTCTCCTCGGGGCTGTTGATTTATTTTGAGTTGAACAGGGTCATGCCTCCCAAGGGGTCGTGGAGGCTCATACACCAGTGGTCGAGCCTCCGGAAGAGGGAGAGATAACACCGGAGGGCAGCATAGTGCTGGTGGCTGAGGTAAGCATGGGGTGTCTGGGCCCCTCTTTTGTTTCTTCAAAATTCGGCATTTCGCCTTACGCGGTGAGTGATTAACCCTGCCTTGTACGTCCAGGAAACGACGGTGCTCCCGGAAGTGCCTGCCGCTCTGGCCCGCAGGGCTATCCCCAAATGGAGGGCATCTTTCGGCCCACAGGGGGCATAGAGGCTGACGTCACTTCTGGGACCAGACGCGGAGCCCTTGATATCCCTTTTGCAATCGGGGGCTAGCCCGCGGCTTGCGGTCCCACTTCTGTTTCTCCAGAGGCTCGTGGCACTGGAAGAAGACCAGCTTCTGAGGAAGATACTGGTGGGCCTCACCATACCTTCGAGGGAGACTCACGCGGGGGATGCGACAGGTCCCTCAGAGGCAGTATTGGGCCTGGCCCTGTTCGACACCCTTCCTTCGACCGAGGTCGTAACTCTTGCTCTTCCGGCCTGTGAAGCAGCAACGAGTCCGAGCCCTGCCGGGGAGATGGAGATGGAAGCAAGTCCATCTGTCGTGGTGCCTGACTCGGTCCCTGCGGCGATTTATTCTTTAGTTGAGGTAGTGGCCCCGGTTTCAGCAGTGCGGGATGCAACAACGGGTCCCGACTTCATCCTGATGGTGGAGGTGGGATAGCCCCTCATGATAGTGGCATCGGGTGATCCCGCCATGGTCTCACCTTCTCCCCTGGTGGTGGTTGGCCAGGAGCTATCTTCTGAGGTCGAAGGATCCAGCAACTTGGCTTCAACCCTCCCATCTTCGTCAGCCGTGGTGGACACAGAGCTGTGGGCAACTGTGGACAGCGCCGTCGAATTCAACCCACCGGCCGTTCCTTCAATAGGTCATGCTATTTCAGATCTGCCAGTTCGGCAGACCTTGTTGACATTGCGGTCGATGATCTTTGCTGATCCTTCTCTTACGTACCGGGGAGTGCACACCGTGGTCATGCAAGTAACCGGGGCCCTGCAGATGATGGGTTGCCTATTGGAGGAATGGTCGCGACGGGTCCTCCTATTGCTGAAGTATGTGAACCGTCGCGAGTTCCTCAAGACACAAGCCTCCACTGAAATTGCAGCCATCAATGCCCAGAGGGACGAATATCTGCAAGCCCTAGAGGCGCAGAAGGGAAACAAAGTCTATCCATGCGCTCGGCAACTCCATTCTGCTGTGGTGTTCTTGGAATAGTTCTTTCCATCCTGATACCACTAGCTGCACAGAAGTCCTTGAATTCTTTGTTGTCATACTCTCCATCATTGTCTGATCTCAGACACTTCACCTTCAAACATGTCTCATTCTCTACAAGGATTTTCCAATTTTTGAAAGTAACAAATACATCAAATTTTCTTTTCAAAAAATAAATCCATACCTTGTGAGTAGAGTCATCAATGAAAGTGACATATTAGAGTGAGCCTCCAAGAGCTGGTACTGGTGAAGGACCCAATACATTTGTATGCACAAGCTCTAACTTCTGTGTCTTCAAAGTTCTTACTGTCTTTGAGAATGCAACCTTCGTTTGCTTCCCAAAAATACAGTCTTCACAAAGACCAACTTTCACAGATTTTAAGCCAGGCAACTTGTCTTTTGACAGTAGTATATTCATCTCTTTCTCACTCATGTGACCAAGCCTACATTGCCATATGTTGGAGTAGACTCCTAAATGAGCCACTACCATAGTATTCCTTGTGTTGCTAGTCATGTAGAGAGTACCCATCTTGTTGCCTCGTGCTATCACCATAGCACCTTTGGTTACTTTCCAAGATCCACCGACAAAGGTTGTGACATAACCTTCATCATCAAGCTGTTCAATAGATATCAAGTTCCTCTTCAAGCTAGGTACATGCCTTACATTCTTTAACTTCCACAAAGTGTCATTTGTGATCCTTACATTGACATCACCCTTCCCCACAATATCTAAAGGCTCATCATCTGCAAGATAAACCTTTCCAAACTTTCCAGCAATATAATTATTCATATATTCACTACATGAGGTAGAGTGAAATGACGCACCTGAGTCAAGAATCCATGACTCCAAAGGAGTGTCAACACAAAGAGCTAAGGCATCTTGAACTTACTCTGCTACAGTTGCATTGGCGGACTCTTCATTGTGATTTTTCTTCTTTGGAACCTTGCAATCTTTCTTTAGGTGCCTCTTTTTACCACAATTCCAGCACCCATCACCACCAAACTTTGATTGACCTCTCTTCTTAGACTTGGATCTGCTCCTATTTTGACCACACTGATTTGCTCGTCCCCTGCATTCGACATTCAAGGCAGAACTTGAGGATTCACTTGATTCTTTCCTGCGAACGTCTTCGCTTAGAATCAAGTGCCAAACCTCATTAAGCTTTAATTTGCTTGAACCGGAAGAACTACTTACAACCGTTATAGTAGCACCCCAACTTTTAGGTACGACCCCGCAATACAACGCCGTCGCCCAGATCTTCGAACGCTGGGTCGCCCGCATGCCCTCCGCCAACACCCGGCGGGCCTACCGCCACGACGTGTTGTCGTTCTGCGAGTTCGCGGGTATCGCCTGGCCCGACGACGCGACCCGGCTCTTCACCGTCACCGTCGCCGAGGTACCTGCGTTCGACGCCGTAGTGCCAGAGATATAGACACGGTAGGGGGACGAACCGCCGGGGAACATGGCCTTCACCGAAGCCACGGTGTCCGTGCGGGCAACCGAGGCGATCTTGATTAGGTGTTCCTTACCCGGAGGGGTAATCGGAGTTACCTGAAAGGGATTCAGGTCAGTATTATTGAAACCCATTATATTCTCCTAAAGGAATAAAAAAGGGGGCACAGAGGCCCCCTTCGGATTAAGCGCCCGGCGAGCCGTACAGACCACGGGGGTCCGACCAGCCGAACGAATAACGGGAATCAGCCTTGAACTTCGCGTTAGCGGTGTCGAAGTCGTTGTCCGTTTGGAAACGATCGGCACGGCGTTCAAAATACTTCAGTCCGTTCTTAACGTTGGTGCGAATAAACCAGGCATCCACGTCGGTCAAGAAGTGATTGACATGCACGCCACCGGGGAAGATACCTTCCGCGCGGATCGCGTTAATGTCATTCAGGTCCGTGCCCACACGACCTTGGGTCTTGAGGATACGGTCAGCTTCCCACTTCAGTTGCGGGGGGATGATCAGCTTATCAGGCATCACTTGGATCAGCAGGCCGCGATCATTGCGGAACAGGCTGATATCGATGTACGCTTGTTCGAGCGCAGCTTCGGACAGGTCCGAGGGCGTGCCCAGGACGTTCGACCAAGTGCCACCAGCGAAGTTCGGGTGAGCCGCGTTGAGCAGCGAGACACCGTCACCACCGACAAACGCGCCGTTGTAGGCACGGTTGTACACGTTAGCACCGATCACATCCTTCGTTTGGCGCATCGAGAAAGCCAACTCGGAAGCCCGGCGAGGAGCAACCACGTCGTACAGATCGTCTTCCATGAGTTCTTCGGTGATGATGAAGCCCAGGGCGTACACGATGTGTTGGTAACGGGAGGTCCAGGTTTGGTTCTCCGAGTCATAGGCGATACCGCCGCCTTCAGGCTTGACTTGCGCCAGGCCGAAAGAGGTGATGCCAACGTCTTCTTCAAAAGCCCGACGCGAGGTGAACTGGTCGAACAGTTGGGTCCATTCAGGCTTATACTCGTCGTATGCCTTGCCGTACCAGGCATTTACGCGCCGCGGCGCTCGTCCTGCCGCGCCCAACCGTCCCCGAGGTACGCGCCGACCAGATGAAACAAAGCCTCGTTGAGCGGCCAACGGCGGGTTTCGGCGCCTTCCAACCACACTTCGGGCACGGGGAGCGTGGGCCAGTCGGCAATGCACGCCCAGAACTTCCCGGCCAACTGCTCGGCGGCGGTGGCGAAGGTGAGGGCCTCGGCATCGGGCGTCTGAGGCGTGGGGCCGGGGACATGGCAGGGCCATCCTTTCCGATGATGCGTGCGCCATGCACGCTTCTCGGAAGACCGTAGCATGGATACGTGCATGGCGCACGCTATCCTTGGCCGCGTGAGTTATTCAGCCGACCGCGCGGGTGTTCCCGGTGATCCGCTCAGCTCGGGGGAGGTGGTCGCCCGGGCGCTGGTCTTCGGCGCCATCATCGCGGTGACCGGCGTGGTCGCCGCGACCGTGACCGCGCTCAGCGCCGGCGGCACGCGCTTTCTCGAAATCCCGCAGAACTACTACGACGATCTGGCCAGCAAGTTCGGCCTCGGCGACGAGGAGATCGAACGGCTGGCGGCGCTCAACATCCTCTACGACCGCGACGCCGCGGGCGGCGAGTTCCTGCACTGCTATACCGAGGCCTTCGAGGACCGCTTCGTCTTCGAGATCGTGGAGCGGCGGAACTACCAGCAATACGGCGCCGCCAACGCGGCCGTGAGGCTGGCGGCGCTGGCCGCGATGCACGGCCGATCGCCCTACAGCTTCAACGCCCTGGAAATGTAGTTCCCGACACGACCGCACTTTCAAACCCGCGACCGCCCGCATAACAAGAGGCGGCGCCAATCACAATAACAACCGGAGGAAACGATGATATCCAATCTGTCGCCGGCCGTGGGCAAAAGCACTGCGGGCACGGCGCAAGCGGCGCGGCCGACCCGGGCGCGCTATGCCATCCTGGCGCTGATCGCGATCGCGGTCGTGATCAACTATCTCGACCGCGCCATCATCGGCATCGCGGCGCCCTCCTTCAAAAAGGAGTTCGGCCTGGACGCGGCCGTTCTGGGCATCGTCTTCTCGGCGTTTTCCTGGACCTATTTCGCCTGCCAGGTGCCGGTCGGCATCTTTCTCGATCGCTTCGGGCCGCGCGTCATCTATTCGCTGTCGCTCGCCTTCTGGTCCTTCTTCACCCTGCTGCACGCCTTCGCCGGCAATGTCGCCGCTTTGATCGGCTTCCGCCTCGGCCTCGGCGTCGCCGAGGCGCCGTGCTTCCCGGCCAACAGCAACGTGCCGGAATAATAGACGCCGAACGTCGCGCTCTTCGTCAGGCGCCAGTCGAACCCCGCCTCGATCATCAAAGCGTCCTGCGCGATCGGCGCGCCGGCGATCGAGAAGGGAATCGAGGGCGCGCTTTCGAAGGCGAGGACGGACGCCGGCGTCACGTCGCCGAACACATGCCGCCAGCCGATGAGGCCGCGGGCCATCAGCGGCACGTTGGAGAACATCGTCGCCTCGCCGCGAATCCCCAGCGTCGTCGCCCCGTAGTCGTAGCCCTGCGAGGTCCCGCTCAGCGCCGAGACGCCGCCGGACTCGGCGAAGCTCGCGGTGTCGATATGCATCGCCAGCGCGCCGACGAACGGCTCGACCGAAGCCGGCCCCGCAAGGCCGCTGAGCGGCATCCCTGCGGTCGCTAGTCGAACATACCTCCTAATGAAAGGCACCTCCCATGACGCAAGAGCGTTTCCATTTCCAGATCGACGGTAAGGACTACTCGCTGCCCAAGCAGATCACCGCTGGGGCGATGCGGAAGGTGGTTCGCGAGGGCGGCGACCCGCTCTCACAGGCGTTCTCCATTGTCGAGTCCGTCGCGGACGAGAAGACCCTCGCCGCTCTCGACTCGTTGCCGATGTCTGAGTTCACGCAGATCATCGCGAAGGATTGGCTGCGCGGGATGGCAGTGGGGGAATCCTCGGGCTCACCCTCGAACTGAGTGGTGAGCACCAAACAGCGTTGACTCGCGATTTCCGCGAACTGTTCCACATCGGGTTGCACGAGATCGGTGCGCGGATCCCGTATGACGAAGCCGCCCGTTTGCTGCAGTCGCTTCGAGCTGACCCGCAGTCCTGGTATCACGCCGCACTGAACGACTGGGAATACCCGGTATCCCGTGAGGGCATCGTCCTCATGGAGTTGTGGGACCTCGAGTTGCGCAAGGGCACGTCCCGTTCTCGGTTCAAGCCGTACCCGCGTCCCTGGCCGGGCAAGAAACAGAAACTCGGCGGCAAGAACAAGCGGCGTTCGTTCGCTGAGGTTCGCCGCATTCTACGACCCGAACGTTAGGAGGCCTCCGTGGCTGAGGAGTCCTGGCAGAGCGCATGGGTTGAGGTTCTCCCTGACTTCTCGAACTTCCGCCGTTCGGCGAACTCGGAGATGACCTCGGTTCTGGGTGCGGCGGGCGCGTCAGGTGGTGCAGCTGCCGGCACCGCCATGAACGGCGGGATCCTTTCCGCGATTCCGAAGATTGCCGGTCCCCTGGTCGCGGCGTTCGCGGCGTTGGGTATTGGGAAAACCCTTATCCATTAGCTGTATGTGTTGGTCTTAAGTGATGTTGGGCCTCTTAGATGTATGTATATTTATATTGTGGCCCTCATAAGGTATGTTTCTTTTTATAAGACCTTCATGTAGAATTATTTATTTAGGAAAAAGTTTAATTTTTCTATCATTTTTGTCTGGGGTGCAAGACACCTGTAAGCTTTGCCTAACATCCAAACGCTCATGGGCTTGACTTAGGAATGTACTTGGGAACCGAAGACCGTGCCTATGGGGATCAAGTCCTCGCAAGCTTTCCCTGGCATCCAAGCACCTATGGTCTTGGCTTGAGAATAGCACTGGGCGTTGAAGACTTTGCCCAGGCCATCAGGCGCTCGTAGGCTTTGCCTGAGGTAGGGAACATCTGTTATCTAACACCGAGACTTTAGCTCAATTTTAAGAAGTGATTGGGCACCAAAGATTTTACCTGAAAAGAGAGACCGTCAGAAGCCTATAGACTTTGCCTGTCATCTGAGTACTTGTGAGCTTGGCTTGGGAACATCTCTAGGTGTGAAATACTTTGCCCAAGGGCATCAGGCACCTATAAGGTTTGCCTAAGGTAGGGAACATCCATTACCGAGGGCTGAGGCTTAGCTCGATTTTAAGACGTGATCGGGCACTGAAGGCTTTGCCCAGACAGAGAGACCGTCAAGCCCCCATAGGCTTTCCCTATCATTCGAGCACCATCGCATTGCTCAGGAACCATCCTTGGGTGTCAAAAGCTTTGCCCAAGGACACCAGGCACCCGTCAACTTTACCTGGCATCCTAGCTCCCATGGGCTTGGCTCAGGAACATCCCTAGGCACCGAAGGCTTTGCCCAGGGGCATTAGGCACCATTGGCTTTACCTGGTATCCAAGTCTCTGGGGGCTTGGCTCAGGAATATCCCTAGGCACTGAAGGCTTTGTCCAGGAGCATCAGGTGCTTATAGACTTTGCTTGAGGTTGGGAACGTTTATTACCTAGTGTCGAGAGCTTAGCTCGGTACGACTGGGGACCGAAGGCTTTGCTCGAAAAGAGAGACCATTAAGCACTTGTAGGGTTTGCTTGTCATCCGAGCTCTCATGGGATTGGCTCAGGAACTTCCTTGGGTGTCGATGACTTTGCCCAAGGACATCAGGTATCCGTAGGCTTTGCCTGGCATCCAAGAGCCCATGGGCTTGGTTCAAGAATCTCTCTGGGCACTGAAGGCTTTGCCCAGGGGCATCAAGTGCATGTAGGCTTTGCCTAGCATTTGAGAACCCGTAGGCCTCGTTTAAAGGTCTGCATGGTAGAAATATTTCTAGTAATACTGCATGCTTTGATCAGAGGAAGGCAGAGATAGACAAGCATGCAAGAGGGAATGAAAGTGACAGACGCAGCTCTACAAGAGGAGATTTACCTCTACCTACTACTTGGACAAGACATAAGCAACCACGCTGGACAAAGACTCAACAATCTACGATGAAGTTCAAGGTCCAAAGGGTTCATACAAATCTCCATGAGTCATAAACTGAGATCCGGCCATTGGAGGATGATGTATTTAACAGTCATCAAGATTTCATCCTATAAATACTTGAGGATTGCAGCAACATAGGCAAGTAGAAAAAAAATGAGCTTACATGATCAAGCCTTCAAGCACTTGTCTGCAATCAAAGTGATTTCAACGTCTCGCTTCCTACACTCTAATGACCTAAAGAACTTTATTGCATTCAAAGCTCATCCTTGAAGTTTTTCATCTGATGAAGTAGTCAAGAGGAGGATATTGTGTTGTAACATTATTCTACTTTCCTCCTCCTCTTACATTCTTTACAATCATTTGTATTTACTATTTGATTATTCCGTCCAAAGGAACTGGGACCGTGTGTGACTAGTTGGTCTGTTGATACCGTGGAAATCAGTTGGGTGACTAGCTCCTAGAAAACTAACTAGTGTAAAACTGCCAGAAAAACTAAGTCATAGGGAGTGACTGTTGGTTGGCTGAGACCTGATCAAAATTAGCTAGGTTGGTGGTTCCTTAAAAACCATTGGGATCTGTTGATATCTGTAGGAGGACTTCACCGCATTTAAGCTCTACTCCTGAAGTTCTCCGTCCTAAGAAGCATTTAAGAGGAGGATATTGTTGTATGACGATATTCTGTTTTCTTCCTCCTCTTTCTGTCTGATAATTCATTCATTTTTATTCTCTGTAGATTTGTTTGAAAGATAGTTGTATAGTTGGGAAGAACATTTGTTACTCTGTGTAATCGACACTTAGTGTGACTAGTTGGTCTGTTGATACATGTGAAAATCAGTTGGATGAGTAGCCCTTGGAAGGCTAGCTAGTGTGAAGAAACTACCAGAAAAACTAAGTCACACGGTGTAATTGTTTGGTTGACTGATACCTGATCAAAATCACCTGGATAAGTGGTTCCTGAAAAATTACTAGGATTTGATGAGTCCTACAAGATCAGTTGGGGAGCTAGCCCTGAAAAATAGTTGTTGTAAAATTTAACAAAAGGTTAGTGAACACCCTAGGCGAGTTGCAGGCTAGGGGATTGGACGTTTACCCTTCTTGGTGTAGGGGAGGCCTCTTGATCTAGAGGAGGGGCTTGCGAAGGTCATGCTACGGGAGGAATCCGACAATATAACGATACTTTCTTTAACTTCCATAATTCATTAATAACTTATTGAACAAGGTATTAGATTCTAGACAATCAATGAACCATCTAGGAACAAAGAAAAATCAACCCTTGGGTCAAACCCCAGGTTAAACACACTGGGACAGAAAACGGTCATGCCAGGGCCGTTTCTTGAAATAGCGGTCCCAACCTGGCCGTAACCTGAAGGTTGCGATCCTGGGATCGCCTATTAATAGACCAAGGCTTATCATGTATTTAATAGGGTTGATCTATGCACTATTTAGAGTTAACAGAGTGCAAGTCACAGAAAACATAAGGCGATCTAGGCTGGGCTGCAACTATCAACTGATGGTCTATCGGGGGGCCGCCTTCTAAAATGGTGGTCTCTTGAAGGCCACCTTCTGTCTGTAACAGATAGAGATAAACAATGTATGCAAGGCCTATCCTAGGGAAAATAATGCTAGGAAAATATGAGAAATAGAGGAATAAGAGGTAGGAACATGTTTAGAATGAAGAAGATGCATGGGAAGATGTGAATCATGCCAAAATTCTTATCTTTAGTTACAAGATGTGGGGTTATGCATGCAGTGATAACCTAGATTCACAATCATAATAAAACATCAAAGTCTCTAAGTACAGTGCATGAAATCACGAGAAAATTGAGGGCTTTTACTCCTGACATGAAGTTTGAGCCATTCATGAGATAATCTACCTTTGGGTTATGCTTGAAACTCCAAATTTCTAACTGGAAGAAGACCCTAGTTTATGCACGTCCTACGTGGACGCCCCAACTTCCAACTGCTCTATATCCTTCTACTCTCGTCCTAAATTCGTGAAATTTAGGAGGGTGAGGAGAAGATATGAAGAGGAACAATAAATTCTAAAGGACAGACACAAAATTACCTCTGCTATGGCTTCTAATCTCCTGATCTTTGCTGGATGGGCACACCGGTTCCTGTGCAGTCTGTAGCGAACTAGCAACTTGCAGAGTTTCTACCTCTCCAACGGCTTGATCTCCTAGCACGAGATTTGGAGGAGAGTTAGACAAAACTAAGGGGAACAAAATCCTCTAAAGGACTAAATTGAGATACCATATCCTTACCTTCGATCCATGCACTTCAGAACTGGGGTTCGCGCTGGTAGAACCTGAAGCCTATTTACAGAGTTGGCCTAGGGTTGATGGATTAGAATGAATTAATTGATACTCTATAAAAAAGGGGCCCAAGATAGGCCCTTGGGGTAACAAAAGACATATAGTCTGGATAACAAAAAGCAAAAGAAAGAGGGGCGATATAATTAGAACCTAGGCTCACTCTGCTCTAGTGCTGCCAGGCGAGACTCCGCGGCCGCCAGCTCTGCCTCCAAGGTTGACGCAAGCTGAACGCTAGCCTCAACCCCTGTCTTGGCCATCCGCCACTCGACCTTAGCGAGCTCCACGGCTCGCCGCTACCTCTCCAAGGCCTTCTGCAAGGTCTCAGCTCTGCTCTCCGCCTCATTCAGCTGCATGGCGTGGTCCTTAGCAAAGGACACGGCCACGTCGACATGTCTCCTCTACTCGGTAGCCACTGACGCAAGCTGAGCACACTGCTCCTGCGCCTCTCGGATGGCCGCCAGGAGTCACAGGTACTCTGCCCAGATGCCGACCAAGCCAGACATCCAAAGCTCACGTAAGAAGCCGAGGCCATGGTAGCCCCAGATGCAGCCCCTCAATCGCTGCCTAAGCTCCTATGGAGGAGGCAGGGGGTCCCCTCCTAGGTAGCCTCAGGCTCGCTGAAGCAAGGTTGTACCCATGCTCGCGGCCAGCAGCCGCTCGGGCAGGGAAGCGGATGTAGGCCACTCGACCCCCAAGTCCAGGGAAGAGTGGCCCATCTCGGCCAGTACACCAGGAGGACCTGCACAATCCCACCAAACACAAAGGAGAGTCAGCAATATTCAGGATTTCCCTGCCACAAGACAAGGTGAAAAATCTGAGAAAGGTCCTGATCCTCACCGGGCATGGCTCCCGCCGTGCCTATGGCATCTCTGCTAGGGGTCGATGAGGGGAACCTCTCCTCCACATCGGCGGCATCCCCCGCTAGAGTCGAGGAAGGAAGAGGCTCTTCCATAATTCGGTCGCCCCCAGTAACCATCAGGGGCATGGGAGGCTCTCCCTGGTCATCCTCGATAGGAGCCGACACGCGCTCCCCCTCAGATTCCAGCTCTGGTCATGATACAATGATGTCAACACCCTGCTATAAACTCTAAACCAAAGTCGATGGGGAGGGGGAAGGGTTTCTATATACCTTCCAAAGCCACCTCCATCTCGGCGTCTCCGGCAGAAGAGGCCTCAAAGGAAGAAGAGCTCAAGCTCGAACTCTTATCGGTCTCCATCACCGCACTGCCACTGCTCGAAGAGCCAGATGGGGTCCCTAAAGAACCCCCAGGCGCGAAAAAGTCAGAGACACTTGTACACCAAGAAGCCAAGTCAGGCTATTATGAAATCTAGTTTCATATGAAGACAACTCCCTAGCCGAGGGTGTTAGATATGAGGCTCACCGATAGGGGCGTCCTCTTTGGAAACCCCCTCAATATCGACGAGCTCCTCGTCGCCCCCAGTGGAACCTACAATAGCGGGCTCATCGCCTGCTACCCCGATCACATTCTGGGGAAGCTCACCCTCCTCCAAAGGGGAAGATGCACCTGTGATCAATGCCGATGGGAGCTCAGCATTAACGGGTAAATCAAAAAGCCCTACCACAAATGACTAAGCATTCAGTCACATACCTGAGGGACCCACACTAGAGGACTCTACCAGCCCCACGGTGCAAGTTGATACCATGACAGGTAAAGGTGGGAGAGGTAGCCTTGCCAGCACCTATGGTAGTCCACCCAGCATGTCCACAATGGCGGGCGGGGGCATGGGGGTCACCTGCCTAGACTCGCCCTCGAAGGACGGGAGGGCCATTGACGGGCCGGCACTCGCCAGCTCCTAGATCATCTCCAAGGTAGTTGTCGCCTCCTCACCTGCCAAATGAACAGCACAAGCTCAGTCAGTAAATACAGCTTGTCGAAGGTGCAACAACAATGGGGTGACACCCTCTACAACAATTCGACACTTACCTGGGCAATCGCGAGCCACTGTAGGTGCTGGCTCTCCGGCCTGTCCAGACACTCCACCCGAAATCTTGGGAGGGACCTCGGCTCCTGATGCCTCTATCACCCCTGCACAATCTAGATGGTTATGTTAATAACCAGATTCAAATAAAAGCCATGACATACGCACAGTGTTAGAGGCTCTTACCTGCACGGGCTCTCCCTGTAGCCTACCACGACTCAGAGTCGGGGAATTCCTCCGTGTTAAGGGGAAGCTCGCTCATCACGTGAATAAATACCTCCATGTCAATCTCACACTCGACCCCCTCCTCAGATGGAGGGTCCACCTCTCGAGGGGGTGAGAAGGTCGCTTCCACACTAGTCTCCAGCGGATCTACGAAAGACAAATCTAGCAAAACAAGATTAGCCAACCACCGTGGCTAAACCAAGCAAGGGCAAAGAGGCCGAAGCGACACTTACTCAAGGCCGTCACTACCTCAGCTTGCCTGCCAGCCCCGAGTCCTCCAGAGGAACCGCCGTCCCCAGCTGTTGCAGCCTCTACGCGAGGGCACTTCCGCCTAGGCTGCGAACCTCCGTCCCCGCTCCCCGAGGACGCCTCCGTGGAGGGGTGATCCCCCTCTGCCACAGAGCCTGTCAACAAACACAACATACAATGCCTCAGTTATGTGTCCCAGAAAGCAACCCAGTTAAGGCAGCATGCTAAAAGGAAAAGCCTTACCTGAGGCCCCGAAGGGGGTCAACAGAAAGGGTACCAACTGCTCCGATCTCAGCGACAGTGCTCGGGCCACCTTCGCGATGGTCTTCCGAATGTCCCTCAGACTGTGGGCACACTCGATCTGAGACACAAATTCCACGGGCCCGACTGACCCGATCGCATGGCTGATATGTCATCACCAGTCGTCGGTCACTATGTCGGTAAAGCTCCCTTCGGGGAGCACCCGGTCCAGCAAACCTCTGCTCTGGAAGCCGCAATCAGCCAGGAACTGGGCCCACTAGCTCCTCGGTGCCCTCGGCTGAGGCACCTTCACCCCAGTCGTCGTCGTTGCTGCCGATGCCTACCTCAGGGGCTTTAGCGCCCCACCAACTCTTCGGGTCCCAAATGACGAACCCCGGCTTCCCCGGGGCCACTGTTCTACAAGTCGTTCGATCTCCCGACGAATCCGAGCGACATGGGTCCTCAAGTACTAATCGTCCAGTGGGATGGGAGGCAGATCCTCCCTCAGCAGATGACTCTCCTCTGCCTTCCTGATCGCAGAGGCCTTCTGTCGATACAGGTGGCTATGCTCGAACCACCACCTAGCGTAATGGACGTCAAATCACCCCCGACGTCCCTGTCCTGGCATCGAAAACTGCTCTGGCTTCCGGTGGTAGTAGAAGTCCCACCACGCTGCCACCAGTAGGTGGGTGTCCTTCCCTCTGTACTGTCGACCTGTCAAAGGAAACTCCCAGTTCGACAGGATCCCCTAGTCGTAGCCCAAGTTTCGGGCAAACCAGAACATGTAGTACGGCTCTAGAGAACTCGTCGTAGACGGGTGAAGCGTCAACACGACCGGTCGGGTCTCTTTGATGTGGGTGGGCGCTAGCCGCCCCTCCACTCACCACCCCCAAAAATAGGCTAGAGTCCCTCGTGGCACTGTCAAAAGGCAGTCCCTCCTCACTTACTCGTCCGGACGAATTTTGAGGCGGGGTTTTCTGCTGTGGTTTCGTATCAGGACGAGGGCCTTTCTCGGGGTATGTCTGCCACTATAATTGCTCTCATCCCCAAGGTTAAAAAACCAGACACTTTTAAGGATTTCAGGCCCATAAGCTTATGTAATTTCTCATTCAAAATCATTTCCAAAATCCTTAATGACAGATTGACACAGTTCCTCCGAGCTCTCGATTCCTTGGAATAAAGAGCTTTTGTCAAAGGTAGATTCATTGGGGAAAATATTATCCTAACAAAGGATTTCATCAATGGCATTGACAAAAAGATTCGGGGAGAAAATGTTATTTTTAAACTGGACATGGCTAAGGCCTATGACAGACTAGAATGGGATTTCCTGCTCACTGTATTAAAGAAATTCAGCTTCTCAGACTTATTTATCAATATGATCTCCATGCTAACCTCCAACTCTTGGTTCTCTATTTTGCTCAATGGGAACATCACTGGTTTCTTCAAGTCCTCCAGAGGAGTTAGACAGGGTGACCCGCTTGCTCCCTCTCTATTTATTTTGGCTGAAGAAGCACTCAGTAGAGGCTTATCTAATTTATACCAATCTGGAAAGCTAGGCTTCTTCTCAACCCCTCGGGGTTGCCAAGGGATTTCTCACTTTCTCTTTGCAGATGACACCTTAATATTTGCCAATGCGAGTAAGCAATCTCTAAAAAATCTAATGGATTTCTTGCACCTCTATGAAAGCTGCTCTGGTCAGCTTATAAATATTTCCAAGAGCTCCTATTATATCCATAGCAAAGCATCTTCTTCTCTCAAGTAGAGGTTATCAGCTATTACTGGTATGAGGCATAATGCTTTTCCTTTCTTACACCTGGGAGTGCCTATGATTCTCGGCAGGACAAAAGCTTCTTACTTTACTCCACTGCTCAATAAGATTCAATCCAAGATTCAGGGTTGGAGCTCCACATTTTTAACTCAAGCTGGTAGATTATGTCTAATTAAGCATGTTCTCTCTTAAATCCCAATGCATATTCTTGCTTGCCGTGCTATTCCTGTCTCCTTCCATAGGCACCTAGATCGTGCTATGGCCAATTTCTTCTGGGGCTCTACTGATGGCAAATTCAGGAAGCATTGGAAGAATTGGACCAGCTTGTGTAAACCAATCAGCTGCGGTGGCTTGGGCATCCTTCCCCTAAGGGACCTACAAAGAGCCTTCAAAATTAAGATGCTATGGAAAGCTCTAACCTCTGACAACTCCCTTTGGGCTAGTTATT
>JANBPO010006156.1:0-16562 GCA_024336825.1 Amorphophallus titanum
GTCATTTTCTTAAGTACATGGCACGCATTTTGACGCGATGCCATTGTATGGGTTTATACGAAGCTTTGACGCGATGCCGTCTTATGGGGTTTTTACCAAGAGCTGACGCGATCGAGAGCGGTGTTCCTTTTCCTTTTGCCGGATCAATCTGCTGCAGAGCGGTTTTCGCGACCTCCGCCTCGCGGCGGTGCTCTTACTGAGCTACAGGCGATAAACGCCTAGCGAAGTATCTGCGGCACACACCAGGCACGCCTCAAACTTTGCGGGATTCAGCGACGCGTGCGGGTTGCTTCACCAAAGAAGTAGCACGAGTCAACACCACGCACAGAGCTTTGCCGGATCGAGTCGGGAGCGGGCGTTTTCGATTGAAATTTCGAAGGAACCGCGCCCTGTCACCAGGCACGGCGGCGATGCTACGCGCACACGCGATGCCTGTCAAGGCCGACGCGACGCCGCGCTTTCCGCAAAGGCTTTGCGCGCGGACTCGATATCGAGATCGCGTGGCAGCTCACCGTCTGCGTTCGAGACGATGTGCAGGGCGCCGCGAATCCCGCAGCGAGCGCACTGATTCACCACGCAGGCGGACACGTGCTCCCATCCGCATCGCGAGCAGCGCAGCCACTCAAGGTAATTCACAGTCCCGCGGCCTTGCGAATCTGCTGCCGACTGTAGCGCCGCTTGTTGGCGTAGTGCTGGGCGCGGCTATGCCCGCGGCGCAGGCGCAGCATCGCCGCCCGGGCCTCACGCAAGGCGCCGAGTCGGCGCGGCACGCGCTCGATGTATGCCGGCCGCCACCAGGGCCGGACTACGCGCGCCGCTTTCTCGATGAAGGCGATGCCTTCGCTCAAACAGGTCCAGCGGTCCTCGTGCACGGCGACGACGTATTCGAGGCCAGTCGGGTATACCGCCGCCGGCGGCAGGTTCGCCAGAATGACGGTGAATACTGACACCGAGGGATACGGGTAATCGCCTGGAGCCATCGCCATCATTGCGCGCGCTCCGGCGCCGCGTAGATCCAGCGCTCGTGATTCTGGTGCGCCTTGCAGGCGAGCGCGCCCGCGGCGTTGTCGATGTTCACCGAGCGCAGGCCCGCCGCGCGCAGGCTCTCCGTCAGCTTCGCGATATCAGCCTCGGTCGCGCCGTAGGACGCGACTTCCGCCGGCGTCATCCACTGGTGATATTGCGGCGAGCCCGGCTCCATGCGCGCCGCGACCGCCGCCTCGAACCGGGCGGAATCATGCGGCTGCAGCCAGATTGTGGCGCTGACCGGCACGGAGCGCGTGCACCTGCTCGGACAGGTGGCCGATCTGGGCGGCGACGTCCTCGGGTGCGAGGCTCAAGATTCCCGCCTCTCGTGTATTGACACGTGTATTGACGGGCGGTACGGTACTCACATGACGACGACGCAGCGCCTCACCGCAACCGCCACCAGCCTCGGCCTCACGATCAACACCGAGCGCCAGCAGCTCACCGCCCGCGACGCCAGCGGCACCGTCCGCCTCGCGGCCACGATCATCGACGGCACGTTCTACGGCGGGTTCGTCGTCGACCGGCTCGGCCACGTCGTGAGCTGCGACACCGTGCGCGACCTGATCCGGTTCGCGGCATGAGCGCCGAGCACCCCGCGATCGCGGCCATGCGGGCACGCGAGCGACGGAGCGCCAAGCGTCTGCGCGCCATCCCGGTCCGCGACTGCACCGAGACCACGTGCGGCGACTGCGGGCGGGTCGCCACTGGCCGCGACATCGACGCCGCCGGCCGGTGCCTCCCGTGCGCGTTCCGGGCCGGGTCGTGACCACCCGCGAGGACGGCACCCCGCGCCAGGTCACCCCGGCGCGGTCCGTCCGCGTTCCCGACGAGCTGTGGAACGCGGCCAGGACCAAGGCACGCGAGCGCGGCGAGACGATCACTGACGTCGTGATCCGCGCGCTCGAACGGTACGTCAAGCGGTGAAGAACAGCCAGCGCGCGCCCACGTACAGCCCGACGACGCCCGCCACGAACACGGCGACCACGACGGCCAGGTGCACGTAGTCGATCGGGTCCTCCGCGCGCTGGTCGGGTGGGTCGCCGTCGACCGGGTTCCAGCGCGCGGCCCGCGTGGTGCCGAACCGGCGCGGCGGCCAGCGCACGGTCAGGCCAGGCGACGGACGTCGACCGGTGTGCCGCTGGGCAGCGGCGATGCCGGCCCCATCGACGTGTTCTGGAACCTCGCGATCCGCGACATCCAGGCGACGGCCGACCATCTGCGGCCGACCTACGACCGGACCAAGCGGCGCGACGGCTATATCAGCCTCGAGGTCTCGCCTTATCTGGCGAACGACACCGAGGCCACGATCGCCCAGGCGCGGCAGCTCTGGAAGCGGGTCGACCGGCCGAACCTGATGGTGAAAGTCCCGGCCACGCCCGCCGGCATCCCGGCGATCCAGACGCTGATCGGCGACGGCATCAACATCAACGTGACGCTGCTGTTCGCCCAGGGCGTCTATGTCGAGGTCGCCGAGGCGTTCATCGCCGGCCTGGAGAAATACGCCGCGACCGGCGCCGATTAATACTTAACAGATTATATGCTAAGCCTTCTACAAGCAGAACATCTTCAATGCAGCAAGATAGACACTTACCAACCATACCTGATCCAATGATTTTGCCTTTTGTATTTCCACTAAAAGTGACATGACCTGCATCCTTTTCTACCAGCATACTGGATTTTTCTTTGTCCCCGGTCATGTGCCTAGAGCAGCCACTATCAAGGTACCATCTATTATGTGTGGCTGCCAGGCATACCTACAAACACATTCAGGCAAGAGATTTTGGAACCCAAAACTGTTTGGGCCACATGACAGCAGTAAAATCATTCAAACTGGACAGCAGTTGTTTAGGTATCCACATTTGTCTTTGTGATTTTACTTGTGTTGTGGATTTTTTACTTTTCTGCTTGTTATGCACAGTCTGAGGTTTTATTGGCTTTAGCTCTTGTGCAGCATGCTGATTTTTAAAGACATGAGATTTTTTGTGCCAGTGGTTGGCCCAAGGAGTATTGGGACTTGTAGGTGCACTAGAGAACCTAAGTTGGACAAACCTGGGATTGACAAACCTACAAGAGTTCTGACTGTTAACTGACCTAAATCTAGGCTGCATTGAGGCACTCCAAGTGTAGCATTGATGCCCCCAATAGGGATTAAAGTTTTGGAAGTTTTGTTGCATCAACCTCACTAAGTAGGTGACTCGACCTATCCTACCCGGGTTGACATGTGAAACGTTCTTGAATGGAGAACGAGTCAATGCACCACTATGGTCACATCGACCTGACATGTACCTACTCTGTCCTTGGTTTCTGAAGGAGTTAATCCTAGATATAGAGTGTGTTGATGCAGTTTGGTAGATGTGTCGACCTGACTAATCAGACTGGGTTGATTTGGTCTTCAAGCTTCCTTGGACTTGGGGTATGGGTTGACTCGAAGTTTGACCCTTGGACTTATGAGCATCAGTATGTCTATTAGGTTCTCTTGGCATATCCGCCTTCCCTTTGCCCTTGTCCTTGGCACTCACATTACTTTGTTTGTCATTTTTCACAGTTTTTTCATGACTATTTTCTTCACAATTCATTTTTATTAAAGGATTGAATATTGCTTTTCCTTTTTTTGCCACAAATGAAATGGTTTTAACATCAAAACTCTTCTGAAATTTATTTTTGTTCCAAGTAAGTCATTCGGATTTTCTTTTTCTTGAGTCATAGCCCCAAGGGAATTCTGTTTGTTATTTGTTTCTTTCTCCAAATTTTCAATGGTTCTTTTCAGTTCATCATTTACTCCCTTAACAGGTTGCGCCCGGGCTATGCGCAAACGCGGGCTTCACTCGGGTGCGATCCTTAAGAAGGACATGAAGGCCAAGAACCACGACAAGGATCGGTGGCTGAGTTCGGTTCGGATGCCCTTTGAGAGCACGTTCTCTAAGTTTCAGAAACGTGCCCGTTACCGCGGTCTCTTGAAGACTCAATTCCAAGCCTTCATGCAGGCTATCGCCCACAACTTTAAGCGGCTTGTGGCTATCGATGCGGCAGCTTTAGTCTTCGGGCCCCCTTGCGCCAATAGGTAGCGAACAGCCTCAAACGGCCTCAAACGGCCTACTCAGACCGTATCCAAACGCCTATTCCGGGTCCCAAAAGCCACCCAAACACAAGCCTTCGTCTAGCTAAGACCCAACTCGTCAACCACCAAACCATTTCTCAACGGTCCCTTACAGGGCTCGGGTTGTGGGGGACGGGCGGTTACCAGGCCTCTGGCCCTCTCGGGCCGGCGGCCTTCGCTATAGAATGTCGCCCGTACCGGGCTGGGGTGGGTGGCGTTGGCAGGCTTCCATTGACGACTACAAGGCTCTGGACCGCTAACCGCCAACCCCAAAATTGAATGTCGCCCGTACCGGGTCGTGTCCCGACGATAGGTGTATGAGTTGTGGCGCCCGCTCTTTTTGTTGTGGACGGTAGGCATGCTACCCTCCTGCTCCTCGAGACAGGAGGGCGTCGGCTTTAGTGTCCTTTCCGGTTAGGCACTTAGAGCTGACTTGCTTTCGAGCGACCTGCCATTCGTCGTGTTGTTCCATGAGGATCGCTCCGGCCAGGCGCGTCACGCTGTTCTCGTTTGGAAAGATCTGCACGACGTCGGACCTTCGCTTAATCTCTCGGTTCAGACGTTCTAGGCCGTTGTTCGAGGCGAGCATTGGCCAGAGGTCCTTGGGATGAGCCATGTACGCCAGCACGTCTGCTTCGGCTTGGTTCATGAGCGCGGCGACCTTCGGAAAGCTCATCTGCAGGGCGCTCGCGACTTCTCGCCAGTGGTTTGTAGCGTCCTGTTGGCTCGGCTGAGCAAGCGCGGTTCTGACGGTTGCGGCGACCAACTCTTTCTTGCCCTGAGCCACGTGTGCGAGCACGTTGCGCATAAAGTGCACGCGGCATCGCTGCCAAGAAGATCCTAAGCACTTTGCGATGGCCGCCTTAAGCCCAGCGTGCGAATCGCTTGTGACCAGCAGCACGCCTCGAAGGCCGCGGTCAAGCAGTTCGCGCAGGAACTCTGTCCAGAACGATTCGGTCTCCGCGTGGCCAATCCCGCGCCGCCGCTTTTCAATCGAAGGCTACAACCGGCTGATGGTCGAGCTACCCAAGACTAAAGTCTTATCTGTGATGGAGAAATTCCCCATCTGCGAAGGCTCAACCTATTTCGGCACCACGCATCACTGGTCCGCCACCCACACCACCCCGGAAAGCTGAGGACTGGAAGATGAACCGCAAGGCAGCACAAGACAAAGCCCGCGAAGAAACGCTGACCATTGGCGACCTGCGCAAGATGATTTCGGACGCTCGTTTCAAGAGCGGAATGAGCAAGGTCAATCCGGCCTTCACGATGCTTGAGGTTTGCGACATCTACCGCGCCGCCATCGAGGGACGCGACGAAGCGGAAATCCTCAAGGCATGGCGTCCTGACGTCTATAGCCGGCACGCCGGTGCACAGAAGCCATCCCGCGATTTTCTCTTGGTCACCAACATTCTGCGCGACTGCGCCTGACCCACCCCACGAGGACACCATGAGCGAACGAAACGAGCTTGTAGCGGATGTCACCAAGAGAGTTGTCGCGGCAGGTGACCCGGCTTCGACGGCAATAGCGATCTTGGGCGCGATGGTTGCGGTGATCGAACACCACAAGGGACGCGCTGCTGCGGCGCAGCTCGGAGGACCGCATGGCCAACGCGCTCCGGGCGCGCGGCATCCGCGCGGTCCCATCGTACGTGCTGCTCGGCGCCGCGCCGATCGATCGCGACACGGCGACGGCGCGGCTGCGCGCGGCTCACATCGACGGCATCGTCACGATGCGCGTCGTCGAGACCGGGACGCAGCGGCGGCTCGTGTCGCGCGGCGTGTCGGGCGCCGGTGGCTTCCTGTGGACGCGGACCAAGGTCGTGCCGACGACCGTCGTGCAGGTCGAGACCACCGCGTACTCGCTGCGCACGCACCGCGTGCTGTGGGGATCGCTGAGCAAGTCCGTCGATCCCGGCAGCGTCGGCGAGCTCGTCCGCGACGTCGCGCAGGTCGTCACGCGCGAGCTGCACGCGCAGGGCCTGCTGTCCGCGTAGTCACGCGTCCCACGGCCCGAACACCTCGACGTCGACGCCCTCGGCGTAGTGCACCGTCTCCGGCGGCGCGCCCGCGTCGAGCGGCACCCCCGCCGCGGTGACCAGCGTCTGCGCGAGCTGCGTGACCGTCGCGCGCTGCGCCGGATACGGCGTGTGATGCACCTGCCCCACCCGCGGCACCACGCCGATCCACGCGCGCCCGTCCCAGGTGTCGAGCTCCAGCCCCGGCGGCACCAGCGGCCGCACCTTGCTAAGAAATGAAAATACAATGTTTATGAAAATGAAAATTACAACGAATAACAGATTAAAAGCAACAAGAGAAGAACTAGAGCAAAGAGATTATGCTGAGTGCCGCCGACTCCTCCTGGCCGAACCATTGAGTGGATCGCCCCACCTTGGACATGAAAGCCGCTTTGAGAGCATCGAAGAGGAGAACCTCCGCCAAAGGGAGACGAGGGGAAGGAGAGATAGAAGATAGAAGAAGAAGAGAAGAATTAAAAACTAATTAAGAAAAACATGTAAATGCTATTTGAAGAGTGAACAGAGAGAGAGAAATGGGAGATTGAGAAGGTACGAGAGAGTAAAAATAGTAACAGTAAAATAGAAATAATGAAAATAGAGCAAGAGAATAATTAAAATATCTTTAAAACTAGGAAGAATTAGAAGATATGGAAGAAGAAGAAGTTAAAGACCTTAAGGAGAGGAAGAACTTGGTGAATAAAGTAGAGACAGAAAATGATCAGAAGAGGGTGAAAACATTGGAAGAATAGAGAGGACGCACGCGGGTGAATAGTAAAACGTGAATAACAAAGCTTTGAAAACTAGATTCTAACATGGAAATGGAGAAGAATTAGAGGAAGATGAAGAAGAAGAAAATCTAAAGCATTGAAAAATGAACAACTTCTATGAAATAAGTAAAATGAAAAGGGTAGCAGAAATGTATGAAAAAGGCTAAGATCTTCTATTCGATGGCTCTCAAGTGATTTATATAGTGTTTTAGGGACTTCCAATCATACAGAGTCTTGGAGATCATGTTCAAATCTAACTTTCCTTCAAAATCTCATTCGATTGCCATCAAAAGAGTCCTTCTTGGAAGAAATATGGGAAGATAGCTTCGTTTAGAACTGTCTGCTTTCATTTGGGCTTCAAACTTAAATGGCGTCCACTATAGTGGTCGCTATATCCAAAAATGACGTCTTTCCACACTGTTGCCCATTCTTTGTTTCCTTATTTTAACATTTTCCTTGCTTTTCGTACAGAAGAATTGGCATCTCTGTAGATGGACACTGATCCATTTTTCTATCTTTTCAGCCCTTTTCTTTCTATTCATATTCTGAAATTGGCGTCCTTATACTGTGTCACTCATTCTTTGAATTAGCACCCTTCTGAGAAGGCATTGATTAATGGGCATGTGGATTGCTAGTCGCTGATTCATGTGTCTCAAAGAAATGGCATTCACATGCTCAGATGCTAATTCCTGCAAATGACAAAATCAATTGTAAATTCCAAAAATAGGTTACGTAGGAGTAGCATCAACTCCATCTCTGATTCAATTGGGTCCATTTTATTTTCGGGGTAGGATAGCACGAATGCGCTACTCGTCGAGAGAGAGTGCGTGGGTCCCACGCACATCTCTCACACACATCCGACTTACCTGGGGTCGGGTAGCGCATTCGACCATCTGGGGTCGAACGCGCTATCCTACCCCGAAAATAAAGAAGGTCTTGAAGAAGAAGAAAAGAGACGGCGTGATCTCAACAGTCCCCTCTGAGTCTAATCATTTTATTAATAGGGAAATTAACAGAAAACCCCTCAATAAACACATAATTACATTACTCTCCCTCCCTTTAAGATGAGGTGAAGATATCATAAAATCTCAGTCTTACTGGTCAATGCTGAAAAAAAATAGAGAAATCTCAACCCCATAGTGAGAATATGTATCTGTCCCATCATGCCCACCAATGAATTTTGTGCAACGAGTTCAGGTCATGGCCGTACGATGTGCCTACCTATGAATCTCTCTCTTCGTGTGAAAATAAAAGAGATGGGTGACCACTTGCACATGAATCATGGTCACCCCTGTGCGTCCTGAACCCCTTGTTTTGCCCATCTCTTGGTGGAGAGACCCAAATGGTTTCCTCTGGTGGTGAATGGAAGCCATCCTCACAAGCGGAGTTGCATTGCCTCCATCTGAACCAAACGGTGTGGAGGACTGAAGGGGGAGCCACTGCTCTCCTTGCAATCCTCCCTCTGCCTAAACAGTAAATGCCCTTGGTTATTGATGCTTCGGAAGCACCAAGGCAAGAGTTGTGCTTGCATATTGTAGTGTTGGCGTGGTGAGATATGCAGACAAAGTAGAGGAATTCGACCCCTTGGCCATAATATCTGTCATTTGATTAGCTGACTGAACAAAAAGAATGCAAACTCGTAAAGTAATTTGTGTAGTTCACATACAGTCAGCGCCATTGCCCTATTCTACTTCTGCCGTTGACCGAGTTGTCACGGATTGTTTCTTACTCCGCCAAGTAATTAAGTTACCCTCAATGGACATACAATATCTGGAGGTAGAACGCATGTCATCTAGCGATACAACCCAATCTACATTAGCAAATCCCTCTACTTGAAAGATATTAGTTCGGGAGAACAACAGGCCAAGACCAGGGCGCCCCTTCGAGTAGCGCAACACCCTATAAATCCCCTCCAAATGTCTCTCTCTCATGAATTATGCATATATTGCCTGATAACACTAACTGCATAAGCTATATCAGGCTGGGTATGTGACAGATAGATCAACCGGCGAGACCTACTTCCTCCAGCGTCAGGGCGGGGATGTGCTCATCGTCGCTGGTCGCGACCGTGGGAGCCTTGTCGGCCGGGGCCGCGCCCGGCTGGCCGGGCCTCCTCGCGACGGCGCTGCAGGTCGCTGCAGCGGCATACTTGCTCGGCATCACGGTCGTGCACGCCTGGCTCAGCGGGCGCGAGTTCGCGGACGGAACCGTGGTCGCCCTCTACGCGCTGTCGGTGGGTCGGGGCCAGCTCGCGACGGCGAAGCTCGTGCTGGGCGTGGCGACGGCCGCGCTGATGGGGCTGGGGCTCGCGGTGACCCTGCTCGCGGGCGGCCTCGCGCTCGGCTACGGGGTGCCGGATTCTGAGGATCTCGCCACCCTCGCCCGCATCGCCGTGCTCGCGCCGTTCAGCGCGCTCGCGGCGAGCCCGGTGGCGCTCGCTGCGACGCTTGGTCGCGGGCTGCTGCCGGGCGTCGCGACCGGCTTCGTGCTGCTCGCTGCCGCGCAGGTGCTCGTGGTGGTCGGGGTGGGCGACTGGTTTCCACTTGCGGTGCCGGCGCTGTGGGCGTTGAACCCGGATGCGGTGGTGGCGCCGGCCGTGCTGCTCGCGCTCGCCGTCGGCGTGGCGGCGAGCGCGGCGACGGCGCTCGTGTGGCGTCGGCTGCAGCTCGATAGGTGACCCGCAGCCGGGAGCGCCGCGCCGTTACGCGCGGGGTGCGGCGCGCAACTCCATCCGGTGGCAGGGCACCGGCAGGGATGCGCCCTCGCCGATCTCGGCCGGATAGCTGAACTCGCCGGCATCCGTCCAGCCTTCGCGCTCGTAGAAGTGGCGGGCGCGCGCGTTGCCGCGGGCCACGGCGAGCCACGGCTCGGGATGCCCGGCGGCGCGGATGCGGTCGGCGGCCTGGGCGAGCAACTGCGAGGCGATCCCCGTACCCCGGAAGGGCGCGTCGACGTAGAGCTGGTCGACCTCGTCGTCGTGCACCATCGTGAAGCCGGCGACCTCACCGCCGGTCTCGGCCACCCAGGTGCGAGCAATTGCGGCGTCGACGCGCGGCACGAAGGCGTCGTGATCGCGGTGCGCGAGCAGCTCGGGCGGGGCATCGGCGAGGTGCCCGTCGCGCCATCCCGTGGCCCAGATGTCGACGATGCGGGCGGCGTCATCGGGCCGGGCGGGGCGGATGCGGGCGGTCATGCGTCCAGTCTGCTCCTCTCGCCCCCAAGCCGGAATCCGATGACTTATCCCCGGTTCAGGATGTTTCGTGTCCACCGCATCCGCGACCAGCACGCCCAAGGACGAACGGGTGGAGCGCGGCTTGGCGGCCGGGTACTCGTCGTTGTTGTTGTGTCGGTCGAGCTCGGGGTTCGTGGTCGCGCTCACTCGACGTGCGTAGTGTCCAGTAGGGTGGACATGCCGAACCGGGAGCGTCCAGTGGAGTGGACACCGCCATGTGGGAGGCGGAGTCCTCCGATCGACCGATGACAGCGACGAGGTCCAGGCCTGATACTGAGCCTTCGATGTCGGATGTAGCGCCTGAAGGCGTTGCGAACGAACGTGATTTCTACAGGAGACTCCTCGATCTAGGCGGCAAGCTGGAGATCGAGCCGCTCCTCGATGACGCGCTCGCACTCATCGTCGAAGTGACGGGAGCCGCAACGGCATATCTCGAGTTGTATGGTGACGACTCTCGCCCGCGATTCTGGAAGGGACATCACTGCACCGAGCAGGATCTCGCGACGATTCGCGCGTCGATCTCGCGCGGCATCATCGCGCGCGTCTCTTTGGATTCGCGGATGGCGTTCGGTTTCAAATTCATGTTTTCGCCGGTGTCGGCAAAAACGGATGTGAAAATGTCGCGCGCAACCATCGGCACGTTCGCTTTCATCAACGCCTGAATCCAATGAAAATCACCCAAATCGCGCCAGCGCGTGTCAAAAAAGATTTGGCGTTCGGTGATGACGCGGCGACGGATGAAAATGGAACTGGTCAAAACGGGAAAACGAAACCAGAGGTGGCGCGGATTGGGCACGAGCGCATGGCGATGACAGATGTATTTGCCATTGCCATCGGTGATGATGCTGCCGGCGAGGAGAACTTCGACCTGCGGATTTTCATCAAAGAACTTTTGAACCGCCGCGAGCGCGCCGGGCATGTATTGTTCGTCGCAGTTCAAATAGGCGAGAATGTCGCCGGTGGCACGGCGATAACCGCGATTCACGGCGTCATACATGCCCTGATCTTTTTCGATGAACGCCTGCACGCGCCGGTCGTTCGGCAGCCAGTTTTGCGTGCCGTCGTCCGAACAGGAATCTTGCACGATGTGTTCCACCGTGGCGCCGGTTTGATCGGCGACCGAGGCGATGCACAGTTTGAGCCACTCCGAATTGCGAAAACTCGGCGTGATGATGGAAAATTTCAGCCGGTGGCCACCTTGTGCCAAGGAGTCCTTGGGGAAATTCTCTGGCTTCATTTCACCCGATTGGGATGCGTTTGTCACAGGAACAGGTTTTAATTTTATCAGTTCGGCGGTTAAAATCGGTCAAAATTGGTTCATAACATGACCTGCTAAACACCGCGCATGTGAAACTCAGACATCCACACATTCACTGACAAAGTACGCGCGCGTGTTGTCGTGGACGGTCGGATCCGAAATGATCTCTTCGACGCTTGCCCATCGGTAGTCCGAGTGCTGCTGAGTGGGCAAATGCGGCAAGTGCTGTGCACGGCGGAAGCGGTAGCCCATGACGACATAGTGGGTGGACACACCGTCAACAGCGAAGAAGTTGTCCTCATAGAAATGCTCGTAGACCCCGAGAAGATCGGCGTCGTCCCGGGTCAGCGTCGTGACGCCGAGCTCTTCGAACACAAGGCGGCTGAACGCATCGTCCAGCGTTTCGTCTTTCTGAATGCGGCCACCGGGTACGAACCAGCTGCCCTGCGCAGGTTTGTTGACGCGTCGACCGAGCAGAAAGCGGCCATGCACGTCATGAAGAATCAGGTCGATCGAAACGAGCGGAGTGTGCGATACGACGTGGAAGAAATCAGTTCTTGCGAGCTTTGCCATGCGGAAGTCTCGAGGTCGTCAGGCGTACCCGGCCCGCATAGCGGCGACCCATGCCCGCGAGAGCAATGCCGCGGCAGGCTAGTCGCCTACTGTAGCCGCGCCATCGCCACGGCCAACGTGCGCATCAAGTACCTGCACTGCAATACGTGCGGCTGCCGTCCGATTCTCAATCAGCAGGTGATTCCACTGCGCTACGCACCGCAGCGCGGCGAGCGAGAGTAATTTCGCAGCCCGTACCAGTTCTGGTATTTGGCAACCCCTCAGTTGCCCTTCTCGGCCCTACTCTTAGGGCATGGCCGAAAAGTTACCGACGCCGCCGGATTACACCGACGCCGAACTTCTTGCTCACTGCAAGGCGGCCATCGCGGAAGTGATGGTGTTCAACAGCAGCACGTTCCGCGGCAAGACGGTAACGCGAACGGACCTCGAATCTCTCCGCAAGTTCAAGCGAGAACTGGAAACCGACATCGCCCGCGAAAGCAACGGCGGTTTGGTCCTTGTGAACGCACAACATGCCCGAAGAACCTAACCACCCCGGCTATCTAGCTCGATGCAGCGACTGGTTCGTTGATTCGATCTCGCCGCAGCGTGGCAACCGCCGTAAGGCGGAGCGGCTGCGTCGCGCCCGGTTCGAGAGGGACATAGAGAACGCCCGCCGCCAACCACGCGACCAATTCTCGGGCGCTGGCGGTCATCAGTCTGCGGAGTCCTCGCGCGACGCCGCAAGCTGGAGCCGACGTTGGTGGTCGGCGGCCTGCTCCTCGCCCGCCGGGCGAGATGTCGTTGGTGATGCCCAGCGCGAACGTGTGGTTCACGCTGCGCTCCACGAACTTGTGCGCCGGATCTTCGAAGCCGTCGAGGTTTTCGCGAATGAGCGCGCGCTCGCGCAGGAGCGCGTGGTCTTCGAGGTCCCGGAGCGCGGGGACGTTCTCGGCCACGAACAGCGGGTCATTCTGCGGCAGCGTCGCGATCAGCTCGGCGATCAGCGCGCGGGCAGGCGACATGGTGCTCGAGCTGCCGCGCAGCGCGGGCGCGCGGTTCAGCGCGTCGCACGTGTTCGGGGCGCTGCAGCTGCCGGGCTCGTGGTTCGGGACCAAGAGCTTCGGCGGCCTCCGCGTCGATACCGGGCTCGACGTCGCGTACGAGCTGGACGCGCAGCGGATGCACCTCGTCCCGCACGCCGGCGTCGGCGCGATGGTCGCGTTCCGGCGCGCGACGGTGTCGCTCGACAGCGTGGTCGCGATGGATCCGACCGATCGCGCGGACATGAGGGTGCGCTGGAGCACCGGCGTCACCGGCCGGTTCGCGCCGACGACGGGGCTCGGCTCGTGGTTCCAGCCGGGCGTGACGCTCGCGATGGTGCGGACGCCGGACGGGTGGGGCGGCACGATCGCGCTCGAGCTCGCGGCGTCGCGCTACCGCGATGCGGCGCGCCGAGACTAGTTGCGGCGCTTCTTCACGGCGTCGACCGGCACGTCGGGGACGACGAACCGCACGCCCTTCTCGGGCACGGGCAGCAGCGTCTCGATCTCGAAACGCGCGGCCTCGCGCTCGCGCTCGGTCAGCCGCGGATCGACGAGCGTCCCGCACGCCATCGCGAGCGCGGGCAGGGCGATGCCGGGATCGACGAGGTCATCGGCGACGAGCTCGACGACGCGCGCGATCGACAGCGCGAGCGGCGCGCCGTTCCCGCGCAGCTCGCCGACCAGCTGCGCGGTGACCTCGGCGTCGAGCGCCGGCGCTTCCTGGACCAGGCGCGTGATCAGCTCGACGATCATCTCGCGTCGCTCCGCTGCGCTGCGCGACTACGACAGGTGCGATTCGCCATCGCGATCTCGATCGTTCGCGTCGGCGGTCGCATCGCCCTTCGCGGGCTCGGCGGAGCGCTGCTTGAGGAACTCGAGGAACGCGATCGCCGTCGGCAGCTCGATCGCGGTGATGGTCTCGATCAGGTCGCGCGCCTGGCG
Source organism: Amorphophallus titanum (assembly GCA_024336825.1). Lineage (NCBI taxonomy): Eukaryota > Viridiplantae > Streptophyta > Magnoliopsida > Alismatales > Araceae > Amorphophallus > Amorphophallus titanum. Next base: position 13,942 of record JANBPO010006156.1, read on the forward strand.
GCGCAGCGCCTCGCCCGGCGCCTCGGTGCCGTGCACGACGGGGCGGCCGACGGCCGGCAGCTCCTGCGGCGCCGTTCGCCTGGGTCATCCTGGCCGAGAGCGCACTGCCCGGGCACACCGACGACCCCTCCGAGTGGACAGGGTTCGAGGAGTACATGATGAGCTCCGCACACGTGGGCTGTCATGTGGACGGCCTCGCGCACAACGGCATCGCCGGGCGCGGGTACAACGGCATCCACTACTCCGAGTTCCTCGCCCGAGACGGCCTCAGGCGGCTGGGCGCCGAGAACATGCGCCCGTGGGTCACGCGCGGGGTCTGTCTCGATATTGCGGCAGTGCGCGGGGTGCCCATGCTCGAGCCGGGCGACATGATCACGGTCGCCGACGTCGAGGCGGCGCAGGAGCGCCAGGGCGTGCGGGTCGGCCCTGGCGATGCGGTGCTGCTGCACACCGGGTGGATGTCGCTGTGGCAGGTGGACAACGACCGATTCCTCGACGGCGAGCCGGGCGCGGGCTGGGATGTCGCCCACTGGCTCACGGAGCGCCGTGTGTCAGTGGTCGGCGCCGACAACTGGGCGTTCGAGGTGATCCCGTTCGAGACGCCGGAACGTGCGTTCGCCGTGCACCAGCATCTGCTGGCCGAAACCGGCACCTACATCATCGAGAACATCAAGACCGAGGATCTCGTCGCGGGCGGTCATTCCGCGTTCCTCTTCATCATGACGCCCATCAAGGGCACCGGATCGACGGGCGCGATGGTCTCGCCCATCGCGATCGTCTAGGCAGGAGCACGAAGCACAATGGGATTCGAAGGTTCGACAGCGATCGTCACCGGCGGAGCGTCGGGTATCGGCGGACGGGTCACGGAACGCCTCCACGAGGCGGGCGCCCACGTCGTCGTCGGGGACTGGAACCAGGACGCCCTCGACCGCATCGCACAGCTAGGTGATCGCATCCATCCGGTGCGTACGGACGTGCGCCAGGAGGGCGACATCGAGAAGATGGTCGCAGTCGCCCGCGATCTCGGCGGACTGAAGATCGCGGTGAACGCTGCGGGCATCGGCGAGGGGACGCAACTGGTCGACCAGGACCTGGAGACCTGGAATCGGGTGCTCGGCGTGGTGCTGACCGGCGTCTTCCTGGCGGTCAAGCACGAGGCGCGCGAGCTGATCCGACTGGGACGTGGGGGCGCCATCGTCAACGTGGCCTCCATCAACTCCAACATCCCGACCTGGGGGTCGGGTGCCTACTCGGTCGCGAAGTCGGGCGTGGAGATGCTCACGAGGACCGCGGCGTACGAACTGGCCGAGCACAACATCCGGGTCACCTGCGTCTCTCCGGGACTGACGTCGATCACGCCCGCCGCCGAGCCGCCGCTGTTGTCCCACTTGAACTCGATGCGGTTCCAGCGGTCGATCGCCCACGCGCCCGTGGCGGTCGACCCGAGCACCACGCCGGTGGCGTCCTTCACCTGGATCGACCCGGTGCCGGAGATCGCGATGCGGAAGAGCTGCCCGCTGGAGTGGCGGACGTTGATGAAGTCGAGCGCCGCCAGGGTGCCGCCCCAGTGGTAGAGCGACACGGCCCCGGCTGCGGCCGCGGCGGGGAACGGCAGCCGGGCCTGCTGCGTGTTGGTGCCGCCGCCCTGGAACTGCGCCGAGGTGTCGCCGTGGTGGACGTGCGTGTCCGACGACGTGATGGTGCCGCCCGTGCCCGCGGAGACCGCGGAGGCGGCCACCGAGTCCACCGAGACCACGTTGGACGTGTTCAGCGTGGACCCGGACGGGGTGACGTCGAAGAGCCACTGGCGAAGCGTCATGGCTGGCCTCCTAGAAGGTCGCGATCGGGGCGGGGAGGATCGGGCCGACGCGCTGGATACCCCGCGGCGCCCCGAGCAGGGTGGTGATCTCCTCGGGCAGCTCTACGGCGACCGAGTCGGGCGGGGTGGTGGTGCCCTGGTAGTTCGTGCCGAGCTTCGTGCCGCGCGTGCCGACCGTGGTCGGTGTGCCCGCCAGTGCCGCCAGCGTGTTGTAGGACGACCGCGCGCCGTCCGCCTTGCCGAGCTGGAACATCGACCCGGGAGGGGCCGGCCGCAGCCAGTTGCCCGCCACGCGGTCGAAGAAGTCCCAGCCGAGCAGCAGCGGCGTCCCGGACGGCGGGTCGTGGTAGGCGATGACCTGCAGCGACCCAGCACCGATGTCGTTGTTCAGCAGCCCCGTGCCGCGGCCGACCCACGGCACGACGCTCGGCGAGAGGTTTGCCCCGCCGCTGTTGCGGCGCTCGTCCTGCTGCAGGTAGATGCCCACCGAGGCGTAGTCCGACACCCTGCAGTTGGCGATGTTGGTGTAGCCCGCGTCGAGGAACTTGATGCCGTGCTTCACGTTCTTGACCCGGCAGTTCACGTACCAGGAGCGGTGCTGGACGCCGTTGTAGAGGCCACCGTCGGACAGCTCAGAGTGCAGGCCGAGCTGCATCACCGGAGCGCCGGACATCACCGTGGCTCCGTCCACGTCCACGTTGACCACGTAGGAGCGTGTGACGGACACGTCCAGCCACACGCCCATCGCGTCGGGCACGTCCTGCACGAGGCCGTCGCGGATCATCAGGCCCTCGGTGCGGGT
>JANBPO010006159.1:0-39282 GCA_024336825.1 Amorphophallus titanum
TGCGCAGCAGTAAGCCACACTCGGGATTGAGTGTGGGGTGGACGTAGGTCTGGAGGACCGAACCACCTAAAATCTCTGGTGCTTTCTGTGGTTTGTTTACGCTTCCGTTTGTCTACGTTTAGCTGCTTGCATAGGCTCGTTAGTGGATCTTCTCGATCTACTTCTCCCTAGATCTAGATCTGATCCTTTCGCTGTGAATTAATTTTTTTAATTGGTCATTAGATCAACCTATTCACCCCCTCCCCCTCTAGATTGATCTCCAGTCTCCCAATAGTCTGAGATTACTCGGCCTCTACACCTTGCTCGGAGAGAATACTCAGAGGATGCTCGGAGAGCACTTCTAGGGAGTGATCGGTAGGCTTGGAGAGCACTCGGTAGGCTTGGAGAGCAGTTCTAGGGAGTGCTTGGTAGGATTGGAGGGCACTTGGTAGGCCTGGAGAGCACTTCTAGGGAGTGCTCGGTAGGCCTGGAGAGCACTTGATAGGCTTGGAGAGCACTTTTGGGGAGTGCTCAGAGAGGTAGGGGGAGAAGAACCTCAAGGGGACCTCCCAGACCCTACTCCCCCGGTGGAGTTTCCTTCTGTTGGAGAGCTCCTCTATCCTTCTTGGGGTGGGGCTTTGTTGGCACGAGCAGGCTCCTTACTCTCTCTATGTGTCTCTGTCTGTGTAGTTGTGTCACAGTCCCTCCTCCTTCCTCCTTGGCATAGAGTTCAACTAGCACGAAGATGCCTCGCTCTCTCCCTCTGTCTTTGCAAGACTATGCCTATCGGGGTGCCTCTGTTGGTGTCCTCCCCTCTTCTGGATCTAGTGGGGACCTATTTATATAGGCCTTGGTGGTGCTGGCTATTCCTCGGCTGGGAAATGACGTAGACTGCGAACTGAAGTTTCCTTGATCGTGGGGGTTGCCTGTTGTGCGCTTGCCCATTCTTGGAAGGGAAGCTTCGTGGCAAGAATCTCAGCACCGTGGGTGTGACCCAGTCCATGCTGGGAAAGCTTTGTGATGACGGTGGCGATGCTCATCTGTTGGCGAGAAATGTGACGTTTGGATCCTACTTGCACACTAATTTCACATGTGGGTTGGTGGTCCTTTGCAGGCTTGGCCGAACCGGGTTAGGCTGGGCTTGACAATATTGGGCTGTGCTGGGCTTGGAGAATTTTACCCTCCTCAAATGTCAATAATAAAAATTGCACTATTTACAAGTAAATCTATAGACCCACAAATTGGATGTGAAATACTCATGCAATAGTGTAAACTCAAACAACTTCTTAATAATGCTGATGCTCTGAGTAGGAGGGTAACGGTCAGTCAGATGTTGTTGAGGAAGTGGAGGCTTTGGGAGCAGGTTCCGGCTGTGACTTTTAGGCTCAAGATCCCGCAGGATCAGGGTTTGGCTGTCCTTGCCAGTCTGACTGTCACGCCAGCGATTCGTCAACAGGTGACTGAGGCTCAGTGAGCAGACCCCGAGCTACCTCGTATTTTGTCGATGGCCGAGGTGGAGTTTGGCGAGGATGGAGCTGTGAGGTTCAGAGATAGGTTGTACGTCCCGGCCAAGGAGCAAGTGAGGCGTACGGTGCTGCGTGAGGCTCATGGGAGTCGGTATGCCGTGCACCCCGGTTCGGCTAAGATGTACCAGAACCTGAAGAGGCAGTTTTGGTGGCCTGACATGAAGAGAGATGTGGCAGAGTTTGTGGCCAGGTGGTTGACTTGTCAGCAGGTGAAGGCTGAGCACCAGCGACCAGGAGGCACACTTTAGCCCTTGGAGATACCCGCGTGAAAGTAGGACCGCGTGACCACTGATTTCGTGGTTGGGTTACCGAGGACGTCCAGTGGGTATGATTGTATTTAGTTACTGATGGATAGACTGACAAAGACGGCTCGGTTACTACTGATCAAAGTCAGTTGGAGCGTGTAGAGATTGACCCGTCTGTATGTGGAGCGGATCGTCCCATTGCATAGAGTCCCCATCTCCATCGTATCTGATCGTGATCTGCATTTCACATCGGGATTCTGGAGGAGTTTCCAGCGAGCTCTAGGCATCGAGTTGGCATTCAGCTCGGCCTATCACCCTCAGTTAGACGGTCAGTCTGAGCGGACCATCCAGACTTTGGAGGACATGTTGAGATCGTGTTGCTTGGAGTAGTAGGGGAGTTGGACCTACTATTTACCGTTAGTGGAGTTTGCCTACAATAACAGCTATCATTCGAGTATTGGTATGGCTCCTTATGAGGTGTTGTATGGGCGACCTTGTCGGACTACGCTTGATTGGTTTGAGGTGGGTGAGCGTGCCCTGACTGGACCAGATTTGATGCAGCAGTATGTTGAGATGGTGCATCTCGTTCGGTAGAAGATGTTGGCAGCTCAGAGCCGGCAAAAGAGTTATGCTGATCGGAGGAGGCGACCTCTCAGCTTTGCTGTGGGAGATCGAATTTTCCTGAGAGTTTCTCCCATGAAGGGTGTAATGCGCTTCGACAAGCGTGGGAAGCTGAGTCCCCGCTATATTGGTCCTTTCCTCATTGTCGAGCGTGTTGGGGAAGTTGCCTATCGGTGTTCTTCTTGCTTCATACTTCGTGCAGCTTCCTAACTGTTCATACCTCGTGCTGCTTTTCAAGTCTCATACTTCGTGTAACTTTTATCCTTCATACTTCGAGTATGAACAGTGTCCATACTTCAAGCTATTTTTCCAACTTTTCCACACCTCGGGCCATTCTGTCAAAAGAACTACCTCGTGCATCTTTCAGCATATCTCGTGTCGCCTCTTCAAGTTTCACACATCGTGTAATTTTTTTCACTAACGAGGAGATACCCCGTGTCGCCTTTACAAGATTCATACCTCGTGTAGGTTTTTACTTCATAAGCCATGGTTGACCATGTGAAGCTCAAGTATGAATAGTGCTCATAACTCGTGCAGTTTTTGTGAACGAGGCCATGCTTCATGTTGACTCTTCATTTTCAGACCTCGTGTTGTTTTCCATGTTATAACCTCGTGCTACTTTTGCACTTTCTTACCTCGTGATGTCCTTTCTTCTTGAATTTAATGCCTCGAGTCTTCCTGGCACAGTTATACTTCTTGCACAATATTCCTATTTTCACCTCGTGCATTTTCCTATGGTCGTTATTCTTCGTGCAGCTCTTCCAGCCCCAAACCCCGTGCTACTTTTACAGTGCCTGCACTTATTGTACCTATTGCATTAATGTTTGCTTGTGTGATTGATGAAATGTCTTTGTGCAAGTTTCTCATCTTCTAATATGATGCCTCGAGCACATAATTCTTAATTGAACCATTTCTGTCAGTCTAACTGTTCGACAGAATGTCAGGTACCTTCTGTTCTGTCGAAGACATTCCTCCAATGACAAGGTTACGTGATCCGAGGTTACAGCCCTCTGACACGTGTATCAGAGATACATGTGTTCCAGAAGGCGCCAAGGGAAAGATCACACCATCCACACTCCCGGTGCTCTTCTGTACCAACTATAAATACAACTGGTCATCGTTGAAGACCAGTGCGCAAGAATTGAAGAAGAAAAATCTGCTTCTGAGAAGTAGAGTGAGCCAGTTTGAGAAAAGAAGAAGAGCGCCCAGAGGAAGAGAGAAAAGAGAAGAAGTGAGAGTGAGAAGAGTTAGAGTGTTCTGACTCGTGGATCAAATCCAGAGTCAACTTGTTTGTTCTAAGCTTGAGTTGTCATTCCGATTGTGTTTTTGGTCTCAGTTTCTGATTCTAGTGTTCTTGTTTGTTCTTTTCATTTTTATTTCCTTACTGGTACTGTGTTACCCTCTGTGGATTCAGAGGAAGGGAGAAGTACTCCGGATACCCTTCAACGATACCCCGTGCATGTTTTGGTCTTCTGCTTACATAGTCCATGCATATGTGAGTCCATGCATATGAGTCCGTGCATGTTTTGGGTTTAGCAGAAAACCAATTCCTTGCAAGTTTTTGAGTGCTCGAGTCCGTGCATCTTGTCCGGTTGAAGTCCGAGCATTGAACAGTCCGTGCATGTTTGCACGGCCATAAACCTGTTGCACAGTGTGAAGTCCGTGTACTTCAAACTCCGTGCACGTTTCTGTGCTAGCTGGAAACCAACTTAGTGCACCTTATGTGCTTGCTAGAAACCTACCCCGTGCAGGTTTTTAACATCCCAACAACATTTCCCTTAACTTAGCCCACGCATGTTTACCTCTTTGCATTTGAATCTCATGCTCCTATGCTGACTAGGTGTTTGTTATAATGATAGGGACCTCCTGTCTAACAGAAGCGATGTTCGAAAAGGCTAAGGAAGGGCACGTGATCCCAGGAGATAAGAGGCCAGGGCTCTGACACGTGGGACAGAGGTCTGATCGGTTCTGGAAGATTCCCAGGGCGGGAAGCGTGATCTCCACACTCCTATGTCCCTGTCAGGCCTCATATAAAAGGGTTGCTGCTCGAACAGAGAAGGTGAAGGTGATAACGAGAGATCAAGCAGATAAGCAGAGCAGAAAAGAGGAGAAGAGCATTTGAAAAAGAAAGAGTGAGCAGCAGAGTAGAGAAGAAGAAGATGGTGAGAAGAAGAAAAAGGAGAATTACCATAAAACAGAGAGGCGAAGAGAAGGAGAAGAGGGAGAGAGAAAGAGAGATAGAAAGAGAGCTCGTGGAGAAGAATCTGAAGATCAGTCTCTACTGGACTTTGGATCAAATCTAGGCTAGTCAGCTCCGAGAGAGAGCCACATTTGTGCTTCATTCTTTTACAGCTTCCAGTCATTGTGTTCTCCACTTTTGTTCCTTCATTTTAACTGTTCCTTTGTTCTTCCGACCCTCTGGCTTGAGGTCGAGTTCCTCCTATGGTCACAGGAGAAGGGAGATTTGTTCTCCGATTTTTAGGTGACTTGGTGTCACTTGAGTTTTTCCCTCTGGGCTTCAGAGGAAGGGAGACTTTGTGTTTCCATTTGCAAGTAGTGGTGTGCTACTTGTGGGTTTCCCTCCGGTTTGGAGGAAGGGAGGATTGGTCCTCCAAGTTGCAGGTTACTTGGTGTCACTTGTGGATTCCCTCCTGGTTTGGAGGAAGAGAGGCTTCGGTCTCTGGTTGCTAGTGACTTGGTGTCACTAGTGGTTCCCTCCGGTCGGGGGACAACCAAGTCACGCACCCGACATCCCGATCTCACGGTCGGGGACCACCAGACACGAACCACCCTAGCCACACTACTAGGAAAATGTCATAACGTCCCAGTCGTAGAAACCTGCCCTCACGGTAGGGCTTGAGTCGAAACCACACGGTTCGAAAATACAGTCACGACCTCGCTGTCGTGAACTCTACGCCGTCTAGGGAAAGTCCTCGGTGACGCTCACCGGAAACCCCAGATCTCGGCTCCGGGAACACTCCTAAAAATAACACCTGAAATTCCGTCTCCTAGATGAGAACAAAAATCGAGACAAGACAATGCACGTCACGTGACAGGAGCACCGTCCACTAGAAGAACGACCGGATGCGTCCCCTGACGTCTTACACCGCATCACAAGTGTCTAGCTACAACGCCCCGGACGAGAGACTCAGACACGCACAGTAACCAGGAGTACCACAAAACAAGGACTAGCTGAGGTCGCGCTCATCAACGCGGGTCTGAACTCTCATCCTCATGTGCACACTCAGACCATACGCCCTAGGTCTGTCCTCAAGCTGGTAATTCCCCCACCATCCTGGACTCGGCGGTACGCGGGGCCCCTACGATAACCTACCTACTCACCGTCTAAGTCGGGTACGCCACACCAGTGCTCCCGGTGGGCTGACACACGCGTGCCGTGGAAGGTAAGACTAGTGGATGGGTCACGAAATGTGGACTCAGAAAATCACGCACGCACCCATCGTGAGTAACACGAAGTAACAGGTGACTCGAGGCCACCTGACTCAAGACAGCCCACTAGAGATACTAAACTCAACGGTCCTTGAGTCACGAGACTCGGGGTCAACACCGTTGCACGTGACAATACTGAGTCGTCAATCTAGCCTAATCCCTAGGTCCAAAATCACAGTGACGTGCGAAAAATCTCAATCCCCAAGCTGGTTAATTGGACACACAGTCCGAGGCCATACACACGGCCCCTCCCTCGGAACTCGAAACACGCACGGGGTCGCTCAGACCCTAGGGCTCACGAACATGCTAATCGAGATAGCACGGTCCTCCCGACACCCTCAAAACATGGACACAGAACCCTCAGGGTGTCTGGGGCATTCACGAGACTGCAAGTCGACCACTGGGTCACGACCGGGTCGACCAGGGATTCACACAACATGAAATGAACGCGGCAAGCACGAAGACCCACTTCAGTGCAAAACGGTGCCTGGTGGTCTATCTTTGGGCCGTCACAGCCTGTAACGGTCCAAAGCTAGGCCGCCACGCGTATCTTGTGAACTCATGATGAATCTGGATTGAAAATGTGCTCATATATTGATATCTTATTTTGTAGGTTGGGCTCATCTTGATGTTGCTCTGATCTTAGATCTTGTTACCATTCTGTTGGTTTTATTGTTTAATTCTGGCTCTGGTTCATTAACTTAGTTGGCTCTGGTCTTACATATATATATATATGTGTTGATTGATTGCTGATGAATGCGTCAATGCATGGACGTAGATGAGTGGACGCAGCTGATCATTGCAACTTTAATTCGCCTCTGGATGGGCCACTACGTCAACGCCCCTTCCACGCTGTGTCAACGCAGCAGCTCTTCTAGCAGCTCTTCCAGCAGCTCCTTCAGCAAGTCTGGCTGGGCTGCGTCAACGCCGTGTCCACACTGCGTCAACGCACCAGCAGGCTTAGCAACTCTGGCTACCCCTATGCGTCAATGCCAAACAATGACGGAGTCGACCCATGTGATGATGGAGTCGATGCTTGTGTACCTACGTCGATGCTTGTGCACTTGTGTCGACGCTTGTGTACGTGAGTCGACGCCTGTGTACGTGAGTCGACGCTTGTGTACGTGAGTCGACGCTTGTGTACGCTGCGTCTACGCAGCGCTTCTTCCGGCATGCTTTCTACTTCTGATTGGCCAATGTGTCAACGCACTGCCCCAGTGCGTTAACGCATCAGTTTATCAGGTTGGGTGCTTTGCCTCTGGAAAGCCCCTGGATGCCTATATGCGTCAACGCCACATGATGTTGGAGTCGACGCTGTGATGCAGATAAGTTAACGCTGCCCAGTTGCTGAGTCTACGTAGCACCTCATTCAGCTGGCCTTCAACATCACTGCCTGCAATGCGTCAACGCGCTGCCCCAGTGCGTCAACGCATTAGCCTGTCGCCTTGAGTTTTTGTACTTCTGGAATGCTTCTGGCTGTGGCTCTGCGTCAACGCACTGGAGAGGGTGCGTCTACGCAGCGTGTTGCTTCCAGCATGCCTTCAGCTTGTGGCTGTTCAGGCTGCGTCAACCTGTTCATCCCCTGCTTTAACCCCTTTCTGCTAGGTGTATTGTCTTCGCCCTGGTTCGACCTCCGTACAGGGTTGATCGTAAATCCGTTTCTTGTGCGAATGGGGCCCGATTGGGCTATAAATGTACCCTATTGCCCTTAAGTCCTTCTCTATCATATTAGGATGTTTCTGGGAGGGTTTTAAGTGTCTTTTGGACACTTTTCATTGAGTATATATATACATATGTATGCTACGATTTCAGGTGTGAAGTCAAGGACAGTGCAATTGCTGAAGTTGATTCACATACCACTGAAGTGTCGACACCTTCTGCGTAAGTGTCGACACCACAACCATTCCTCTGCTGACCAAGAAGGACCAAGGTCGACGCTTGTAGGCCAAGGAAACAGACTAAGGTCCATGCACGTTTCTACTGCAGTACAGCCAGTCCAACGTAAGGTCGGTGCAGTTTTTACTTCAAGTCCGTGCACGTTTGTTCCATTTCATTTAAAGTTCGTGCACGTTTCTGTGTAGACCAAGTCCATGCATATTTGTCTTAAGCACGAACCAAGTCTGTGCAGTTTTTGGCTGTGTTGAAAACAAAGTCCATGCATGTTTTCGAGTTGAACACCAAGTCCATGCATAGTTTGTTTAGGCATGATTAAAGCCCATGCATATATGTGAGTCCGTGCATATGAGTCCGTGCATGTTTTCAACTTGAACACCAAGTCCATGCATAGTTTGTTTAGGCACGATTAAGTCCATGCACATATGTCAGTCCGTGCATTTGAGTCTGTGCATGTTTTGGCCTTAGTAGAAAACTGGACTCTGAGCATGGAAAAGTCTGTGCATCATTAAGTCCTTGCATGTTTGCACGTCTATAAACTAGTTGCATAATGTGAAGTCCATGCATAGTTCCTTAGACTAAATCCGTGCATGTTTTCCTTCAGTAGAAGACATAAGTCCGTGCACAAACAAGTCCGTGCACATTTCAAGTTTCCAGAAAACTTAAGTCTGTGCACAAAAAAGTCCGCGCACATTTCAGGCTTCTAGAAACAAAGTCCGTGCAGCTTCTTAGACTAAGTCCATGCATATGCCAGGAAACCAAGCCTGTGCACAAATGTAGTCCGTGCATGTTTCCTTGGAACAAAGTCCATTCACATGTCCATACAAAGTCCTTGCATCTTTCATTTCTGCAATCCAAACTCTGTGCATACTATAGCAGGGTCCGTGCACATATAAAGTCCATGCAGTTTTCCATTGCTCATATGAAGTTCGTTCACATCAAGGTCCATGCACTTTTCTTCCTTGGACTGAACAAAGTCCGTGCACATAAAGTCCTTGCAGCCTTGAGTCCGTGCATGTCTTCGCTTTGATCATACGAACTCCGTGCATCTTCTGAAGTCTGTGCATACTTAGGTCCGTGCACACTTTGCTTCACGCTACACGAAGTCCATGCATGTTTATTTATCTGCTTTGCAAGTCCGTGCATATGTCTCTCATGCAAATCAAGTCCGTGCACGTTCATCTGCATCTCAAGTCCAAATAATAAAGATTTGATAAATTTAAAAAATATTTTCATCGAAAAATTTATGATGAATAGTGTGACTCAAAACCTGACTGTGTCATAAACTCTCTCACGGCCACGCGGGTCACCCTTATAATACCCTTTGGAATGGAGTGAGAATAAATGAAGGAGGTGAAACTAACAAAGGATCCGTGGGGTTGAAAATGTGATATATCGAAGCAGTTATGATGGGGTGAGTGACCCTAAATATGAATGGGTCCCCAATTTTCACACGATTGCACAAATACCTTCAATCATACGTGAGAGAAGGCCATCACAACTACCTTTTGGAATGGAGTTAGAATAAATGAAGGGGGTGAAAAAAATAATGGATCGGCGGGGTTGAAAATGAGATGCATCGAAGAAGTTATGATAGAATGGGCAACCCTAAATAAGAATGGACCCTCAATTTTTGTACGGTTGCACAAATGGCTTCAATCATACGTGAGACAAGGCGTGAAAATAATTATTTTTATAAAATTAATGGGAAGGAGTAAGAATAGAGGAGGGAGAAAAATAGCATAGATTTGATAAATTTAAAAAATATATTTTATCGTGAAATTTATGATGAATAGAGCGACTCAAAATCTCACTGTGTCATAAACTCTCTCACGGTCACGCGGGTCGCCCTTATAATACCTTTTGGAATGGAGTGAGAATAAATGAAGAGGGTGAAAATAACAAAGGATCGGCGGAGTTGAAAATGTGATACATCGAAGAAGTTATGATATAATGGGCGACCATAAATAAGAATGGGCCCTCAATTTTTACACGATTGCACAAATGGCTTCAATCATACGTGTGAGAAGGCGTGAGAATAATTATTTTTATAAAATTGATGGGTAGGAGCAAGAAGAGGAGGGGGTGAAAATAGTATAGATTTGATACATTTAAAAATTATATTTCGTCGTAAAATTTATGATGAATAGAGCGACTCAAAATCTCGCTGTGCCATAAACTCTCTCACGGCCACGCGGGTCACCCTTATTATACACTATAGAAGGGAGTGAGAATAAATGAAGGGGGTGAAAATAACAAAGGATCGGTGGAGTTGAAAATAACAAATGATGGAATGAGCGACCCTAAATAAGAATGCACCCTCAATTTTCGCACGGTTGTACAAATGACTTCAATCATACGTGAGAGAAGATGTAAGAATATTTATTTTAATAAAATTGATGGGAATGAGCAAGAATAGAGGAGGGGGTGAAAAACATAGATTTGATAAACTTAAAAAATATTTTTCATCTTGCGGACAACTCATATGGTCCCTTGCTGACCACTCTCCATATCTCATAATCTTTAGCCCTCAGGAACACTTCCATACGATTCTTCCAATATGGATAGTTGGAGCCATCAAAGTACGGGGGCTTCGTGCCATCTTCCCCCCCTTTTTGGTCAGATCACTTATTAATGGAGTCAGCCATAGAATCAGACGAACCCTTAATCTTGGGAATTCTATTCCATCAAATGAAATGAGTTGAAAACTCAATGTAGATGTCCATTTAACCATGATTGATCATCTGGGGGAATCATACTATCCCTCCATATATTATATCTATGGAGATAGAAGTTAACGCCCACCTTATAGACGTAACAGGTTGACCAAGGAGATGGAGAGTCGATGCAAGAGAGCTGGGGAGTCGACTCTAGGGTGAGCAAGACGAAGAAGATTAGGGCTGAGGAAGTTTGGGGTTGACGTAGGGGTGCTGTGGGATTGGCGCAGAGGAAACTAAGAAGGGGAATGAGTCGACATAGGGGTGCTATGGGGTCGACTCAGCATAGTATTGGGATGAGTGCATGACAGAGATGGAAGGCCCAAGTTAACCCATAACCCCATGGATTCAGAATGTTATTTAATTTTATGCAATCAGCTCATTCGAACCCCAAACTGTCATGGAAAATTTAAGACTCCCCTTTTAATTTAAGAACGAACATGATATCGAAAACTTTCATGCTCATACATTGGCTTACCCTTCGCTCTACTGAAATGAGATGGACTTCCATGGTTTATTCTCCATGCGAGGTTCATACTCAAGCATGAGTTCTATATGGTCTGGGGTGAATTTATACTCCATAGCAGAGCACGAATTTTGGAAGCAGTTTATTAACATGATGCATATGCAATTGCCATCAGTTTATTGTTATTACTTATTTAAATCTCCATTAAAACAAATGGCCGAGTTCGGGGTGGTCTGGGAGGTCCGTTCTCTTTAGAGTGTGCATCTGGCATCCAAGGGAAGACCGGAGCGCCAGTGCAGAAGCTTCTACTTCCACACCCCAGCTCCCCTTGGTGCGCCGTTTGGCTGGGACGTTCCTCTACCTGTCCTCTGTCCAGCACAGCCAGCGGAACCTCGTTCGGAGTCCGGAGCTGTCCGTTCCGAATTTTCTCTCTCGGGTGCGCAGGTCAGTCCACGTAGAACTAGCACTGATACCCTGCCACTGTTCACCCTCTATCTCTCTGCTCTGACCTCTCCTGGAGGCCTTCCTGGTTGGAGATTGAAGAAGCCTCATAGACGGACAGAAGAATATGCAAGTCCTTGCCGAAACATGCACGGACTTGATATGTGCATGAACTTCGATTGTGAGCATCGTGCACGGACTTCGGTTGAACAGAAAGTGCACGGACTTTATGTTGCACAAATGTGCACGGGGTTGGTTTGAGGAATGTGCACGGGGTTGGTTTGAGGAATGTGCACGGAGTATATATATGCATGAACTTGAAGAGTAGACAACGTGCACGGACTTGAAGGTGAAAGGTGGACAACGTGCATGGACTTGATAAAGCCATAAAAAGTATGCACAGACTTTGACAAGGTTTCCTGGCGTTGGCATAAAACATGCACGGACTTGCTGAAGAAATGTGCATGGACTCAGTTGAAAAACATGTTCGGACTTTACTTTAAATAGAAACGTGCTCGGACTTTAACTCAAAACAATGTGCACGGACTTTACAGAAACATGCACAGACTTGTGTCTTTGCTGAGACTAAAATATGTATGGACTTAATAAAAAAATGCACAGACTTAAGTGAACATGCATGGACTTGATAGATGGAGAAGTGCACAATGTGCACAGAATTCATATGTGCACAGATGCACAATGTGCACGGATGCACAATGTGTACGGACTTCATGTACAATTGAACGAATGTGCAAGGACTTGTTTTGAACGTGCACGGACTTAGGGTTAACAAAACACAACGACATGCACGAACTTGCAAAGGAAGAAACAAACACATGCATGGGGTTTGACATGCACGGACTTGTAAAACAAGCAAACAACCAAAAATGTGCATGGACTTTTACATGCTAGGACTTGAGATGCATGGGACTGTACATGCTTGGACTTGGTGAAGACGTGCAAGGACTTAATTCAATGAGATGTGCAAAGACTTTGTGTGGAGAAGTGTATGGACTTCGACAACAAAACAAGAAGTATGCGTGGACTTTTGTTTAGACAACCTGTATGGACTTCGACAGCAAAATAAGAAGTATGCATGGACTTTTGTATGCTTTGAAGAAAACATGTTGTCACACTAACAGGAAAAACGTGCACAGACTTGGAACCTGTATGGACTATGCTTAAGTGTGCTTGCAACAAGTGTGTATGGAATTAGGTGAAAACGTGCACGAGCTTTGAATCCTGAATGAGCAAGATGTATGTACTTGACAAGATGTGGAACAACATGCATGGGCTTTAAAAGCTGCACGGACTTGGCCTCAGACTTAAACCAGCTAGCACAGACTAGCATAGACTAGTAATGCCTCAGACCTAAACCAGTTAGCACAGACTCTACTTCTAGGATCAAGAAACGGAGCTCTGTTTGGTGCCCGGAATCAAGAGTTCTCATTTTCTTCCTCCTGGTGTGCGGTTCTACTTCCTATCAGTCTGCCCTGACCCCCCCTTACTCAACGGGTTCCTCCTCCCTGCTATGACATCGTCTAGAGCTCCCCCTAATTGCTGCTCGAAGAAGACTCATCCACGGTCATCCTCAACTTGTTCCTGTCTCGATTGGACTTCGGGATCGGCTGTTGCGCCTGCATCCAGTTGCTATTGTACTATACAGATCAGGACCTGCTAGTGACCTGAGGCAACTTACTTGAGCTCCCACGGTCACATCCCATAGATTCTGAAGGCGCCGCTTGGCCGAGAGCTACTACAACAGTCCGCGTTCATCAGTAAAAGGAGGCATCCCGTTCGGCATCCGGAAGAGTATTTTCTTAAATTTCTCCCTTAGGTGCTCTGTTCTGATTGTTCCTGGACTAAACGGACCCCCGCTGACATTTCTGGCTGCTCCGGTCATTTTCGATCACCGCCAGTAGTCCCACTAGTGCCATTTTGAAGAGGACTTGACGATGGTTCCAACGCCTCCTGCCGCGCTCGATTTGGAGTTCGGGACTGCCCGTAACAGCCTCGACTTGTTGCTGCTGTGTTCCTGTAGCAGTCAGAACCAGGAAGCAGAGACCCTATTCATGGCTCTTCCCTGACCGGCATCGACAACCTGGGAACTCCAAAAAAATTAGTTAAGACCCTGGTCCAATTACGAGGAGTTGGCCACTGGTTTCATCAAAAACTGAGTTCAGGAATGGTCGTAGCGGTGCCAACAACGTCCACCTATCCCCTGTTCAAGAGTGCGGACAGAACCGACCACCGCCACCCAATTAGTTCTGAGCTTGACTTTTCCCCTCCTCGCCTGGCTGGCTGAGTGCCCCTCCCTGCGTGGAGGTACATTTTTGTTGTAATCTAATTCCCCACCCCTAGTACAACCCCCTTGCAAGGGGTGTAGTGTATGTAACTTAAATTTTCAGGTTGAAGCTTTATCGGCGCGGCGAGCGGGTGCATACCCATGCCTCCCCACTCGCCCTCATCTCCGACCAGGATCGGTGTATTCACGCCGATCAGGTGAGCTCCTGAACACTTCTCATTACTGGGATTTCTTTGCTTAGTTTAGTATTGCATTTGATTGCTCCGTCGGTGGTGAGAGAGCACCCGATCCCGACTTCGATGATATTTGAGTGACTACCGCGGGCGAGTTGCGAGAGAACCATTACATCCCACGCCCCCGTTTACGGTGATCTTGTCGATGGCATGACTATCAACACACATCCTCCATGTGCCATCCTTCTTTGGGGTAAGTTATGCCGGTACAGCACATGGACTCATGCTGTCCCCAATAGATCCCTTCTGCAACAATTCATCAACCTGTCGCTGCAGCTTAGCATGATCAATGGGGCTCATGCGGTAATGGGGAAGACTGGGAAATGAGGACCCCGAAATCAGGTCGATAGCATGCTGAACATCCCGCATAGGTGCAAGTCCCTCGGGAAGCTTCTTCAGGAATACATCATCGAACTCCTATAGGATCAGGGCAGCATCGGGTGGGAGTGCACTCTCGGAGCCTCGCTCCACCTCACAGACCACGACAGCAAACACAGGACTACCCTTACTAGCCTCCCACTCCATCTCACGGGGGCTAATCATCATTAGTCTGCTCATCGGGGGTTGGCCTGTGGCAGAAGAAACAGTCGTGGCCTGGACTAAGGACGGGGTACTTGCCCCAGGGGTAGAAGGTGTTAGTTTAGGTGCGTCGGATTCAGAGGGGGGGTGAATGTATCCTTCTCTAAAAGCCTTGACCAATTAAAAATTTATCTAACTATCAAGGATGTAGAATTAAAACGAACTAATCAAACCGAATGAAAACATGTTGAGAAATAGTGACTCAGTAGTTATCTGGGTAAATGACTAGAACAACATGGGAACTCCCCAACATCAAACAGGTGGAGAGTTGACGATCTAAAACACACTGAACACCCAAAACAACTATAGAGCTGACTTCTAACCCACTCATCAGAGATCAATCAGCCGATTTGCACATGACTCGCTAGCTAAATAGGAAGAACAAGTTGATCGGCCTAAACATTCATCTACCGAAAACAAGTAAGACAACCAACCACAGTGCACAAGGAACTTATAGGTGGTTTGGTCCTCCAGACCTACGTCCACCCTACACTCAACCCGAGTGTGACTTCACTGCTACGCAACACAGCTTGCGTCCACAGGGCACCACAGCTTGCCTACAAATCGCTGAGCAATACAGCTTGCTGTCTAGAGGATACCACACCTCTGTCTGCTGGGGATTACCGCTTGACCCACCCAAAGGAATCCTCCTCTGCCCACTGAGCCTCACAGCTTGCTCCGCTGACAAACAGCTTGAAGAAAGGATGAAAAGAAAAACAAGAATGGGAAAAACACAGCAATCGAAAAGCTGCAAATGATAAAGCACAACTATGGCTCTTGATGAGCTGACTGGCCTGGATTTGATCCACGGTCCAGTATAGCAACGGCCTATCCGTGTGATCAAGACTCCCCTGGAATCGTCATCGTTTTTGATGAAGGGGAACTCAAATTCCAGGTTGTCAGAACCACAAGGTCCTTGATATGCTATAATAATGTATGTAACATATAGTACCAATGCTTACAAAGAGGAGAGATGTTGATAGCAACGACGAGCGTTGTGAGACCTGCAAAAACTTCTGCATCAAGATCATCAGTTCATTTTTAAAAAATCATCATTCATAAACAACAAGTTATTTCCAAGTATGACAAAATAATCACAATTCAAAAACAATCACAATTCATCAAGGCAAATCAAAACATTCATATTTCATCAATAATCCATGAAAGCCAAGACACGCCCTTAAGCAGGGCGTCTTCTACTCAAAACACGCCCTCCAGCAGGGCGTCTTTTACTCATGACACGCCCTCTTGGTAAGGCGTTTCATCCAAAAGCAGCCATAGGCGGCGGGTGTTTCACTGAAAGGCGTTAGCAAAGACACGCCCGCTACCCAAGTCGTTAATTATGGAATTGACGCCTTGGCCAAAGGCGTTACTAAGCTTCAGAACCCGTTTCGGAAACGGAAAGCGTAATCCTAATGGGATTCTACTTCCATCTTCGAACGAATCCTCACGCTCTTGCCATCAGAAAAAGTCTATAAAAAGCCCAAGTACTTCCTTTGATTCAACACAACCGTGATTTCATAACTTCTCTGCTCTGCTTCTTTTATCGGGCTCTAGCTACAGCAGGTTTAAGAGGTTCGACAGTAAGGTTTCTGCATTACCCAACCACAAAGATGTATCGTGCAGCCAAGAAACCCAAGCAAACAACGCCAAGGATTGATGAGATTCAAGGGCACGTCCATAACAGGCTCTCCCTTAATCAGGTTGGTGTTCGACCGTTCAACTATTCTGTTTTTTCTAAGAGCTTCTTCTGCTTTGTCTTTTTCTGAAAGCTTCTTCTGCTTCGAATGTCTTCAAATTCTGATACGTTCTTGTCCTTTTGAATGTTTTCAAATTCTGATATGTGACATGCTTTTATTTTTTTCTCTTCTTTCAGGAATATCCGAACCTGCCTGGGGCTCGGAGGTTTACCAAAATCAAATGGCTTCCCTTGATCTTGTCCAAATTCTCCTCTGATATGCGGGCATATTTTTCAAAGTGGCATCTTCTTGGACTAATCACGCACGCCAAGCATTATGATCAAATCCACCTCGACTGGGCGGCTATAGGCGCGCTCGTGGAAGTGTGGCATCCTCACACACACACCTTCCTCTTCCAAAACTACCTCCGCGCAGGGAGGGGCCTTCAGCCGGCCAAGCGGGGAGGGGGAAGATGACGACACGAACTTCACGCAACGCCGGAGTCGCTTCTGTCCCCTCTCAGAAATAGAGGATAGATGGTCGATGCAGGAATTCTTGTGGGCGCTCCTGGACTCCTTTGGCAGCAGGACCAGTGCCAAAAGTTCGTGGATTGGTCCAGGAGGATGCTAAAATTTTGGCAGGAGCTGGGGAGGTCGTCACCGGTCGCGGTGAAGCTTGAAGCAAGGACTCTTTTCTCTAGCTCAGACTGTCTCAGCACTACAGCATCTAGAAGACAAAGCCACCACGAACAGCCCCGAACTCCGAATTGATCCCGGTTGGAGGCGTTGGAACCGTGGATGAGCTGCCTTCGAGATGAGACCCACGGGGGTGCCAGCCGATGTTGGAGTAGACTGCAGCAATCCGAATACTGATAGGGTGTCAGTTCAGTCCCAGGGTGGATAGAACTGTACACTCTGGAGAGAAAAGGGAGAAGAAATCACTACAGTGGCCGAATGGAGCTCTGCTTCTTGGAGGAGGAAAAAAACTCGTAGAAGAAGGTCTCAGTCAAATGCTGCCTCTAGATCTTCAAAGGGGCCGACGTGGCAACTACTGCACTCC
The DNA here is from genome assembly GCA_024336825.1 of Amorphophallus titanum. Taxonomy (NCBI): domain Eukaryota; kingdom Viridiplantae; phylum Streptophyta; class Magnoliopsida; order Alismatales; family Araceae; genus Amorphophallus; species Amorphophallus titanum. The sequence continues at coordinate 17,194 of JANBPO010006159.1, forward strand.
GCCTCTAGAAGCTGGGCAGGAACCTTCTGCGTAGTCGGAGTAGATCACCTCTCCCGGACAGCCACGAGCTCGGAACAGGACGAGACGACTGCCGTTGCGAAGATGACTCGAAGACACTTCTAGGGGTAGCTCTTGCGTCTCCTGGAACGTCCAGATAGCATCGCAGATTCCTCTGCAGTCTTTAGGTTCTTTGGGTGACGAACTAGACAGTAGGGACATCCTTCCAAGCTCAAGTGGGGGAGTGTTGGAGGTGGCTAATGATGATGGGAGGGGGAGGGAATCCTAGAGGGGATGTGATGGGGTTGTGGAGGAGCTGGAACTGTGGTGGAGGTGGGGAGAAGAGAGGTGGTGGAGCTGGTTTCCCTAGAGGTGAGTGGTGGAGGAAGAAGGAAGAGGGTTGGAGGAGAGAGGATGGGGGCGGCCTCCCTATGGGGGGTTTCCCTCCCTTTGGGGTGTTCTAGGGTGGATAGGGGGTGGAGGAAAATTCAAATGGGCCTTGGGGGGTGGGAGATTTTGTGGGGAAGGGGAAGATTATATGGGAATGGCAAAAATTCTCCTAGGGAGTGAGGAGATTTGGTGGTTGGGAGGTGAGATTCCCTTGGAATGGAGGAGTGGGGTTTAATGCTCCTAGCGCTGCCACCACCGCCATCTTCTTCCCTCCATTGCCCTTCCCTCACCACCCATGCAGTAACCCCGACCACACTGGTGCCTCCCTGTCGGCCATTCATTGGCTCCCAGCCCCACCAGGCATCACCCCTGCACCCGCCACTCAACTCCTCCCTTGCGGCCTAGCAAGTGTTGGAACCAACTGCCACCGTGTCATGCTTCCCGTGCACACTGACACGTCCACTGTTAGTTTGCAAGTGACTTCACCTAGCTATGCCGGCTACTTCCCTCCACCTCCTTCCTCCATTTTTGTCTGGGACATGAACAAGATGTCGTCCCGACCCAGCAACCTTACCATTGCCTCCTCTCGCTGCGCTGCCAATACCGACGAGTCAGCGATGGGGTGATTGGTAGTGCCGCCAGCGGCCCAGCCACTCCGAGCACCCCACAGATGAGCAATCTCTGAGCAGCCTCCACTGGTCGCCGTTGTCTTTTCCAACCGCTCTGAGCAGGTCACTGCTGCTCGCCACCCAAGCGCCCCTGTTCGCCACAACTCTAGTCTGAGTGCCGCGTCGGGGAGCAGTCTGCGCACGCTAGTCTGCTACAGTACATGCTAGCCACCCATCGCACCCGCCACCACCGTTGTCTGCCATTTGTCAAGCCGTCACCCACTCTTGCCTGCATTCACCGCAGCGAGGACATCGCCATGGTGCAACAGTCACCCCGTCAGCCCATATCACCTCATGAGCCTTCGCGGCCCACCATCCCGCCGATGACGCAATGATTCAAGCACACCCACGGTCCGGGCTGCAGCCATCCTCTCCGAGCACGTCGCCGGCGCTCGAGCCCCCCCCAGGCCATTCACGTTGGTGAGCACGACGCCCCTCCTCACCACCGAGCACGGTGGTCGTTCCACCCCACCCCGGCATCGCCACCGCCGTATCCCTTTCTGATCACCACCGACCGTCCGTCAACTTTCGCTACGCCTCCTGTTCGTCGTCGTCCCGAGCGTTGTACCCTCCGAGCATGGCGAGCACGGCGAGCTCGGCAACCCAATCCCCTCTGAGCATGGCGCCACCGTTTGCGCTCCTGTGGATGCTCGGCTCTCCTATCTACAACCTGCAGGTGGCCCACGCGAGCTCCGAGCTCCGCCCCCACCTCTGCGCTCTCTCTCTCTCTCTCTCTCTCTCTCTCTCTCTCTCTATTTCGTTCTCTCTCCCTCTCTCTCTGTTCCGCGTTCATTCTCTCTCTCTCTCTCTCTATTCCGTTCTCTCTCCCTCTCTCTGTTCGGTTGTAGCAAGGGTGACTATTCCCCACTCCCTCAATACCTCCTGCTATATCAGGACCCTCTCCCTCCCTCTCTCTCTCTTACTCTCTTCTCTGGTGGTCGTCGAAGGGGGACCTCACGGCGGAGCTCTCCTCTTCCCTTCCTCTTCTTCCTCATCTATTCATTATATCTGCTTTTGCGCTCTGTCTGTGTGCTTTTTTTGTGTGTCTTCTCTCTTCTATCTCCTTTTTGCTGGGGGAAGAGTGGCTTTTAAACCTCAACGACAGGAGCCTTCGAGCGCGGCGCGACGGAGGCGGGAACGTGAGTTATAAATGGGGATTTGACTTGAGTTTTCCTTGGCTGACAGGAGGTAGGCTATGTGTCCCCCTCCCCGTTTGACACCTCACCTACCCTATTGCACGCCGAGGATCCATACGACGTGGCGTAAGATCCTCCCTGCCGGATGCGTCGTTGGAGGAAAGCCAGGTCATGCCGTTGAAAGAGCTGGGCGTACCACTGGAGAACCTAAAGAAGGCGTGCCGCTGAAGGGACGTTAGGGCTTGCTGCTGAAGACCTCGCTGGGTGTCCTGCAGAAGGCTTCACTGGACGTACCACTCAAGACCTTGCTAGGTGTAACGCTGAAGGATTCGCTAGGCATATAGCTGAAGACCTCGCTGGGTATACCGTTGAAGGCTTCGCTAGGCGTACCATTGAAGGCCCGTATGGGCATGCCATTGAAGTGGATTTGGGCCTGTTTTTAGCCCGTTTGATGATCCACTTAGTTCTCTTTGGGGCCCACGAGTTGTGAGCCCCCCTAGGGGTTGGTTCCTCTTCGCTGTTGTGACTTCGGGAGTAACTTCATGGCAGAGTACTGTTTGTTCAGAGGCTCCGGACGGGACGTGTTCTCCGCAATCTCTTCAGTTGAAGTTGTTTATTGATGCTGGATTGGTCGGGACGCGCGGATGTGTAATTTTACATGTCCACAGCAGTCGGAGGAACTCGTGAAGTACCCTCGAAAGGAGCTATGTGTGCCGCTCGGAGCGCCAGTGCGCTCCAGCCTCCGATGCATCCACTCGTACACCCGCACCTCTCCCCTAAACTCTGTCGCCTCTATGCAAGCATGCTCGGCCTCGGCCTAGTAACGGTCCGCTAATGCTGCCTCCAAATGCCAGCACTCTACCTCAGCTCGTGCGCACTCGACCTCGGCTTGGTAGCTGCTCACCTCAGTTGCCTCTGTTTGGTGGCGCTCCACCTCAGAATGTGCACGCTCCACCGCCTCCCCCAGCTGAGTAACCTCGCTCAACACTACTGTCAGCTCAGTCGTATACATATACAGGCATCATGGTCAGCTAGTTGCATTTCATAATCATAATCAATAGGGGAAGTATAGCTGAATACTTACCCTCTCGGTGAGTGCGGTCTCGGCCTCCTCAACTCGTGCCACCATCCTGGTAAACTCTACATCCCGCTCAACATGGTCTGCGGATGGCTGAGAGGAAGAAGATCATGCGTCAGCTCCCTGACGCTGGGTCCCCTTGGCCCGCTGCATTTCAGAATCTAGGTTAGCCAATCTCATAAGCATATGCACAATTAACTCTAAGGTTTAGTAAAAACTCACCAAGAGATCCAGCGCTTACTAGAGCTCATCCCTCTGCTAGACTAATGAGTGAAGAAGGCCCTGGAGCTCGGCGATCCGCCCCTGGGGGTGAAGCTGTGTCACGCCTTGACGTGGAATATCAGAACGCGGAAGTAGAAAGAGTTAATAATAATATGTTGATTTTCAGACATGCTATACTTTAAGATAGAGAATCCATACATTCGGTACAATAATGCGGTAAGCAAACACTTTCATCATAATCATTTATACCAACTAAATCATCATGCCAAGTGTCATCATAATCATTTATACCAACTAAATCATCAATGCAAGTATCATCATATCCAACAAAGTATCTAAGAACTTCCAACTATCCACCACTTGACATAATTACATAACCACTGAATCAGCAAAATACAACTCTATTGACACATATAACACTGAAACAACCACTATCTTGACTAAAACGTTAAGGACATCACATCACGGCTCTCTAGCAGGCTCGCTCCAGGGACTTCACTCCTGTCCCTCCCCATCAATTGGAGAATCCTCACCTGAGCTACCTGAAAAAGGGAGAATAACTGGGTGAGCGAATGCTCAGTAGGTAATAGCAGGCAAGTTTAAGTAATTAACCAATTACATTGATATTATGTAATAAGAGAAAGGAATGATCATGTGATAATTAAAAGAATGTGAGTATAGTGAACATGAATATAGTATGTGGGGGAACTGGCCGAACAAGCATGAAAGAAATAAGTCATGTAGACAATTCTAGGGGAAACTTGAATTCAAGAGAAGGAATCATGTAAAGGAATATGTCATAGACATCACGCTAGTCATGCACTCGGTGCAATGTCTCACCATGTCATTACAACTCTCCGAGGCACTAGTACTTTTCGGGTGCTCCTCCAAGGACCAGACCGGGACCTTATGATGCGTTAGCATTGATTTGGTGGATCCAAGATCCTAAGTTATGTCTAGACATTTACTGATTTTCAGCTAGGAACATAAGCTTTCAAGATGCAAGCTAGAATAATTAATAAAAATAATCCAAGGCTTTAATGGTATGGCCATTCATGGCCCAAATATCGAGGCACGTAAGAAAACACGAAAATCAAGCTTAAGGGTTAAACGGTCAGATTTGGGCCGGTTAGAATAGGAACGGTCTCATACTAGGCCGTGCTAGAGGAAATAGGCCAAAGAACAACCTAGCTGAAGCCAAGGGGGGACACGGTCCATAATGGGCCGCTCCAAATATAGAATTGTCTCCATTTGGGACATTCATAACAATAAGGAATTGAGGCCTATAACGGGCTAGAATGGGCTGCTTAGGGATTGGGCGGTCAGTAGATGGTCCGCTTAGATAACTAGATGGGCCAGTCTTGACCGTTCATGAAATGGGCCAAGTAGGATAAAGAAAGCTACCCAAAAGGGCTCCTAGGCCACCATAGGCATGGTGGAATTGAGCCAGGGTTCAGCCCATAGTTCTTAGATCGACCTAGAGGCTTTCTGGGTTGGCTTAACTTGGCTTGGTCCAAGAACAATCAAGGATAATCGACCAGCAAGACTTGGCACTCAGCTAGAGTTACACGGTGTCCACGGGGCTGCTCCAAGAGTAACACTGTCCAATTCTGGCCGTGTAACACCCAGATGGTCCAATGTGGCCCGTGGCTCAGAACAGGGGCAATCCATGCAATTCAATCGAGTCAACAGGTGCAGGACTTGAGGTACAACCTGTCTGACGTCTTAGTGGGAATCCCAGGCTCACGGGGACTTACAGATGTCTCAAAATGGAGGTCCTAGTCCGACAGAATGAGTATCCAGCGGAGAGTTCCAACCATTACAAGTGTTGAGGGCTAGAAATCATCGGGAAGCAGATATAGACGGTCAGTCAATTCCACCAGAGTGAAATGACTGTCAAAACAACCCTAATATCATTAGTCCATTTTTTGCATAACTAAGATTCATGTTTTAATGAACTTACTCAGCGTGAAGACGCTGAACCCGGCCGGAGACGATGGCGAGCGGGGAGGCGTCAGTTTGCACCCGCACGCCGCGGCGATGTCGCTCTAACCTGAAATTAATGTGGCACAAAACTACGCCTCCCACAGGAGGGGGGTTCTTCGGGTGGGGATTATGTGTTACAATCAAAATACCACCTCCACACATGGAGGAGCCTTCAGTCGGCCAAGCAGGGGAGGGGATGGAGCTTGGAAATGGAGTAGTCGGGCTCCATGTGGGTGCTGTCTGGTTCTGGAATCACAGGACCACTGGATGAAGAATTTGCCGCCACGGACGCTCCCAAACTCCGATTTGATCAAGACTAGAGCCAAAATTCTCTTGTCTTGCCCAGGAAGATGCGTGATTTTTCTGGAACAGACTTGATTTCGTTGTTGGTTGGTACATGTCTTGGAACAGGGTCGAGCCACACTGGTATAGACTGCTACCATCGTGATGCTGCTGGAAGACGGAGGCGCCACGGGCTGTCCCGAGCTTGGATGGAAGTGAGACTGGTGCCGAAACGACCGTGGATGAGGCTTCTTTCATATGGCACTGACGGCAGCCTCTGAAGATGTCGGGGTCGATCGTTCTGACTAGAATGGTGGAAGTGGTCTGTTTAGTAACAGCAAAACCAACCTGGCGCAACTGCGGGAGAAAATTCGGAACATCCGGTGCCGGGGTCTGATCGACGTTTCGCTACCTGGGGTTGAAAGAGAACTGGGAGAAGTTGCTCCCAACCAAATTTCACGTCCAGATCTTCTCAGGAGCGAATGGGGTGGACGTTTTACTGTGGCTCTGGTTCGTCACATGGGGGCTCTTGCGCAGTCGGGGGAGATTTGCTCTTACGGACGGCCCCCACCTTGGATGGAGATGAAACCACCATCCTTGGAAAGACCTCTGGAAGACCTTTTCAGTGATATAGGGATTGCCACCAGAAAAGTCGAGGAAAGGTCTAAGAAACCGCCATCTCCAAGAACCCTGCTGTCTGCCTACGAACTGCACAGCTGCTACAACCTTGAGTTGGCTAAGGAAGCAAGGTGGAAGGGCTACAATGCAAGAGATTGATGGGAAATGGCTTAGGAGAGAGGAGGACGTGGTTAGACTCCTTGGAGGGGTTGTGGAGGGAGTTTTTCAGAGGGAAAAGGTTTGAATTTGGCCTAGGGAGGGGTGGATTCCACATAGGGAAGAGGGGGATTAGCTTGGGGAAGGGAAAGATTGTGTGGGGAAGGGGAGAGATTGTGTGGGGAAGGGGAGAGCACTCAAAATATCGCTCCATGCTGGCCTCCCAATCAAGGTAGACCTTGGGGTCCAAAGACTTGGACCCATCAAAAGTAGGAGGCTCCGCACGGATGGACTTGAGGATCCGATCGTCCTCGTCATCCCTTTGTGGTCGGAGAACACGCCGGCGTCGGCCATGTCCCTCGTACTCGTTGTCGGACTCGTAGTCCTCAAAATGGAGGGCACGTGGCCATAGCTCCTCAACCCTATTTGGTGTGGGCTGAGCCGCGGGTGTGGGCGGGGCAACAGGCGCGGGCTGGGCAGCAGGCACCTGAGGGGCCGGAAGGATGTCGGGTAGGTCCCGACGAGGGTTCCTCTCCACACACTCTAGTCTTCCAACCAGACCTTGGAAAGATCGATCAGAAGTCTTGGCACAGTCCTCCAAGGCTTGGAATCGGCTCTCCATACGCTCGGTACGCTCCCTAAGAGTTCTCTCGGTGCTACTCATGCGTTCCAAGAGCTCAACAACCAGGTCCTCCTGTGAACGACCTCCTAGGTTAGCACTCCGGGGTTCACTCATAGTGTCAGGGCGATGGTAATGGGCACCTCCACGGGTGGGCATACAAAGGACCTAGGGAAACTAAGGGTGACCCTCTAAACCTATATGGAAGGACCAATGCAAGACACGGACCCTAGACCTAACCCATAACTCTGGTATGAGGCAGAGGCTTTAACCCGAAGGTCTGACTCGACGCAAACGGCTACCTTCCAGATCAGCGTAACCGATTCTTCCAAGTAACGACTTTTGATATACCAGAGTTCAAGGATGCAATGTAATTTTTAAACAACTTTTTTTTTATCTTTTGAAAATAATGACTACCCTAGACTCAAATCGGCTCTGATACCAATTTGATGCGGGACGACTATGAAACTCGATATGTGGACACGATCTTAAGACCTAGATGAACTGACACGACTCACTAGACGACGTGACCAGCAACTGTACGACCAAGTCATCACCTAACGTGACACCCGAAGGGACAAAGATGCCTCAAAACAAGAAGCACTCGCTCACGGTCATCCTCGGCGAGGGAAACGTGTCGATCTGCACGATTGAGGAATCGGCGTTGAGTCTTGGGTGGTCGGCTCACTCTCGTGCTCGAAACGAGTCACGGGACAGGTTTCACACTCACAACTCACAGCGGTGATTGAAACAGCAAGCTAGGTGTCCTATCACACTCACTAGTAGCGGCGTCAAGAACTATACTAGAAAAGTAATTAACTAACTAAAGAGGGATGCGGGTGTACCTCTCCCGGGCTTCAGGAATACGGACTCCGCTTCGGCATGGAACGAAGGTCTTCGGATTCAATCCGATGTAAATAAACACCGACTGCTTGCGATCGGTGGGGAAAGATGCCCTGTACATGACTCCCAACAATCGCCTGTGCACTCGTACCCACGGAACCGTCCTCCCCTCCATGTGTCGCTCACCCCCTGAGTCTACATGCCACGCCCTAGCGGCGCATCCCCAGTTAAACATTCGGTTCCATGTGTGATTGTTGAGAAATCGACTGGCACGCCCGCATCCCAGCCACGTTTCCCCCTTTACTTGGAAACTCCCCATGCCACTCAGTCTCCCCTGGACTCTCCGTAAAGGGCGAGTGCACAGTGCCGCTTTGAGACAGATACGGTCACGAGAGGGGGTCCCCGAGGCCCCTTATCTTCTGGCATCTCCCCCATAGCTATATCTTACCCCTCACTCCGATCATCGCACGCACCGCTCCGCGGGCCCATCGGCACGCACGCGCACGCCAGTGAACTCTCAGGGTGAAACAAAAAGGATGGCACGCCCGATGGGGCATCTCCTGCCTTCTTTCTTTTTGCTAAAGCAAAAGCCCATGCCAGTCCTGAAGTCCGGGTTCCCTTTTCCTGTCCTTGTAGGAGAGGTAGTAAAAAAGTACTTGTTCACACATCCCAACGGCTTCCAATTCATCTCCTAGTTGTCGGATCATGTTCGACGACCGCCCACGGTCATCGCCTCTGCTCATCCAGTTCTTCACCAACTATGGCAGCCGTTACCTATGGTCCCATCGTCGTCGCCACCCACGCACGGGTGGGCTACTTGGCAGTGCCGACCACTTTCGGCATCTTTGCCCCAGTCATCGGATCACCCTACTTCTTGGGTGTGGTCCTCGTGGCAGCTCCACCACCACCACCAGTTCCTGTCTCCCCTGGCACCATTAATGCGCCACACCAACCACTAGTCCTGATAGCCATGCCGTGTGTCAGGCTCGGCTCTCCTACCACCGGTGCCCGTAGGGGTTCCAGACCAGTCCCAGCCTGGGCAAACATTAGTCCCCAGGCCTAGTCTCGACCAGCTCCTGACGCCAACCTCGCATCCCGGATTCTGGTCCCAAGTCCTGCAATTTGCTCGGGTCTCCAACCCCGAGCCCCAGCCAAGTCGACGTCCGGTGTGGGTCTCCACCCTAGGGTGTTCGGCTTCTCAGCACTCAGCTCGGGTCGTCAACCCCGAGCTCCTACCAAGCCAGCTCCCCGCACAAGCCTCCTAGGCTGGGGGCAGGGAGACACGGGACCCTAAGCCAGCAATCAACGAGCGCAAGTCGTCTAAGCGACAAGGCAAACACACACGTGAGTCGCGGACTCCACAGGACTCGATGTGATGGCTCGGTGAGCTGTGGCTCGCGAGGAAGCCGGACACGGTCCGAGCAGCGAGGAGAGTAGTAGCTAACCACCACGGGGAATACGTCACAGGCGCCAGATTCAACCGGCCGGACCGATACCGAGGGGATCGATTCTAATGTGCACTCACTCACAGGCAGCAAGAACTCATGGAGAATAGTGGAATTGTGGACCGGGCACTCCTCACACGGGCACTGTAGTTGGAGCTAATACTAGACAAGCAGAGTGGAGAGGCAGTCGCGCGTACCTAGCCCGTCCGAAGGACCGGCTCCGGTCGAAGACGAGGGCGCGTCGGGGAGCGTGCGCACCCGGCGGACACGCTGAGTCGAGGAAGCTTGGTGACGATCCCTGCTAATACATTGACTACTCTCCACGTAGGGAGGGGTTCACAGGGAGGGAAAAATAGTTACACGTACTACCCTCGCGCAGGAGGGGGGATCGCGGGGTGGGGAAACGAGTGGTTGACAGTACGCCGAGCTCGGGCGTCTGATCGAGGTGCAGCCAACTCCTGGAAGAAGCCCAAGGGATGCCTGAAGGTCTGGCGCCGAGCTGATGTCGCTGGATGGAGACGGCGGCCGCAGCTGAGGGCCTGTGCAGTTCTACCGCGTAGGACTGGTTGGCGCGATCGTGGTGCGTCGGCCGGTACGGGCGCTGTGGAACTCCAAACATGACGGGACCAAGTCATGGATGTTGCTGACAGGGATATCTATGAACCCTCAGAAGATGGCGGCCGTCTGATCATTTTGCTGGACGTGGTCGCAGGAATGGCCGGCGTCAGGTTCTTGGGCGATCAGCAGGGCAGTACGCCGATGGTCATGGTGGAACTTCCTGTGCCGACGTCAGAACGAGATGAAACCACTTGCGTTGGTTTCGTTTCGTCGAAATTCGCAACTTTGCTGAAGACCGCACGACCTGAAACAGAGAGGAGGAGGGGGCGTCGGGGCCGACTTTGCAGCAATCTGTTCCGGGCGAACAGGGGACTCTGGGTCTGGCGCGACTGAGGGAGATTGGACGCCCTGGGCGGAGGCGTTGTTGAAACCAGGCAGGAACACCTCTGGATCGTCGGCGCTTCGGAGAAGAAGAACTCTCGTGAAGAGAGCTCTGACTGATTCGCACAGGGGTGGGCGGTGGAGCTGCTACCAAATGGTACTCAGGTATATATTCTCATCAAGGGGAACAATTCACTCCTGGGAACCCAGACACCCACCAAACCCTCAATGCTAAAATGCACGTCCTCGTTGACTTGATGAGCACCCAGATGGCTGGAGAGGAGAGATCGCGGCTTCCTTGGATGAATCACCCCCGCGCAGAGGCCTCCTGGATGATGGTCGAGGGCCGATTCATCCTTCAACAAGGATGCATCGTTCGGAGTGAGCAGGGTGGACCTTATCAGCTCCCACCTCCGAAGCAAGAAGCCTCCTCCAGCCCAAGGAAGAGAAAGTCTAAGCTCAATCAACCACGCACAAAGGAGGACGTTCCAGACCCAGAATGCTGGGGAAACACTCTGAGCCCCCCGGTTCCATCCCGACGGCAGGGGGAGCTGTCCCTCCAATTGCGGGACTTTGAGCGTCATTTCACCAAGAAGGAGCGTGCCCTTCGCACCCTTCCACAGAGCACCGCCAAGGAGGATGAGGAACAATCCCCATTCTCCGATCAGATATTGGAGGCAAAGATTTCTCCCAGAATCTCTCTACCGACCTTCAAGTCTTACGACAGCCAGAGCGACCCGGTCGACCACTACGATAGCTTTGACGCTTTGATGACTTTACATGGGGCGTCCAATGCAGTCAAGTGCTGAGCGTTCGTGAGTACTTTAGTCTAGGGTGCACAAGCATGGTGTTGTGTCCCTATGGTTTTGATGATGTCAAACATTATGAGTCATCTTGAGTCTGCATGATAATGCCATATGTGTTGATGTTGCATTGATGTATTGTGGTTGTGATACATTACCTTTTTGATGTCATGATTGCTCCTATGATGATCTTATTATATATGGAAGATGTGTGTTGTACTCTGCAAGAACAGGCTCTGAGGATAAATCAAAAAGGTATGAAGAGATAGTCACTGCAGTCATGTATAAGAGATCAGTGAAACTGAAGAGTTAATAGGTCGACGCATCAAGTGATGTTGTGCAAATGCCTCGATGCATCAAGTGCTATATCGTTGGTCTGTTTGGTGCACCATCAGCCACGTCGATGCAGCAGAACAAGTATACTGCTAGATAGGTCGATGCACATCAGCACTTCAAGATCATATGCATTGACGCATCAAGATATTCAAGTGTTATATCTTTGAGAAGGTTGGTGCAGCAGTGTTGGCTAATATCACTCAGGTTGAAGATCATCAAAACGTCAAAGCCAATAGGTCGATGCATCAAGACACTCAAGTGCTACATCTGTGAGGAGGTCGGTGCACTTAAGAGGCACGTCGTCTTTGTCTCAGCCTAGTCCTTGCGGTAGGTGACGTGGACAAGACGCTAGTAGGCGCAGCATAAGACGTCAGTGGACGGAGCTGGCTATTCTTCTAGTGGTGAGGCACTCTAGTCACGTGGCACGTGACTCTTCGCGGTTCTCTTCACGTTCCTCGCACGTCGTGAGCTCTCCGAGTTAGCCTTCTCTTGGCTTTTCCCGAGGTCAGTGTCCTGTCACATGCATGGCGTTCTAGTCATGTGTGGGACAGTGTGCACGATGTTATAGTCATGGCGTGTCTGTGTCTATCTAGGTCTTTTCTACACTTTTGGTCTGGTCTTGTAGGCCTTGTCCTTGGCCCCGGGGTTGTCGACAGATCTGTGACTCCTGTTCTTTCGAGTTTGGGGTCGACCCTTCTGCCATTGTTAGGAGTAGCTTCGGGTGCTGAAGTTTGTTCAGCAGCCTTGCTAGTGTGGTACGGGTTCGTCCCCTCATCCCTACTTGCCCCCTACTCCTGCATCCCTTTTCTTTGCAGCTTGGTAGTTTAGTTTCCTACTTTACTACTATTGTTACCTGTTGTTTACCTGCTATTTTGACGTGTTACTGTGTGTTTTTCAGTGGGGATCCACGTGACCCCTACTGAGGCAGTGACACGAGGCTCACCCCTGCTTTTTAGGTGGGTCGTGGTTCATTCTGCTTCCGCGGTTCCTGGTGTGTAAGTTCCTAGCTGCCAGCTGGTACCTTCGTCGAGCTTCCCCCCACTCTTTCGGTACGTCTTTTCTATTCTGTCAACTGTGTTGTTAGACTTGTTGTCTTCCTTTGGACTGGATTCTGGTGGTATAATTGTTAATTTAAACTGTTAATTAAAAAGTAATTTTATTTCTCTGACTTTAGCAAACCGATCTAATGAAATTTAATTACTTACTGTTGTATCTCTGTGGCTTCAATGTACTACACGACAATCCTTTTATCCCTTCAGGAGCTTTAACGCTCTTCGGAGGCCTCACGGGTTCCAAGTGGTATCAGGTGTATTCGATAGTCCTATCGAGTATATCTAGTATCTGGGATGCGGGTCGTCACAGTTGGTATCAGAGTGTTATTGTGTGAAGTACATGTGAATCTGAGATATACAGTCTCCAGAGTCCTTAAGTCTAGTATAGTCATCTGCTGGCATTAGGTTCCCGATTCTCTATAGCTTGGTTTTTGCCGTTGTGTCTGTCTCAATCATGTTGTACTTGGCAGTGTTCGTCGAAGGGCTCGAATATGCGGTACTTTGTTTGAGATTTTCTGTAATAGAGATGTCGAGGCCTCAGTGCTTGTCGGACTCCGCATCTGTTGCAGCTCCGACATGCGGAAGGGCTCCTCCGCCCTGGCACGCTTTATGATCCGGGCCTCCTCCTTGGTGACCCATATCTTCTTCAAATGGAGCTGGCGCTCCTCCATTGGGTTGCCTCCCGTCCTTGGTCGGGGAGCTCGTGGCTTGGGCTGCTATCGGGGACCCTGAGTTGTCGCCAATACGGCAGGTTTCTTCTTCTTCGCTTCGTTCTCCCGAACTTGTCGGAGGAGCTCGAAGTGATTAGAGGTGGGGATGGTTGGGACGTGACGGTCCTGTGGCAAGATCGGCTCGCCTCCATCGAGCCGGATGCGGATGTCTTCGACAATTACAGTTTTGCCGGAGCGAGATGCTACCGCTGCAGGCTGTGTACCCTTACGTTACTGCGCTGCCCCCGTTGAGCAGGAGCGGCGCTGACGACGCCTGCAGTAGGCCTGGCGTCATTATGGCGGCGACGCTGCCCCCGTTGAGTAGGGCAACACCTCTGAGGGTGGCCGCAATAGAACTGGAGCCGTTGCGGCGACGGCGTTGCCCCCGTTGAACAGGAGCAGCACCCACAGTGATCTGGTTGACCGAGAAGACTCGGCCATTTGATGAGACAAAGGGTCTGACACCCCTTGTCCGTGACGAGGTGGCCGGGCGAACCTGACCAATGGTTGAAGCCGAGGGCCTGACACCCCCGACAGTTGGTTTGTTGACCGGACTGATCCGGCCAACTGCTGGGGCCAAGGGCCTAACACCCCCGACCGTTGTCTTCTTGACCCGGCGGACCCGGCCAGTTGCTGAAGTGGAGGGCCTGACACCCTCAGTGGTTGTTGCTGCAGGCGTGACTGAGCTGGTCTCAACCACGGGCACCACGTCCAGGAAGAAGGGCGAGCTGATGACCGCAGGGAAGTCGCCGAAGACGAGTGGGGTCGCCAGGTATCCGAACCTGGCGTGGTTGGCAATGACTTGAGGGCCGTAGGTAACGGCGACCATCGCTGCTGTTGCTGTTGGTGGTGATGGTGGTGCGTAGCACGAATGTAGGAGTGCATCGAAGCACAAAGAGCTCTCAAGTGAGCAGCGAGATATGTACCCTCCTCTTCCTGTCCTGTAAGAGGAAGAGGAGGGAGATCAAAACCTTAAAGAAGGTTTAGAAACTTTCTTTGACAGAAAGAAGACATGCGGGAAAGGTCCCACCGAGCGTGCCAGTCTGTTGGCCACGGAATTTATTTTTATCGTAGATAAAATAGAACACCTCCCACAGCCATTAGCCTTCACCCCTTCACAAATCCCATCACCCCCAATACACCTATCACCCTCCTGCACACCTAGCTCACAGGCTGTAGCAGAAGCCCATTTTGTAGAGGCTGCCCCATTGTCATCCGACCTCCACTGGAGGCCTACCATATACCGACGGAAAGGACTTCAAGTCAGCTTCGACGCCGAGGTGATCCCGCCTTCATCCAAGTTCGTGGCTGTCCGGGAGGTCCGTTCTCGTCGGAGTGCGCAACTGGCATCCGTGGGGAGACCTGAGCACCAGTGCAGAAGCTGCCACAGCTGAATCCCTACTCCTCTTGGCGCGCTGCTTGGCTGGAGCATTCTCCTACCAATCCTCCTTCCAACCCAATTGACGGAGCATCATTCGGTGTCCGGGGGTGTCCGTGCCAAATTTTCTCTCCCGGGTGCACAGGTCAGTCCAACCAGAACCAACTCCGACACCTAGCTACTGTTCATCCCCTATCACTCTGCTCCGACCTCTCCTGGAGACCATCCTGGTTGGAGACTGAAGAAGACTGGTAGATGGACGCGACAGCTTTGGTCCCGTCTCGTTCTGACTCCAGGAGTGCTCGTGACGGCGTTGTCTTTCCGCTGCTGCACCCAGAACTCTATACCAGCCAGAGCAGAGAAGCACCAGTGCAGAAGCTGCTACAGCCACATCCCTGCTCCCCTTGGTGTGCCGCTTGGCCGGGGCGTTCTTCTGCTAGTCATACTTCCAACCCAGTTGACGGAGCTTCATTCGGAGGTCGGGACTGCTCGTTCCGAATTTTATCGCCTTGGTGCGCAGGTCAGTGCACAGAAATCCAGTCCTGATACCCTGCTACTGCATATCCCCTATCTCTCTGCTCCGGCCTCTCCTGGAGAACTTCCTGGTCGAAGATTGAAGGAGACTCGTGGGCGGACACGTTGGCTTTGGTCCCGCACCATTCCGACTCTGGGAGCACTCGTACCAGTGCCATCTTCCTGCTATTGCGCCCTGAGGACAGAACCAGCCAGAGCCGAGCCACCCTGCCACAGAGTCAGCTGCAACCAGAGGCATCTCCAGGCCATTCCCCAAAAATTCTGAGGACTTCCTGATCCAGTTAGCGATGTATTGGCGCTGGTTTCGCCATCATCCGAGTTCGCCTCAGACCATGGAGCCGTCAACAGCGACTGGTGGTCAGCCTGTTTCTGAAGCTGGCAGAATCGACCGAGTCACTTCTTCGGCAACTTCGTGGTTTTCTTCCCCACCCCGCCTGGCCGGCTTACCTCTTCCCTTCTTTTCCTCTCGGTCCCTCTTCTCTTTTCCTCCCCTTCTTCTTTCTTTCCCCTTCGTTCTCGGAGGACAGTGGAGCCCTAGGCCCCCCTTTCTTCCTCGTCTCTTCCTCCCCCTTCTTCCTCGCTTCTTCTCCCTTCTCTCTTCCCTTTCCTTTCCTCCGGCAATGTGGGAGGCCGCTTGGGCGTCGCCGGTGGTGCCGGTGAAGGGGGTTCTGGCGCACCGGTGAAGGTCACCACCGGGGTGTACCGGGGAAGATAGCAGTGGATGGGATGTTGGCGGAGAGTGTAGGGACCGTGCCGAGGAAGTTGGGGAAGAGTCAGGGACTGTACCAGGGGAGCTGGGGGTAGCGTACCGACGAAAGGCACCTCGAGGTGTACCGGCGAAGACCCTGAGGACGTATCGGGGAAGGTCATAGTGGGTGTGCTGGGGAAGGCTTCCCACAGGGTGTACCGGTGAGAGGGAGAGGCATATATATTTGCTGCTGAGGACTTCTGGTGTCGGCCCATGGGGCCCACCATACTTTGCTGGGGCTGTCACTCCTTGTGGATGCGCACCCATGTTTTCCCTTACGCCTCTGACCTAGGAAAAACTCTGCCAAATTTTCGTAAGAAATTATCGGTGTTTTGCTCTCTTTGCCTGTAGTAGGGTCCCCCGTAGTCTTCATTTCCCATCACCTTCATCCATCATAACCTCTTTATTTTCACCCATGCATTTTGTCCTTGTGTGACACTTAATGGCATTCACTGAGGTCGTGTCGGGGAGCAATGCACATGGTGTGCCGGTGAATGAAAACACATAGTGTGCTGGGGAAATACATCTGGAGTGTGCCAGTGAGGAGCCTCATGGGCATGCCGGTGAAGGCCGCTTAGACTGTGCTGGGGAAGCCAGGTGCTGGCGTGCCAGTGGAGACCCGCGGGGTGTGCCGGTGAAGGTTGCTTGGACTGTGCCGGGGAAGCTAGGTGCTGGCGTGCCGGTGGAGACCCGAAGGGTGTGCCGGGGAAGCCAGGTGCTAGTGTGCTGGTGGAGACTCGTAGGGTGTGCCGGGGAAGGCAACCATGGGTGTGCTGGCGAAGGGCCAAAGGGTGTATCGGGTAGGGGCACCCGGGGCTGTACCGGTGAAGATCGCGGTGGTCGTGCCGGTGAAGACCCGCTCAGTGGGGTCTTAATCTGCTTCTTTCTTCTTTCTTCTCCTCCCTTTTACTTACAGTGGAACCTTCCCCTCCCTTTATGGTTTTAATTTCTCTTTGTCTGCAGTTTGTTTTCTACTACGGACGCCCTTCCCTATCAAGGGATGAGGCTCCTCGCTCCAGGACAACCCCCTATAAAAGGGAGATCGACATAAGAGAATGGCACAGTGGTTCATTCCACTATAACGCTACTCAAGAGAATAGAGCTACTGGCCCTGATGCACAGAGAGAAGAAGAAAGCGACTGCCCACACTCTGGGAGAGATTCCTTCTGGCGACCTTACCACCCAGCGAGTACTCACTGAGTGAGCACTGGGACCGGCGAGCACTCATCTGGGAGATCTCTTCGGCTCTTTGACCTCCTACGGTGATCTCTCTCTCTATCCTACTCTTCTCTATACTCCGTTTTCATGTTGTTGACTTAAGAATCGGAGGGTTGTCCCCTGGGGTAACACCCAAGACTCCTTCTGACGCCTCTACTTCCTGGTGATTCCAAGCCTCCACGGGCGCGAGACAACTTTCCCAACAAATAAATAGAGAAGGTGGTACGTGGCTTAGGAATCATTTTCTAGCCTCTACACTTCTTGACGCCGTCTATGGGAAGATGAGCAAAAAGGTATGGCGTCCCGTGGAAGCCTCCGTAACACCAGCAACTGGGGCCGTAGGTCCCACCCGGGACCCAGCTCTAGCCAAAAATCGCAGGAAGCTTCTTCCGCTCATCCCTGACAGAAGGTCACCCTAGGTGACCTCGATGAACTGCGTCAACAGATCTGGGCACTGACGGAACTCTGCCAGGAGCTCCAGGACCAATGGGTCGACCCCCAACACGTCTTACTCGAGCGACGGGAGGACGAGAGGGGCCAGACTGGGGGCAACCCCCGTCAAGTGCGCGAGGCATCCCGTGCCTAGGCCACAAGGACCCGATGATCCCAAAGTGCGCCCGCACTAAGGGTGCGCAGCCCACTCTATTCCAACCCGGAGATGGATCGTCGACTCCAGCACTTCGAGGAGATAGAGGACAAAGTCTGATACCTAGACGACATCCTCTTGGCCGCCAAGAATCACGGCCTGATCAACGATGACCTGGACTTCCAAGCTCCCTTCTCCAGGAGAATAATGGAAGTCCTCATCCTGCCAAAGCTCCAACTGCCACCGTTCACCTCCTACGACGGCACCACCGACTCGGCCAACCACATGCACAGCTTCGAGTCTCACCTGGTGTTCCACCGGGACTCGGACACTGTGAAGTGCCTGTTGTTCGTAATGACCCTTCGGGAGAACGCGAGAGAACGCCCGGGCTTGGTTCGAGTCCCTACCGGCCGAGACTATTTCTTCCTTCGAACAGCTCAAGAAGCTGTTCAAGGAGAACTTTGTTGGTAGCCGAAAGGTGGCCAAATCTGCAGTGACTCTGCTCGCCCTCAAGCAGGGCAAAGAAGAGACACTGTGAGATTTCGTCTCTCGCTTCCGTGCGGAGGCACTACGGATCCCACATCACGACATCGGCATCGCCACTACCACCCTCACCCAAGGGACGCGGGACCATATCCTCCGGCGTGCCCTTGGAGTCGAGGCCCCGGTGACCCTTCCTGACCTCCTCGCCCTAGCGCAAAAGTACGCGAGCTGCGAGGAGAATACAGTGGCCCTGGGCCGCGCGATCGGAGTCGATCGGTCCGACCGTAAGAGATCTGTCGACCAGCCGCGAGAGGGTCGGAGTAAGCGGGAGCGACGCGATGGAGACCGCCGCGATCACTCCGAGAAGGAGAGGGGCAACTATCACCACTACATGCCCCTGACGGCTCCACCCGACCAGATCTTGATGGAGATCCGCGAGGAGTCATTTCTTAAGTGGCCTCCCCGGATGAAGTCGGATCCGAGCACGAGGAGCAAGAAGAAGTATTACCTTTACCATCGCGACCACGGCCACGACACCGCTGACTGCATCAACTTGAGGGACGCCATCGAGGACCTCGTCCGGAGGGGACTCCTCGACAAGTTCCTCGCCAAAGTCGCGGAACGGCGGCAGAAGATGCCCCCGCCGATCGACAACCGCCTAACAGAAAGGAGATCATGATGATCTCTGGGGGGCCGATCGCGGGGGGAGATAGCGCGAGCAGGAGGCAATGATACACGATGGTCGTCTGCACTGCGGACTGAAGCGACGACACCCAACGCGGAATTTCCACCCCGGGCTGTCTAGGAGATCCCATTGTCTTCTTCGAGGATGACCTAGACGGTGTGACCACACCCCACTCCAATGCTCTGGTGGTCTCAGCCACCATCAACCAATGTACTGTGCTCCGTATTCTAGTGGATAACGGGTGTAGCGACCCAAGATCCGGATACCTGGAATGACTCGATACCATTTGAATCCTGGCCCGCCGCCCATGAGTCGGGGCTCGGAAGGGCTAAAAGGATAGGTGTGGAGTACATAGAAATAGGAAATAAAGCAGGACAATAGATATAATAACAGAAATAAATAACTAACTATAACAGAGTCCAGTCCAACAGAAAGTACAGTCTAAAGCAGTAAAATGTACCACACGCCAAGTGAACACTCGACCCGACAGGCTAACAACTAGGAACCTCCGCACAACACCCTCGAACCTTGAGGAAGAACCACCGCACCTGAAAACCAGGGTGAGCCTCCTATCACTAGCTTAGTAGGGATCGCGCGGAACCCCAATCGAGAAAACAACGGCGGGAGGGAAAGCTACGCTAGCTAAGCAACTACGAAAGCAGGAAAGTAACTACAGTGGCCGGTAAAACCTCGGCTCTACGGCTACTCCTATTGTACCGAAAAACATGACCTAGTCTCCTATCGGGGAACAATTAAGTCGCGCACCCAACATCCCGATCCCACGGTCTGGGGACAACCAGACATGAACCATCCTAGCCAGCTACCAGGAAAATGACACGACGCCTTGGTCGTGGAAACCTGCCATCACAGTAGGGCTTGAGCCGAAACCACACGGTCCGAAAATATAGTCACGACCTCGCTATCGTGAACTCAACGCTATCTGGGGAAAGCCCTCGGTGACACTTACCGTAAACCCCAAACATCGACTAGGGGAACGCTCCCAAAAATAACACCCGAAACCCCATCTCACGGACGAGAAATGAAAACCCGGGACACAACAACTCACGTCACGTGACAGGAGCACCGCCCACCAGAAGAACAGACCGGATGCATCCCCTGACGTCTTACACCGCGTCACAAGTGTCTAGCTACAATGTCCTGGGCGCGAGACTCAGACACACTCAGTAACCAGAAGTACCACAAAATAAGGACTAACTGAGGTCGCACTCGTCAGGGCGGGTCCAACCTCTCAGTCTCGTGTGTACACGCAGACCATATGCCCTAGGCCTATCCTCTATCTGGTAATTCTCCCCGAGCCCAGACTCGGCTGAGCGCGGGGGCCCTACGGTAACTAGCCTACTCACCGTCTCTCTCGGGTATGCCACACCAGTGCCCCCAGTGGGCCGACACACCCGTGTTGTGGAAGCTACGACTAGTGGACGGATCACAGACATGAACATAGAAAACCACGCACGCACCCATCGCGAGTAACACGAGGGAAGAAGTGGCTCACGGCCACTTGACTCTGGACAGCCCACTAGACCTATTAAATGGTCCTTTGGAAATAGTAGCCAATGCTGTCGGAAGGCTATCAACCGCCATGTCCTCACTGACCATCACCTTTTGAAGAAAATTCCTTAATGCATCCTGGTGAAGGGTAGATCTTTTTATAAGCTCCAACATAGATATTTTGGCGGGCACCCTGTCTAAGTGATGTAATAAATCATATTGGGTACCCGACAGTGGCTCAGTTTCTTCTTGGTCGACTGGTTGGGAAGACTGAGGATTAGAGGTAGAAGCATAGTTGCAATGAAACAAACGTCTGCTCCACAGGGTGAGATTCTGTGCTGGCATGGCACCTATTGACAATATAATTGGCCCGATGGGGTGGATAAGTGGTGTGGGAGAAAGTGTAGTGGAGACGATTGGAGTGGAAGCAATGATGGGTTGTGGAGAAAGGATTGTGGGTGGAGGGTTGGTGGCAGGCGCGGTGATGATAGATGCTGGTGGAGATGGAAGGGTGAAGGTATGCGAAGGTGTCATAAGGGGAGGGCTGAGCGTGGTAATAGTAGGGGGGTGACGAGCGGTGGGCGAGATGGAAGGATAGGTAAAGGGGTTGGTGTGGAGGTAAGAGGGGTAGTGGATGGAAGGGCGAATGACGTGGTAGGCGGAGGAGTGGTTTAATGTGGTGGCGTAAGGATGGTGGGAGCGGGTGATGAGGAAGAATAGCGATGGTGGAGGGCCATTACTTGCTGAGTGGAACTGTCATCGTCGAAGGACGACCCGACATCGGGAGTCGGGGGCTGAACCAAGTTAACCTGAGCCGGTGCCAGCGACTGAGGCTGCAGAGTGGGAGGATGGTTCGGCATTGTGTTCTGATGGATTCCCAAGTCTTGAACTGGCTGCGGTTGCTATTGCAGCTGCTGCTGTGGCGGCGGTGCCTATTGCTACTGCACTTGATGCCTCGGCGCTTGCCTTCTTTTTTCTTTTATCTCAACAATGGCCTTATGCATCTCGGCCCAGTCAATTCGGTGCCCTTCGTGGAGGTCATACACCAAGTCCCTGAACTGAAAACATCCCTCAATGGTATGTCCCGACTGCCTGTGGAACATATAGTATTTTGTTTGATCAATGGCTAGGTTCCAGGCAGGCCATTCCGGAGGAAGTTGTATAGCACTGACTGACATGAGAGCAGAGAAAATGTCGACGAGGGTTTCCAGAAAAGGAGGGTATTGGGATCTCTTTGTAGCCGGGCGCTTATTATTGTAGCCGTTAGGGGGAGGGACGTTATGGTATTGTGGAGGCTGTGGGGGTTGTTGTGGAGTGTCACAGTCCCGTTCGTCGAGTTTTAGGTCGGTTGGCCTTGACGCCCCTGCCTTGGTGCATCAGAGCGTGTAACGCGCCTATAGTAGGCCATTATAGTTTGTTTGACCGAGTTTGACTGGCTATGTCAGTTGGCTCTAACGGCCCAACCCCCATGCGCTAGGGTGCTATAATGCGTCCATATTGGATCGTTACATGCCGTTCGTCTGAGTTATATTTTAGGCCTGTTCACCCTGACGGCCCAATCTAGGTGCGTCAGAGCTATGTAATGCGCCTATAGTAGGCCGTTACATCATTCGAGTGTAGGTTTTAGGCCTATTTGTCCTGACGCCCCTGTCCTGGTGCGTCAAAGCG
>JANBPO010006159.1:39292-194912 GCA_024336825.1 Amorphophallus titanum
GGCAGTGATAGCCGTTGTTCTGTTCTGTGTCTATTCGTGTGTTGGCCTGTCTTAGGTTTGTGTTCTAGGGCGGTGTCAGTGTGTCGATAGTTTCTGGATCGGTCGATTTAGGTGACTGGATGCGGTCTTTTCCCTAACTGCGACAGTTCCCTAATGGCTCAATCTAGAACTGCCAGTGTCCTTGCCTCTGGTCGCATAGCGGCTGTCCCTTGACTGTCAGGTTCACTTAGTGGTCGAGTGGTGGTTCACTTTGTCCAGAATGTCATCTTCTCTGCTTGTGTATTGCTATGTGTGTCTGTGTGTGTGTCGTGTCTAGTTCCGGTCAACCCGGTGAGACCAGGGGTTGACAGGCGACCTTGTTTGTGTCTCGGCGATTCTGTCCAGCTCGAGACAGTGTTCTGGATGTCTCGGGGTATTGTCCTACCTCGGTTGCGTGTCCAGGTGTGTTGAGGGTTCTTGGTGTCCCCTCGACTCTCTGTGAGTCATTTCTTGCGGAGCACTGTCTCCTCTGGCTTAGGAGTAGACTGATTGGCGGCTTGTTTCGCTGTCTGTGATGATCTTGCCTCTGAGTCATGAGACTCAAGGATCGTTACGTGAGTAGGTCTAGCTGTCTTGTCCTGAGTCTGTCGGCAGTTTCTTGTGCTGCCATTGGTGCTTTGGAGTACGTGTAAGAGTGCTTGGTTAGCCTGTCTGTACTTCATCACTTGTGCTTTGGAGTCAGTGTTTCGTGAGCCTCCACTAGTCATAGCTTTACGACACGCTTCGGCGTGACGGCTCTTGTAGCGGGGCACTTTCCTGGTTTACAGTTCTTAAGCTAGTTCCGTGGGCCCCCAGTCCAACCGTAGCGTCCTTCGGAGGGGGAATACTAGCTAGAGGCCTGGCTTAGGCAGTGGGCCAGTGTGTGCACACGCAGGAGGTACGGGTACGACGCTTTCCCTGCAGTTATCCATTCATCTAATTAGTTACATATTTTGCATGCATTTTCATGGTTAAGATTTCTTTTGAAATAAACGGTCCCCACTGGGCCGCTGTTCACAAAATAACGGCCCAATTTAGGCCGCCATTCCTCTATCCACGGTCGTCTAACGGCCGTTGTTTCTGATTCCTCAACGGTCCCTCCATGGGCCGTGATTCTGTTTGACGGCCCTATGTGGGCCGTATTGTTCTAAAGGCCACCTGGGCCTACGAGTGGTTTAACGGTCTCCCATGGGCCGTAGTTCTGAGTTTGACGGTCCTGTGTGGACCACTGTTCTGATGGAAGTCGAAGGGTTTGACGGTCCTATATGGGCCATATTGTTCTGAAGGCCACCAGGGCCTATGAATGTGTTTAACGGTCCCCCATGGGCCGTGGTTCAGAGTTTGACGGTCCTGTGTGGACCACTGTTTTGATGGAATTCAAAAGGTTTTACGGCCCGTCTGGGACCGTTGTTCTGGAGTTGACGGCCCATTATGGACCGTCATTCTGTTGTCGTCCCCGACGACGGCAAGGCCGGCCCCCGCCGCCGTGGACGCCACAAACCCCCGTTTTTCCCCATAAATAAAGAAATGCATGAAATGGAGAAGTGGAGGGGACCTACCTCGACGTCCCGCTTCTTCTTCCCCTTGGCCGGTGGAGCCCGCGCTCCCTCGCCGCCGGCAACCTCCTCGCCGCCGGCAACGTCGCAGTCGCCGTCGCCACTGCTGCCGTCCTCACCATTGCCGCCTTCCTCGCCGAGGACGAGCGCCAGCTCGTCCACTGTCGTCTCCATCGACTCGTCCACCGCCGCCTCGTCCACCGGCCGTCGCCCCTCGTCGCCGTCGGTTCCATGTGATGCCATCGGGGGAATGAGAGGAAGAATGAGACGGAGACGAATGAGAGGAAATGAGAGAAAGGGAATGAGAGGGAGAGAATGAGATGGGATGGCCACGGTTTGCTCTCCCCTTCCTCCTCTTCTTCCTGCCAGTTACGGTGGGAGGAGGAAGAGGAAGGGTTCTTATTTTTGAACCGACGCAAAGAATGACGGTCTAGCGATAGACCGCCATTATCTGTACGACGGTCGTCCTTAGACCGCCATACCCCAACGGTTACTTGAAACATAACGGTTCTCCTATGGCCGTTTATCTGTAAAATAACGGTCCACCCATGGCCGTTGAACTATAAAAAATTGCAAACATCATTATTTTTGTGAACTTTATGTGCTAATCTCCTCACACGGGCGCTGCAGTTGGAACTAATACTAAGCAAGCAAATTGGAGTGGCAGCCGCACGTACCTAGCCCGTTCGGAGGACCGGCTCCGGTCGGAGACAAGGGCGAACCGGGGAGCATGCGCACCCGGCGGACACGCTGCGTCAAGGAAGCTCAGCGATGATCCCTGCTATTACAATTACTACACTCCACGCAAGGAGGGGATCATGGGGATGGGCAAACCATTACATGCACTACCCTCGCGCAGGAGGGGGGAACGCGGGGAGGGGAAACCAAACTGCCAATCGTACGCCTAGCTTGGACGTCCAATCGAGGTGCTGTCAACACTTGGACGAAGCTTGGGGGATGCCGAAGGATGCCTGAAAGTCTGACATCGAGCCGATGTCGCTGGTAGGTGAAGGAGGTTGCAGCCGATGGCCTGCACAGTTCTGCCTCGCAAGACTAGATGGCGCGATCGTGGTGCGTCGACAGGTACGCTCGTTGTAGAACTCCAATAGTGACGGGACCAACTCGTGAACGTAGCAGACAGAGAGTACTACAAACCCTCAAGAGCTGGCATCCATCAGATCACCTCTCCGGTTGTGGTCGCTGAAATGGTCGGCATCAAGTTTCTGGGAGAACAGAAGGATAGGTCGACGATGGCTGAGGTGGAATCTTCTGTGCTGATGTCGGAATGAGACGAAACCACTTGCGTTGGTTTTGTATCGTCGAAAGACACAACTTTTTAGAATACTTCTGGGCCTGAAACTAAGTGGAGGATGGAGTATTGGGGCCGACTAAGTGGTAGTCTATCCTGGGCTAACAGAGAGTTTCGGATCTGGTGCGATTGAGGGAAAATGGACGCCCCAGGCGGAGGCATTGTCAAAAGAAGGCAGGACCACCTCTGATTCGTCGGCACTTTGAATACGAAGAATTCTCACGAAGGGAGTTCTGGCCGATTCGCACAGGGGAAGTCAGTGTTGGCGTTGCCATGTGGCACTCAGAAACAGGCATGGTCCAGGCATAGTTTCACAGAAACACCTGTAGTGATTGATGCTGTTGACAAAAGGAGGCGGGACCACTTCAGGAGCGTGGCCGACTCGAAGGTGGACGACTTTGCTGAAGATGCCTCGAGCTGAATCTCGTAGTGGATGCCATTAGAATGCCTGCCAACTGAGTCTCTGCTGCTAACTTGTAGCAGAGTGTAGCAGAAAGAAGCTTCTTAATCCACGGGGAAAGGAGCGACGACAGAGCGACTCTGGGGATTGCTGTGGGCGCACTAAGCAGAGGGATCACTTGGTCTATTTCTGCAATATTCATCTTCATCTGCAATACACGAGTGGAAATCAAATCAAAGAAACACATACATATCTATACACACACACACATATAAAAAAATCAACACACCCCTCCGTTGCCTCGGCTCCCAGACAAAGAACCCCGACTGCTTCGGGGCCACTGCTCCATAAGTCGCTCGATCTCCTGGCGAATCCAAGCAACGCGGGTCCTCAAGTACCCGTCATCCAGTGGAACGAGAGGCAGATCCTCCCTCAGCAAGCGACTCTCCTCTGCCTTCCTAATTGCGAAGGCTTTCTACCGATATAGGTGCCTATGCTTGAACCACCACCTGGCGTAATGGACGTCGAATCGTCCCTGGCGTCCCTGTCCCAGCATCGGGAACTGCTTCGGCTCCCAGTGGTAGTAGAAGTCCTACCACGCGACCACCAGCAGGTGGGTGTCCTTCCCTCTGTACTGTCGGCCCGTCAACAAAAACTCCCGGTTTGGTGGGATCCCCTGGTCATACCCAAAATTCCTTGTGAACCGATGTAGGTAGTACGACTCCAAGGAACTCGTCGCAGATCGGTGCAATGTCAACACCGCCGACCGGGTGCTCAGCACTGACTCAGCCCATGGCCCTACGTCTGGCACCCCCAGACCGGCAAGGGTGCTGGTCACCCCTCCACCTGACTCTCCCAGAAAAAGGTCGCAGTCCCTCGCGGCACTGTCAAAAGGTAATCCCTCCTTGCCCCGGGCGGGAAGGTAGCAAAAGGCTCTCCTAGCCCCCTCCAGCTGTGCCTCGGTGTCTCCATCAGGCTGCCTAGTGAAGCTGAATAAAAGTGGTGCCGTCGGATTCGCCACAGTCCCTCGTGCCACCAGCCCCGAAAACAACAATCCGGCCCACACACTGAGATAGTGAGTCGGCAGAAGTATGCTCCTCTCTCTCGGCGTCGGGTGCGCTGCCTGAACTCCCAGTCCCTGATAAATGTTGGCCAACGTAGCAGGAGCCAAGGCCAACTATCGTTCCTCTGCCAACAATCAAGTCAGCCACAGTAAATTAGCTCTCAGCAGACCATCCTCTCCATGCGGGACCATGAATGTCGCCAACCAATACGCCAAGTATGCAGCAAGGTGTGTCACGTCTGGCAAACCATAGGGATTCCACCCCTCCTTTGGTGCATATATGTATCTGGTATAGGTCTGAAAACATAGCTCCACCTCAGTGTACTCCTCCCACGGAGTCTGATCCCTGGCGAACTCCTGGTAAAAGTAGAAGGGCCCGTTGTCAATGCACAGACTCTGCTCGGACTTAGTTGCGTGCTGCAACTAAGGTATGCACCGACGCAATGCAGACTAGACAACTATTGCACCGAGGTAGTCTTATGCATGCATGAATTCTACAAGGACTAAGTTGCTTACAGCGCCTATGGATGCACCGACTCAATGCAAATTGGACTAAGTAATGCACTGACTCTGTGATCTGCAACAACTAAGTAAAAACATGCAACAACTAAGTAAAAAGCATGCAATCAACCCTTGAATGATTATCTGACAAATTACAATGCATCAAAATACATGTTGTTGCCTATCACCAAAATAACTGTTACCAATCATCAAAACCAATCAGCATAAGGCTGTTGCTTGTCAGACCAGAGGTGTCCCAACAGATTCCTCAACCGATGAGATCCTCGATGCATCCTTCAGGTTGATGCAGTCGGCCGTGTTGTGGCCGTGGTCGCGACGGAAGTGGTAGTACTTCCTCTTACTCCTCTTGCTTGGATCTGACTTCAACTTGGGAGGCCATTTGAGGAAAGGCTCCCCGCAGATATCCATCAAGATTTGGTCGGGAGGAGCCATTAGGGGCTAGTAGTTACGATACTGACCGCTTTCTTTCTCTGGGCGATCTCGATAATCTCAAGGCTCGTCGCTCCCACTTGTTCTGCCCCTAGCGTGGGGAGTCAGTGGATAACTTTCGATCGGATTGATCGGTTCCAGCCGTGCAACCCAGGGCCACAGCGTTCTCTTCACACCGAGCATGTTTCTGCACCAAGGCGAGAAGGTCAGTGATGGTCACCGGGGCTTCGACTCCGAGTGCACGTCAGAGGATGTGGTCCTACGTCCCCTGAGTGAGTGCGGTGGTGGCGAAGCTGATGTCAAGGCTTGGAATCCGAAGCGCCTCTACTCAAAAATGGGAGACATAGTCCTAAAGTGTCTCCTCGCATCTCTACCTGAGGGCAAGCAGGCTTACCACAGACTTGGCTACCTTTCTATAGCCAATGAAGTTCTCCATAAACAACTTCTTCAGCTACTGGAAGGTGGAGATACTCCCGACCGACAGGGAATCGAACCATGCCCGGGCATTCTCCTAGAGGGTCGTAATGAACGCTAGGTATTTCACAGTGTCCGAGGCCCGGTGAAAGACTAGATTGGACTCAAAACTGTGCATGTGATCAGTCGGGTTGGTGGTGTCGTCATAGGGAGTAAATGATGGCAACTGAAGCTTTGGCGGGATGGGAGCTTCCATGATCTCCTTAGAGAAGGGAGCATGGAAGTCCTGATACCTAGTTGGTTTGAAGAAACCAACTCCGCTCGAAGACGTGGGCGAGCGGGGAAGTGTGGGTTCCCCGCACACTACGTCGATGCCGCTTCCCCTATTAACAATACATGCACTACTCCCCGCACAGGGGGGTAGGACTAGGGGAGGGGGATTTAATAATACACCAAAATACTACCTCCACTCAGGGAGGGGCGTTAAGCCGACCAGGCGGGGTGGGGGAATAAGATCACTAGATTGCCGAAGAAGTCACTCAGCCGATTCTGACAGCTTCAGGAACAAACTGACCAGGAGTCGATGTTGTCGCCACCACGAGCTGTAACAAACTTGGATGACATAGAAACCAGTGCTCAGACGTCGCTGTCTGGTGCAGGAAGTCTTCAGAATTTTTGGGGAACGGCCCGGAGTCGTCGCTAGTCGTGGCTGACTCTGGGGCAGGGTGGCTCTGCTCAGACTAGGACTGCTCTCAGGGCGCAGCAGCAGGAAGATGACGCCATCACGAGCACTCCCAAAGTCAAAATGGTGCAGGACCAAAGCAGACGCGTCCTATACGAGTCTTATTCAATCTCCAACTAGGAAGGCCTCTAGGAGAGGTCAGAGCAGAGAGATAGGGGGTGAATAGTAGCAGAGTATCAGTGCTAGTTCTATGTAGACTGACCTGCGCACCCAGGAGAGAAAATTCAGAACGGGAAGCTCCGGACTCCGAATGAGGCTCCGTCAACTGGGTTGGAAGGAGGACTGGTAGAAGAACACCCTGGCCAAGTGGAGCACCAAGGGGAGTAGAGATGTGGCCATAGAAGCTTCTGCACTGGTGCTTAGGTCTTCCCATGGGTGTCAGTCACGCGCTCCGGCGAGAATGAACCTCTCGGACAGCCACGAACTCTGATGAAGGCGGGATCACCTCGCAGACGAAGCCGACTGGAAGAGCTTTCCAGCAGTATAGGGTGATCCCTCTGGAGCTCCGATCTGTAGTGGAGACCAGTGCTGTAGCTGGAGGGAACTCTGCCGGGCTACAGCAGGGCACAACGAACAGTTGGGGAAATGAGGGAAAGTGGGGTTTTCTGTGGTTGTGGGCCCTTGGATCTGTAGTGGAGGTGGATGGGGGATGGGATTAGGTTGTAGGAAGGGGATATGGAATGGGGAAGATGGGGAGGACGGTCTGGTGTAGGAGAGGGTGCTAATGGTGGAGGAGCTAGCTACTAGGTTGGAGGGTGGTTGGATGGAGGTGGAGTGGGGAATAAGGGGAAGAGAAGGAGGTTGGGCGGCCTTGGCTGGTGGGCTTACTGGTGTGCAGGTGCCTCTGATTTGCCCGTGATTGAGGGTTCATCAGGGGCTTCA
Source organism: Amorphophallus titanum (assembly GCA_024336825.1). Taxonomy (NCBI): domain Eukaryota; kingdom Viridiplantae; phylum Streptophyta; class Magnoliopsida; order Alismatales; family Araceae; genus Amorphophallus; species Amorphophallus titanum. Next base: position 46,628 of record JANBPO010006159.1, read on the forward strand.
TCTGGTTCTTCAGGCAGCGGCAGCACGGCCATGGAGACCGACGAGAGCTCAAGCTCCCGCTCTTCCTCCTCCGAGGCTTCTTTCACCGAAGATGCTGAGATGAAGGCTACGTTGGAAGGTACATGTAGCTCCTTTGCTCCCCTTCACTGGCTTTGACTCAGGGTTTGTGGCAGAGCTAACATTTTGTGCTATGTCCAGGGCTGGAGTCCGAGGGGGAGCATGTGTCGACTCCCATCGAGGCAGATTTAGGAGAGACCTCTACCTCTCTGATGATTACTGGGGACACCCGGATGTCAGAGGAGCCTCTGCCCTCTCCGACTCTAGCAGGAGATGCTGCTGAGGTGGAGGAGAGGCTACCCTCACCGACCCCGAGCGGGGGTGTTACAGGCACAGCGGGGGCCATAGCAGGTGAGAGCCAGGACATTTCTCAGGTTTTTCACCTTGTCTTGTCATCGGGAAGTCCTGAGCATTGCTGACCCACTTTGTGTTTGGTGGGGTTGTACAGCACCTTCTGGCGTGCTGGCTAAGGTGGGCCACTCCTCCCTAGAGCTGGGAATCAAGTGGCCTACATTTGTTTCGCCACCGGAGCCACTGCTGGACGCCAGTGTGGGTGCGACCTTGCTCCAGCGAGCCTGAGGCTACGTAGGAGGCGATCCCCTACCTTCCCCAGAGGAGCTCCATCGACGGTTGAGGGAGTGCACCCATGGCTATCACGGCCTTGGGTTCCTATGTGAGCTCTAGATGTCTGGCTTGGCAGGCATCTGGGCAGAGTACCTGCGGCTTCTAGAGGCACAAGAGCAGAGGGCTCAGCGGCTAGTGGCCATTTGAGAGCTGGAGGAGCAGTGGGCTCGACTTGCATTGGCGGCCGTCGAGTAGGAGAGGTGTGCTGACACGGCCATGCTGCTTGCTCAGGATCATGCTGCACGACTGAGGGAGGCAGAGAGTAAAGCTGAGGCCCTGGAGAAGGCCCTGGAGGAGCAGCGGCGAGACGTGGAACTCACTAGGGTCGAGTGGCAGACTGCTGAGACGGGGACCAAGGCGAGCTTGTAGCTTGCATCGACCTTGAAGGTAGAGCTGGCTGCCACAGAGTCCCGCTTAGCAGAGTTGGAGGGGAGCGAGGGTGGGCTATGATTGTATCACTTTCCCCCCCTTTTTGTTATCCAGATTGTACTTTTTTAGTACCCCAAGGGCATGTCTTGGGCTCCCCTTTTATGCTCAAAGACATCATTGAAGACATGGTAAATAAGGAAGAAATAGAGTTGGGAGAGTACAAGGTTAACCCTCCCCAACCTCATGAAGCGCCCTTGAGGAGAGCTGCGGCCAATATGATTTATTTATACCAGGCATTGCCCAAAGAAGATGCAGAAGCTAGCGCCCAGCACACTTATGAGGCTTGCTTTCTGACACCAATGAAAGAGCAACAGGGATGGTAGAAGGTCCCTGCAATGATCAAGAAGAAAACCACACCTCGCTCGAAGGTGGGGGCACATGTCTGTGGCATCACGCCGTGACCTACTCCTCCGGCGCCAGCACCAACTTGGACCAGGCCGCCTACAGTAATCAGAATACACACCCACAACCGGAGAAGACAGACTCAATTGCCAGTGGCCAAAGAAATTAGTCCAGAGGCCCGACGACTACAGGACTACATAAACGGGCTAGATGAATATGAATAGCCTGAACTAAAGCCTTTACTGATATGGGATCATGTCCCATGGCAAGAATTGGAGCAGCTCTGGCTGGAATAAGAAGGAGAAGCTGACAAAGAGCTAGAAAAGGATGATTGTCTATTCTGGGGGTAAGCACCAGCTAAAGATAAGAAGAAAAGGTAAAAGAAGAAGAGGAGAGCCTGCAAGGCCACGAGGGAGATATTGCTCTCCTACAATACCCTCTTTGCCCTCTTCAATTTGCCCAAGGGGGAAGATGAGGAGGAAATATGCTTCACACCTATTGCCGAGGCAAGACAGGCCAAAGCCGTAACCGCTACTCATGCGACCCAGTCAAGCCAAAAATGGGGGCGTCAGTCACCCGCCAATCACAACATCATTTTTAGGGGAGAGTAACCCTACAAGATACCCTCTCCAGAGGTTAAGGGAGCCCAAATCCCTCCTCCTTTAGGGTTATACACTCAGAGTGGGGGCAGCATCACCGTCCCTTCCTTCCTCGAATTTCTAAAAATGACAAAGGACAAGCAGCCATGTCAGGATGACAGCACTGTGGCCGGGGGCACTCACGCACAGCTTCAGCAACCTTCTGGTGCTCTAGATGAAAATAAGACTGGCCAAACGACAAGCGAAAAGGGACAGCAAGATGATAACACCCAGCTGAGAGGTGTAGATTCGGAGTTCGATGAAGCAAGTCCTTCAGGGGCCATAGTACAAGGCTCTTCCAAGCCTAGATGGGCAGAAGAAATGAAGTTATCCGACGTCCGAGCTGGAAGTAGAATAATGATGCTACTTAAAAAGCTCCCAGTGAGGTTCACTATCTAGGAGATCCTCTCCCTGAGTGAAGAGACCCGGCAGGCAATCATTACTGCTCTGTAGACACCTGCCCAGTATGAGACATGTTTGGCCAAAACACTGTCGGAGGCCAATGTGACTTTCACTCAGGAGGACATGTTACTCCCTACTATTAGCCACAACAGACCGCTGTACATGAAGGGGCAGTTGAATGGTCGGGAGCTAAACAGAATCCTGGTAGATCCCGAAGCCGCCGTCAACATCCTATCGTACAGAATATACCAGAGGTACTATTTTAATGTGCACCTCGATAAAGTCAGAGATATGCGTATCGCCAGCTTCAATCAGAAGTTTGAAGTGCCGCTGGGAGTGGCAGAGTTTACGCTCACCATGGCGGATTTTACCACAAGGGTGTAGTTTCATGTCATTAATTCTAGCACCTCATACAAGGCACTGCTCGGCCGCCCCTGGCTACATGAAAATATGGTGGTACCCTCCACACTACACCAATGTATCAAATACAATCAAGAGGGGAAGAAGGACAGGATATTTGCTGACCTCCACCCATTTGAAGTATTCGAGTGTCATCTGCTTGACGCTTCTTTGTATGCAGAGCAGTCACAGAAGAACTCCATGGCCAAGACCTCCGCTAGGGCATCAAAAGCACCTTCGGCGATGATTGGTTCCCACCACCGCCACCTAGATATGTGAACCCCAAGACAGTCTTACATATTGCCAGCACAGGAGATATGGGTAGAGCAGCACCTCTCGCCACTTACCCTGAAGCTAATGAAGCCGAGGTTGATTAGCACCATGACCATATTGAAAAGCCAGAAGGTCTCACCAGGCTAATATTCAGCCTTGATCATATCACTGTCGAGCCTTTCAAAGCATGGGAGGTGGCACAGTCTGAAGGCCCTAGCAACTTATTCTACACATACGAAGAGCACCACGCATAGGAAGACATCGACTGTCATCTCCCTGAAGATATAGAAAACCCGTCAGTCCGCGTTCAAGGGTTGATGTTCACAACAAGCCAGATGGCTAAGATGTTCCGAAAGCAGCATATCCCCTCCGGCCAGCCTCGCAAAGAGAAAGAAGCATTCCAAAAGCTTTGGTATCCCACCAGCCTGGACAAAGAGCTGAGAAGTGTCTCCCAACATATAGGGTTGGGCTTCACCCTCGAAGATTATTATTACAGTGGGCGCTATGCGGTGGACACCATCTCCACTTTCTACCCAACAGAAAATAGCTCATCAGAGGTAGCTTTTGATGAATACCCTATGGAAGCTAAACATACTGGAACGGCTCAATGAAGAGACTCGAAATTAGAAGTCATAACCCTTTGCAGGTGCTGGGAGCAGGTTTACCCTGAATAAATGGCTCTCCAAGCTAAATTTGACACGGCCAGTAGTGGTGAAGCCGAAGATGTTGAGGAAGTAGGGCTATCCCTAGCCTTTTCCTATAGCTCTCCCCAGGTAGAAACATCACCACCTCTTACACCTATCAAGGAAGTTTCTGCTGAAATTGATGGGGAAGTGCCTATTGCCGCAAAAGAACAGGCCATCTCTGCCGAAGGTAGGGTGATTCAAGGAGGCAACGGGTCAGAGTTATCTTCATATGCTACAAAATTGCAATGTTGTCCCTCCAGTTCAGCAAAAAATGACTGTCAATCCTTTGAGATTGCCAACGCATCAGCGGAGGTCGAAGCTACTAGCTCATCTAGTAAAGTCATAGCCGTAGAGGACCTGCTGATAGAACAATTCATATAGCTACCACTAGCTGAATCAAGAACTCCTAACAGGGACCGGGTGAACCAAGAGGGAGTGACCGAAGTGCTCGAGCTCGAAGATGATATTCCAGACTTCGTCGACCTCCAACCAACACCTCTGAAAATAGCGGATGGAGGCCAAGCCATGGTCGATGAGCTGATAGAAGTCAACTTGGGAACTGAAGATGATCCTAGGCTGAGTTTCCTTAGTGCTCAACATTCATCTGAAGAGCAGAAGCTATATATCTAGCTACTACAAGAGTATCGAGATTGCTTTGCATGGACTTACAAGGAGATGCCTGGACTCAGCCCTGCAGTTTCATAGCATGAGCTAGCTATAAACCCTGAGGCTGAGCCGGTAAAGTAGCCATCACGGCGCATGAGGCTAGAGCTCATCACTCAGATATGCAATGAAGTAGACAAACTTATTGATGTGGATTTTGTCGAAGAAAACCAATATACCACGTGGCTGGCTAATATTGTGCCCGTGAAAAAGAAGAATGGGTAGATCTGGATATGTGTAGACTTTCGAGATCTCTCTCGTAGAGTCGGCGTGCCTCTCTCCTCTCGCGTCGTCTCTCTCGTAGGGTCGGCGTGTCTCTCCTCTCGCGTCATCTCTCTCGTAGAGTCGGCATGCCTCTCTCCTCTCGCATCGTCTCTCTCATAGAGTCAGTGTGCCTCTCTCCTCTCGTGTTGTTTCTCTTGTAGGGTCGGCGTGCCTCTCCTCTAGCATCGTCTCTCTCGTAGAGTCGGCGTGCCTCTCTCCTCTCGCATCGTCTCTCTCATAGAGTCGGCGTGCCTCTCTCCTCTCGCGTCGTCTCTCTCGTAGAGTCGACGTGCCTCTCTCCTCTCGCGTCGTCTCTCTCTTAGAGTCGGCGTGCCTCTCTCCTCTTGCATTATCCCTCTCGTAGAGTCGGTGCACCTCTCTTCTCACGTCGTCTCTCCCGTAGAGTCGGCATACCTCGCCCCTCCCGTGTATCTCACCCATAAGTCATCCACGGTCTGAATTTGCATATTTTCATACATAAATGCATCACATAAAAAAATCAACAATAAGGAAAAAAGACAAGCTATGTCACTATCACATCACATCATGTACAAGTGTAGGGGTACAAAGCAAAAATCAGGCCGCCCCCTCTGGCCTGTCACTATCACCGCCTCCCTCCTGCCTCTTCGATGGCGGGCCCATCGTAGAGGTTGCTCCCTCCTCTCTCTCTCACCATCGGCGCCGGTCCTCCTCCTCATTTCTCTGCCACTGAGAGGAAGTCGCGAGAAAATGCCCAACGGAGCCATGGGTAGCCTGACTGCCGCTCGGGGCCGTACGGCTACCACTCATCCCGCTGCGAGAGCGACTAATCTCTCTGTAGGCCCGCACCTCGCCACGTAGCTCGAACACCTCCTGTCGGTAACGCTCTAGCTCCGAGGTCGTGGTCCGGAGTCGCTCCACCTCCGCTCAGAGGACCGCCATCTCCACCGAGTCTGACGGTCTAGCCTATGCTAACCGCTCTCGCAAGCGGGCTACCTCCTCCTGCACCTCAGTACGGCCATTCTCCACTGACTCCCTCAAGCGGACGCTCTGCTCCAGTTCTCTCCATAGGAGGGCCGTCTCCTCCCCCGAGTGGAGGCTCTGCGCCAGCTCCTCACGCAGACGGGAAGCCTCGTCCTACGCCAGGATGAGCTTCTCTTGTAACTGGTCACCCTCGCCGATGGCGGCGGTCAGCTCTGTCACCAGCACACATGCATTCACCATTAGTCAACTGCATTTTAATATAAGAACATAATTCACAAAGGGAAGTGTAGGACGTACCACAACGGCCATCATGGCCAACAACAAGACTGTAACGCACCTCTATAGGCGCGTTACACGCTCTGACGCACCAGGACATGGGCATCAGGATGAACAGGCCTAAAACCTACACTCGAACGATGTAACGGCCTACTATAGGCATGTTACACAGCTCTGACACACTAAGGCAGGGGCGTCAGGGTGAACATGCCTAAAACTAAAACCCGGACACTGTAACGCACCCGGCCAGGTGCGTTACACACCCTGGCATATGAAGGCTAGTCCGTTACGGCCAACTGACATACCCAGCCCAAACATCAGTCAAATACACTGTAACGGACTCAAGGAGGCACATTACAGAACTCTGACGCACAAGGGGAGGTCGTTCAGAGCCAACTGATCGACACGATCTTCGAGGAAGACACGGTCTTCGAGGAACTAACAGGCATAGTCCTCAGGAAAGACCAGACTGTGACACACCTCCGTTGGTGCGTTACAGTCATATGACGGTCCTATACTGTTCTGTTACACCACCCTAGCCTCGAAGAACCCAAAATGATGAACGGACATAATGGTCTATCGTGGGACCGTTACACGTGTGATGGTCACTGGAATGACCATTACACCGAACCGGTGAGTAAAATAGTAGAACGGTCGAATTGGCCCGTTCCACGCCCCATTCACGCCCAAGCACAGGGGAAACAAAGCCACACAACCATAGAAGACGTCTGGGAGCTAAAAATGCCACATGCATGTATCAAAACGTGAGATCAGGGCGATTCCGACCAATCGACCCAAATTGGGTCACCGAGGTTTCCGGACTCCTACCGGCCCCGAATGATGACCGATCGACATGAAACTAGCAGGTACGGGATCCTGACATCCCGATGATCATTTTGACAGTAATTATACTACAAATCGTCACCATTTTTTGGCGAACCCTACAAACCACAAAAATAATAGTTTTCCCTAAACTGGCCCGATCTCACTCGATAGGGCACCAAACTGCACACAAAGATAGGGAAAATGTGCAGAACAAAGTGGCGATCCGTCTCCCTACCTCCACCGAAGAAACCGTGCACCAAAGCAACTAAACTGCACCGAAAACCACAACACGAACTGCCCACATCAGCTTTGAATCCACGAACGGGATCGCGCCAATGCCACGCCTCCATCACGTGTCTCAGCAGCTCCCTGGTGTCGTCAGCTCACCCGCGGTCACCTCTGTCTACAGCTGGAGCTGAGGGAATGAGAGAACGAGAGAGAACGAGAGAGAGAGTGAGCGCATAAGTGAGATTTTTTAAAAAATTTAGAATTTCTATAATTATTTTATTTCGTTTTCTTTTTTTTTTTCCTTCTCGTTCCTCTTCTCCCTCCAACATGCGTCCCTCTCCCTCTCTCTCGCCCATTCGACCGTGGTGAGCTCCGTTTCGGCTGCAGACGGCAGCGGGGCGACGGCGCGACGACGTGGGTGACAGCGAGGCGATCGCGTGGACGTGCGGCAAGCATGGGAAGCACGGGAAGGCGGGGTTTTCAACGGTGTTCTTCGTGGGATCGAGCTCAGATTGATGCCTTGTCGCGAACCGGAGATAGGGTGATGATCCCTAGCTCATCGCCTTTCCATTTCTGTAGTTTGTAGGCCGAGGTGAGGCCGAGAAGGGGTTCTTTTATGCCGGGAAGGGTTGAGCATGCGTTAGGGAGAGTTCGCCCGATCCGTCGTTTTAAGCCATGATTCTACTTTTTGGGGGCGTAGAATCATGCTAGGGGGCTTGGGGATTTCTTTCCCTTCATGTCCCCCTCCGTGGGGCTTGTTTGGGGCCGAAATGGGTGATTCCGGCGAGGTTCGCCATTTTCGCGTCGGTGAGCCATGTGCGGTCGCACCAGGGACCGCATATCCCTTGTGCGGTCCTGTCCTGACAGCCCATCGGCGCGGCGCGCTGCGAGTTAGGCGCGGCGCGCTGCGAGTTAGGCTCGGCGCGCTGCGGGGTTGAGCGGTCTATCGTGGGACCGCATGTCCCTTCGTGTGGTCCCTAGCTGATCGCCCCATCTCCCAGAGTTTCGACTGTTGTTGTGACCGTTATGCAGTGTTTGGGGTATGCGGCTAGGGACTGGCCGTATATTCCCTCGTGCGGCCTGGGTCTGGCCGTACATCACTTGGAGCCATTGGCAGATCGTGCGGCCCAAGTTGGACCGCACCTGTCTTGTGCGGTAAGGTCCTTGCCGCCCTTCCCTTGTGCGGCTAGATCCCAACCGCACCTGTTTTCTTACCGTTGCATAGTGTTTGGGGTGAGCGACTGAGGTCTGGCCGCATATCCCATGAGCGGCCATTGGCTGGCCGTTTATCCTCGTGCATGAGCAGCCCAGGTGGGACCGCCCATGCCCTTGAGCTGCAAGGTCTTAACCGCCCTTTTCCCGGGCGGCCAATGATGGGCCGTTCATCGTCTGAGGCCTAACTGGTGATTTTTCATGCCAATTCGAGTCCCAGGTGAGCAGACCTCGATCCACGAGCTGACCCGTGGTCTGACTGATGCTGGGCATCATGTGGGGACCAAGTGTGGGGCGCCGTGAGTATATGCGTGCGGCGGGCCTCCAAAGCCCGTGGTTGACTTAGTTAGGTCTCCCTTTGACCTTGGAGGGTTGAAAGGCATGCTTCTGGGTGGGCCCCTTGGCCCTTTTTGCTAGGTGCCACATGGCGTGGCTCGACGTCGGGGCGCCCCCGGGTTGGCCCGGGCGACGATGCAGGATATGGGCAAAGCCCGTACGTGAGTGGCCGGAGTTGACTCCGGGGGGTTGCTTGTGTCGCCGTGCATCACGGCAAGTCGAGCAGTGCCCTTGTAGGGACCCATGAGATTGTAGAAAGGGCTGGCTAGCCCGTGCCTGGAGGGTGCTCGGTGAAATGCCCGAACCCTTATTTCTTGTGATTTTGCCGGGAAATAGTCCGGGTACAATAATGACCCACTTCACGCAGGGAGGTAAAGGGCTACAATAGTAAATTTTGGGGCTGTTGGAACATGGGTTGATGGGCCGCACTTGTAGGAGACGAGGGAGGCGAGTCGAGGTCGATCGGGTGAGCCGATTAGAACCCGAGCAGTTCTACCCGCGCTAGTCACCCAACGCAGCAAACTTGCAGAAGTCGGTACGACTGGATCCGACGTCCGATCAGGGTGCCATTTGTGGGAGCGCGTCGATGACTGGATGAAGAATGTCTCGGCCAAATTGCGCGATCAGATATGATCATATCTAGGTGTGATAGCACCTGTACCAGGGCTCTGGTTCTGCTCTCATAGAACTGCACAGGAAGACTAAAAGTTACATAATAAATAGCTCCGGTCTCTGAATGGATCGTCGCTTGTTGGAGATCATCGGAGATGTCTGGAGAAAGGATCTGACCAAGGGGTTTGGTCAGATCTGCAAGGGGGAAGGCAGGGCAGCTTTTGCAAGTCACCTATGGATTTGGGTTGGATCTGCACGGATCTGCTTGCGCAGCCTCACCAAAATCAATGCCACAATCAGCACGGACCTCAGAACGACACGAGCTTGGCGGCAAAGCGAAGAAGATAGAAAAATCAACGATCACTCAGAATCTAAGATTTAGAGGACCTGAGAGTAGATATGTAGAATTTTTCTATCAGAGAACTAAAGATCTAGATAGCAGGCTCGGACAGAGTTGCGCGACTTCACGGCTGGAATTGTTGCCAGACATCCCGAACTCTGATTGACGCGAAACCAGCTCCAAATTCTTTCAGACTTGTAGGAGCAGCTCTAGTAAAATTTCTAGAGCCAGATCTACTCAAGATAAGGTTGGAGGAGATTTGCAAATCACAGATATGATCTAAGATAGTAAGGCGCTGCTGGGTCGGCCATGGCTACACCAGAACAGGGTGGTCCCGTCCACCTTACATCAATGTATAAAATACCATTGTGAGGGAAAAGAAGTCAGAATCTTCACCGACCTTCATCCATTCGAGGTGTTCGAGTGCCACTTATCAGACGCCAACCTGTACCTGGGAGAGGCGAAGCAAGCCCCACAAACCGCCCGTGATAAAGGCAAGAAGAAGATGAAATCGGAACAATGGTTTCCGCCGCCGCCTCCGGGATATGCTACTTCCCCCCACGTAACATGCGTCACAGAGGAAGGGACATTTAGGGCACTCCCCCTCGATGTCTATCCGACTCCAGGGGTGCCCCGCCTCGAAGATTTGCTCGAAGATGTCGAAGTACCATCGGGGATCTTCAAACCGATGGCGGCACTCGGCTGCCAACTGGCCGAACAATTGCGGACCTTCGAGGTCCCGAACGACGATGGTCCACCCACCATCTTCTATGTGGCCGATGAGCAACCCGTCAGAGGGGATGAGGACTGCCAATTCCCTGACGACCTTCATGACCCCCACGTCCCGATCTCGAGGCTCCCGTGCATGGCCGAGCACGCGATTGAGGTGGTCAAGAAGCACAGAATACCCTTCTACCAGCCCTCCAGTCGGAAGAGGATGTTTGAACAAATGTGGAACCCGCCAAATCTGGACCGGAGGCTCCTACAAATCACCAGACACCCGGGGCTAGGCTTCTCCGCGGAAGACTACTACGAGGTCGATATGATATCGGCTTCAGTCACTCCCGGCAGGAACTTCACCCGAGCTACCGCCTCGCAGGAAGCCCGCTGCCCGAAGCTATCCACATTGACATCTGAAGAAGGTCAAGACGAAGAAATCTTCCTCTGGAACCCCCTTCGTTAGGGGCGCACCAGGACAATTCCCTCCCCTTCGGGAGGTTTGGCTTCGGCGAGCCATGCTATCGAGGCCCCTTCGCCTCCACCTATCACCCCAGCAAGCAACAGCAGCTCGGGTCGAATTCCGGGACTGCCCCGATACGACCCTGTTCTGTTTGCTCTATATCGTCAGCAGCAGCAGGAGATTGAAAGATTGAAGGCACAGATAGCTGAAATAGCCGCGCAAGTGGTGAATTTAACACAAGATTTTCTCCGTCCATGGAGTGAGGAGGCGGCGTGTTCTTGTACTGATAGCCCAAACTCATCCGCGCAGTCGGTAAGAGGAGCAAGGAACACGGTCAGCCCCACAGCCAGACGACTAGCCGGGCGGGGCCTTACTCTCCAACCATACCCTGCCCAATATCCACCTAACTTGATATCCATTCATCTCTACCCCTCGCACCCACCATCCGTTCCCATGCAAACCACCCCACCTCTACGTAACCTACACCCCCACCCCTGCCATCGGGGTTCACCTGCGCACAAGCCACTATGAGTCCTGCCACCATGCACCGCCGGCAAAGGCTAAAGTGAGGCCGCCATGGCCTTGCCACCATGAGCACCTTGCTATTCCTCCTCATACACCCCCGCCTCTGCAGACATCGATGGCACATCACCACCCCACACCTGCAATCCTCTCATGCGGCCTACTCCTCTCCATAAACCAGCCCCCCCACCTTGCATGCGGCATCGTCGGGACCATACCCTTGTCCCCATCGTAGTCCAGGCATGCGACATCATGGCCGTCACCGTTCAGTTCCTCAGTCGCTGTCTAGCAGGGCTAGACCACCCGTCACCGACGCCACCACCAGCAACACAAGCTATCATCTCCACTGCCGTCTCTGTGTTCCCACGCATGGGAGCTCACCATCGAATAGCCCAGCAGGACATCCACCGCCTAGCTACTCGAGTGGAAGATGCCCCACCTACACAAAGTCATCTAGCAGCTCTGAGGGCCTAGCTGTCGGCTACCATCGCTTGTGACGGCAAGTGCAGTCCCAATCGCCACCACCTAAGCTCTGCCAACAGGAGCAGCTCAAGCCCACTGTCGCCGCTGCCAACACCCTACCTGCTACAACTTGCAGCCTTGTCGGCTGCTGCGAAGCCGCCCCTCCGCCACAATGCTCTCCTCCACCTCTGCATGTCTTTGGCGCCCTCGTCTCCCGCCGCGGCCATGAGTGTAACATCCCCAGGCTGCCGATCACCCTCTCCGACCATGCAGTACTCGTCGGTGTCTGAACACCCCTAGGCGGAGCACGACGGTGGGCAACGTCCAAGAACGGCACCGAGCACATTGGCATCCCGAGCGCGCATGGGCGGCTGCACTCCCTCCTCCAAGCACGGCCTTCTCCCCGAGCACAACGGCGCCCGCATGCACTCTCCTTTCCGAAGCACGGCGAGCTTGACGACCCACCCCTGCGGTGGAAGGCCTGCGCGTCCGAGCATGCCGCAACCCCACCTCCCAGCACCGTGCTCGCCTCACCTCGCCAACGGTTCCCCAATCGCCTCCCAGGCTACCGTGGTCATTTCCCCCACCTCCCGCGTCTCTCTCTCTCTCTCTCTCTCTCTCTCTCTCTCTCTCTCTCTCTCTCTCTCTCTCTCTCTCTCTCTCTCTCTCTTATTATTTAAGCCCATAAACAAATATAAATCACATGAATTAAGATGAGAAAATACACACTTATCAGTAGGGTAACGATCTCTAGCTCATTGCCGTTCCATTCCCGTGATTTGTAGGCTAAGGCGAGGCCGAGTGGGGCTTATTTCGCGCCGGGAAGGGTGAGCATGCCACGGGGAGAGTTCGCCAGATTCGTCATTTTAAGCGGCCAAATAGTGTTTTGAGGGTGTAGAATCATGCTAGGGGACTTGGGGGTTCGTTCCACATCATTTTCCCCCTCCGAGGGATGTGCTTAGGGCCGGAATGAGCGACCTCGGTGTAGTTCACCGTTTTCACGCCCGCGGCATTGTGCGGTCGAACCAGAGACTGCACAAGCCTTGTGCGGCCCTGGCTTGGCCACACAACGGCTCGACGCGCTTCGAGTGAGGCTCGGCGCACAGTAGGGGTTGTGCGGTCTATCGCGAGACCGCACATCCCTTTGGGCGGCCCTGTGTCGACCGCCCATCTCATAGTTTTTGACCGTTGGTTTGACCGTTATATAGTGTTTTGAGATGTGCGGCTAGGGGCTGACCGCACAACCCTTGTGCGACCGTGGGTTAGCCGCACATCCTCGATGCCTTTTTGGCTCGGCCCGCAGTGGGCTTGTGCGGCCTGTCAGGGACCGTACAACCTTTGAGCGGCCCAGGATGGACCGCCCATCCTGCGAGTTTTCGACCGTTGCTTGTGACCGTTACACAGTGTCGTGGGGTGTGCGGTTAGGGACTGACCACACATGACCTTGTGCGGCCTGGGCATGACCGCACAGCCCTTGGAGTAGTGGCAGGTTGGGCGGCCACGGTTAGACCGCACCTGCCTTGTGCGGCTAGATACCAACCGCACATGATAGGTTGAGCGGCCCAGCGTGGACTGCACATACCTTGAGCGACTGGTTTGCGACCGCTCTTCTTCCGTGTGGCCAATGATGGACCATTCATCGTCTGAGGCTTGGCTGATGGTTTGTTCGTGTCGATGCGAGTTCCTGGTGAGTGAACCTCGATCCACGTGCTTACCTGTGGTCTGACTGATGTTGGGCATCATGTGGGGACCAGGTGTAGGGCGTCGTGAGGGGTCTCGGGATATGACGTCTTCGGAAAACGTCACCATGAGTCGGTGTCGTACGAGGAGCGATCCTTGTGCTCGTTTACTTTCTGAGCCGATTTCCGTGACTTGAGGGTCTGTGCTTCCGGTGACCCACTCACTAGTCGTAGCTTCCACGGCACGCGTGTGTCGGCCCACTACCGGACGTGACACACCTTGCCGCCTACTTGGCATACTGGTTAGCGACGTTCGTGGTTCCACATGGGGAGGATGGTCTACTGTGGGCCAGGCTGCTGTGGCCGACTTGTCTGTTAGCTAAGGGGAGAGAATTGGCCTTGGCTCCTGCTGCACTGGCTAACATCTACCAAGGACTGAGAGTTCTGGCGGCACACCCGGCGTCGAGAGAGAGGAGCATACTCCTACCGACCCACTACCTCAGCGTGTGGGCTGGACTACTATTTTTGGGACTGGTGATGTGAGGAACAGTGACAAACGCGACAGCAACGCTTTTGTTCAACTTCCCTGGATAGCCTAATGAGGATGCAGAGACGTAGCAAGAGGGAGCTATGAGAGCCCTTTGCTACTTGCCCGCCCAGGGCGAGGAGGGGCTACCTTTTGATAGTGCCACGTGGGACACCAGCCTTTTTCTATGGCCTTCAGGTGGAGGGGCGACCAACGCACCCTGTTCAGGAGGTCTCATATGCCAGGCTACGGACGGAGTGGATATGGAGTACCCGGTCGACAGTGCTGATGTTACACAGGTCAGAGATGAGTTCCTTGGAGCCGTACTATCCACACCAGTACACAAGGAACTTCAGGTACGACCACGGGATCCCACCGAACCGGGAGTTCCCTTTGGCAGGCAGGCAGTACCGGGGCAGGGACGCCCACCTACTTGCAGCGGCATGGTGGGACTTCTATAGTCACCAAGAGCCAGAGCAGCTCCTGATGACAGGACAGGGATGTCAAGGGAGGTTCGACGTTCACTATGCCAGGTGGTGGTTCGAGCACAGCCATCTGTACCGTCAGAAGACTTCCGCAATCTAAAAAGTGAAGGAGAGCCGCTTGCTGAGGGATGACCTACCTCCAATTGTGCTGGACGACGGGCACTTGAGGACTCGCCCTGCTCGGGTCCGTCGAGAGATGGAGCGGGTTATGGAGCGGTGGCCCTGGGGTGGCTGGGGTTTGACTTCTAGGAGCCAGAGTAGTGGTGGGGCACTGAAGCCCTTGAGACAGGCTTCGACGAGGGTAGCGGCGACAGGAGTGAAGGTGTCCTGGCCAGGGGCACCTAAGGCCTGGTGGGCCCAGTTTTTGGCCGATTGCGGCTTTCAGAGCCAGGGTTCGCTGGGTTAGGAGCTCCCGTATGGGAGCTTTGCTAACTCAGCGATCGACGACTGGCGGTGACACATTGCTCACGCGATCGGGTCTGTCGAGCCCATGGAGTTCTTGTCCCAGATTGAGTGCGCCTACACTTTGCAGCTAGTGTGCTTGTGCTGCTGTTGCAGCAATTGTTTTGGTGCTGCCATTGCAGCTGCTGTTCTTGTTGTGCTGTTTGTTATGCTGCTGTTGCCATTGGGCTGCTGCTACAACCATTTTTCTTAGCTATTGATGATGCTTCTGTCAGTTGCTGCTACCCTAGTTATGTGCTGCAATTGGGCTGCTGCTGCAGCTATTCTTGCTAGCTGTCACTGCTAATTCTGTTAGCTGCTGCTGCTGCTATTCTTGTATTGCTGCTGTCACTGAGATGTTGCTGCTGTCATTGCCTTTGAGCTGCTGCCATTGTGTTGCTGCAGCTGCTATTGAGTTGTGGTAGAGATGCAACACAAGGGAATTTCTAATCCAACTCTTTCGCCGTAATGTAGACATCATTGCTTGGAGGATTCTACTTTATGGCATTTGAGAAGGTAGGCCTTGCATCTGCTGCAAAACCACGAACATCTAGGTACACCTTGTTCTTAAGCTTCTTTCTTATTGTACCTAAGTTCATGGGTCTAGAGATGATAGGGGAATAATCTGAAATGTTCAACCTTATTGGATCCACTGGATGGTTAAAAACCCAACCAAACTCATGACTCATCAACCTATTAAGGATAAGCATGTATTTCTTAAACTTGCTAGCATCCATTTCATGATATTTGTCTTCCTCACTGCTCAGACAATAAAATGATTTGCTGTTCTAGCTGCTTCTATGGGCTGTTACCCATGTGTTGCTGTTAATGCTGCTGCAGCCCTTGAGATACTGCTGCAACTAGTTTAACAGTTAGGCTGCTGCTTAGCTGCTAATACCACCTCTGTTAGCATGCTTTTCCTGGTCCTTAATTACCAAGTCAGTGCATTGCATGCTCACTAGGGTAAAATACTTATTTAAGGCCGATCCTCGGAATGCACTGATCGCAACGGTACCACTCACGCCTGGGTGAACGACCTGGTTCACCCACAGCGGAGTTCCGCAGGATTTGCCGAAATATAAGCCAAAAAGTGAAAAAACACACAGAAATAGTCGCGGAACGCCTCCGGGCCTATGACACAACTCCGGATCGCGCCGATCTGAACACGAAAGATGTCTGGAACATAATTTCAGACGCAACGGAGTCAGACACTCCGAGAAAATAGATCCGGGATCCAAAAATAAGGATCTGAAACACCTAAAAAGAATCTGATAAGACCCAATAAGGATCTGGAGCATTACAGCCCTCCCCCCTTAAAAGAATTTCATCCTCAAAATTCAGGACAAGCACCAAGCGACCCACTCGTGCCCCCGGTGGTGACAACATTGGCTGCCAGGGCCATTGAAGGTTCTTCGGAGGAAGTCTCTTCGACGCCCGCCTGCGTCGCTTCACTCGCCGCTCTTCCTCTCCTGGTTAGGGGACCGGGCCTGGCGGTGAGCCTGGCTACTTCTTCGGGGTCGGTAGGTAGAGCCCTATACCGACTAGAGACTCCTGCCATGTTGCAGGTGAAAACTTTCCAGTTCCTATTTCTTTTCGCCATCCTCTTTGGCAGCCTCTCTGGGAATACAAGTCTGTCAAAGACCGACCGTCGGGGTGGTGCTTCCTTCCGTAGAGGGGACTGGCATAGCTCCTCTGATCGGTTTCTTGACTCTGCACTAGGCACGGGTCGAGCCCCTTCTTCTTCCTAGAAGGTAGAGGCCACTGCCCCCAGCAATCTCTAGTGACCCAAGGGAGTACTGCCTGGGCCCCGGAGATAGATCCTCATGGCCTGCTCGATCCCTTCCCACTCCTAGTCGGGGAGAGTAGCCGGTAGTTACGTGTCGGTGGTGGCATCAGGAGAAGTGTAGATCACGGGCGTCGGGCGGGCAGCTTGGCATCGATGCCTGCGGCGCTAGCGGTGGGCATTTTCGGGCAGTGCTAGTGCAGCAACTGCCGGTGGGTAAGTTGTGGCCATCACCTCGACCCTTTCATCTCTTCGGCCCTTTCTGTGGCGGGTGTAGCTGCGCCCCACCTGGGCAGGTGCAGTGGGTTGGGCTTCCTTGGGAACCCAAATTTACTTCAGCTTTGCTGGCTTGTGAGTCGGCGTGTCTTTCGGTGCTGTGGCCGGAACGGCGGGCGCCATCTTTTCCTTCATCTTTTCCAATCCCTGGAAGGAGTTGCGGACTGGAATAGCCGGCACGATGCGGTCCGGGACCACTTCGGACCTCTGTCCATTCAGATGGACTCAGATGGTCCCGACAGTCATAGACTTGCCGGAGCTGGAGATTCGGTGCCCCATGGCAGCGCCAGCGTTGTTCCTTCGGAGCCTCCTCCGATGGGATGCTGACCACTGGTGCTATGGACCGGCAGCCTTGTGCACATGGTGCACGTTGCAGCTCAACGTCCTTGCCGGAACGCTGTTGCTGTTCTTGGCCACAGCTCGACCGGTAGCAGCTTCAGTGGCTCCTAAGATAGGAGCGTTGGGCTCGGGCTCATCGGACGTCTCTACGTCCAGGATGTTGATGAAGGCTACCCCAAGGAAGTTGGGGAAGCCCACGACCGGAGGGAAGCTCCCGAAGCAGAGCGGGACGGCAAGGCCATATGACCGTGCTGCAGTACCGAAACAAGTTCATCGAGTTGGGTCGGTATGCGTCGCATATTATCACTGATGAAGTCTTAAAGACCGAGCAATTTCTCCGTGGTTTAAGAGTCGAATTGAGAGTGCCGCTGCTTGCCACCCGTGTGAATGTCATGGATGATGCATATCAGGCATCAGTTGCGGTTGAGCTTGATTTGGTGAGGTCTACAGGATTCTCTCAGTCCAGTGTCGCTCAGTCAGTTGTGCCGTTTCAACAGTCTTTGTAGCTGTCAGCGCCTGGAGTTCCGTCTGTTGCGCCTACTTCTAGTGGCACTTCGAGGCGGATGTTTAGAAAGTCTAAGAAGCGATTTAACCATCAAATATCTTCGAGTTCTGTGCAATAGCAATCGACATCTTCTGATTCTTTCTAGCAGTCTGTTCCTCCTTTTCAGTAGCGCTGAGAGTTTTTCGTGAGTCAGCCGAGACTATGTCTGAGGTGTGGTGGCAGTCACCCAGGTGTACCGTGTTCCTTACTGGTAGTCTGCTATCGTTGTGATCAACCGGGTCACGTTGTCTGAGATTACCCGATGAAGTCCGTACCGGCGTAGTTCTCACAGTTCACCCAGCCATAGCAGTCTCAATTTCGTCTTCCTGCACCACCTCTACCTCAACCATCTTATTTGAAAGTTCCAGCTTCTTCCCAGTAATCTTCTGTAACCTCTAGCCAGAAGCCGAGGAGCCGGATTACTCACGTCACTGGTGCAAAAGCCATTGCGTCCAACCTCGTAGAAGGTACAATTTTGATTTTTGGTCATCCAGCTCACATTCTATTCGATTCAGGTGCTACACATTCAGTTATTTCTGAGGATTTCCTTACTCGTCTCGTGGAGTCGGTAACCGAGTTGCCCTATGAGTTGCTCGTTGAGTTACCATCCAGAGATTTCATGTCCACTCTATTTTACTTGGAAAATTCTCCTGTTATCGTCAATGACCGGCAGTTGCCAGCAAAGTTGTATGCACTGTAGTTGGCCGATTACAATGTGATTCTAGGCATGGACTGGTTAGAGCGGTATGGTGCCGTGGTTGATTTCAGATCCAAGAAAGTCTACTTTCAACCACGCAGGAAAATAACCTTCTATTTTCATTGTACCCGATTCTGTCGTTCTCGTTTTCTATCGTTAGGTGTAGTTTCTTCCTGTTTCCTCCTTGTTCTTCCTTGTAAATTATGAGGATGAAATTTCTTTAAGGAGGGGGGGGGGACTGTAACGTCCGTGTCTTAGTAGATCCTAGTCGGAGTGACACTCGTCAGCGTCAGTCCTACTGCCTCCGACCACGTGTGCACACACTGACTCCTGCCTAGAGTCTGGTCTCTAGCTAGTTTTCCCCACCCGTAGGACACAATGGTAACTGCAGGGGCCCACAGTAACTAGCTTAAGAACCATCAACGGGAATCACCCCTCCACCTTTCCTGGGTGGGACGACACCCTCGGTCGCTAGGCTACGACTAGTGGCTCCATCACAAGGAAAGAGGAAGCTACTCTATTGGGGTATAAAATAATGCCATAATTTTTATAAAATAATTTAAACATGGTAAATATGCACTATTGAATGTATTAGAAACTAAACATGCTCTATAAAATGCCAGAAAGCATAACGGACCAATATAGGGCCGTTACCTCGCATAACGGATCAGGGCAGGGGCATCATACATTACATAACGTGTCCCCCTACGTTCGTTATGCTCACCCAAACGCTCAGGTGAACACAAGGCACAGATATGCAGACCATAACGCACTTGCGATAGGGAGTTATGTACAGTATAACGCATCTACTCCAGTGCGTTGTACTCTAATGCATGATGTCGTGTAATCAGGAATGCAGAGCATAATGCACCAGGCATGGGGCGTTATGTTGAGTATGACGCGCCTCTCATGGCCGTTATACTTGCATGAGCTGAAACCAGACGTCACAGGACATAACGCACCTAGAAGGGTGTGTTATGAGACTATAACGCATGGGTCCAAGTCCGTTAACGTCACCCGAACACCAAGAATCTATAGAAAATCATGATTTAATGCATGATATAACGCACCAAGTGAGGGGCATTATATCACCACAACGGGTCTACCCTACACCACCATGCTAACCGCCTTACTAGTCAACGGTCAACGATCAAACCATTCGGTCAAAGGTTAAATGGCAGTCCACCAGGGGGCCGTTAAAGTCACCCAAACGTGGAAAATCCACAGAAAACTTAGGACCATAACGGTCAGCCAAAGCCCATTAACTAGGCCCAATAAATTCGTAAAAATGACCAAAATTCATGGGATAAATTCTATTTTAATTCTGGTAAAGATTCGTTAAAGAACGGGTCTCACAGTCCCTCCCTCCTAATAAAAATTTCGTCCTCGAAATTTAGAAGGAAGAATAAGGAGCGGACTGAAAGAATTATACCTTAATCGAACAAGAACGAAAATTGCCTATGCAATTCATCCTTACGTTCCCATGTGGATTCATTCCCTGAGTAATGCTGCCAGACAAATGTAACCAGAGGAATCACGATCAGTCAGATGAGTGCATAATAAATTATCACGTTAGTGGCTGGCACGCCTAATTAATAAATGAATAAACCAGATAGAAAGATAAATAATTTAATAAAAATCAAATAAAGATCATTCCACCAAATTGGCACGCCCGGTGGGACCCATCCTCCCTTCATCTTTTCGCCAAAATAAATGGACCATGGGGTCCCCACTCAACTACTCCAAACCCTAAGTATTCGTTCATCTTGTCTTCTCCCTTTACAGGTTGAAGCGATGGTGAATGGACTGTCCGGGCTTGTCTTTGGCAACCAAATCATAGCCGACCATGCTGCGCATGACTATGTTGCCTTGCCAACTACCTTTGGCAGCTTTCCTCTAGTCATTGGCTTCCCCAACTTCCTGGGAGTTGCGTTCATGGATCTTCTGGGTGAGGAGAGCCCAGAACCTGTGAAGCTGACATCAAACAACAAACCAGCGGCCCGGTAAAGTGAGGGTCAGATCAAGAAAACTCTGCTGAAGAGCTCAGTGATCGTGAGCTACCACGTTCACCATGTTACCTACCCGACTGGGGCATATGAGAAGAGGCCTGCTAGGGGCAACAAAAAGAACTTCAGAAGGGGGAGAGCCTTTGCCACTTCTCGAGGTTGACTCTCGGCATCTGGGAAGTCCATGATGATTGGGGGCATCCGGATCTTCTTCAATGGCCGTGATGCCAAAATTCTGTCAGATCGGGTCATCCCAAATGTCCCCACCCATAATGCCTTCCAAGTGCTGACTAGCCGCTGGGCAAACACTGATGAAAACAAGCAAAGGAGGTCAACCTCAAAATCACCAAAATTCAAGCAGATGTGGGTTCCTAAGAATACCCGAGGCACTACGACAACCCTACAAAACTGCAGCAATTCTACTGATGTCCCTAGGAGAGGGGGCAACGAAGTCATGCATGCGGAAGAGGTTGCAGCCATAATTTCTCCATTCACTACTAGGGCCTGTGCAAGGCAGGCTGATATTTCCAAATACTCAAAGAATTTCAATCAAGTTGCTAAGCTGATACGGTTTTCATACGTGCCATCTGCCTGGGACTGGACGCTGCCTCCTGCTATCTTTTCAAAGCGCAGTCAAGAGGATATGATTAAGAGGGTCTGAGAGTATTTCTACAATCTCGGGAGACCCGTCATGGGCCGACAGAGGTCACTCTGTGCCGTCAAGTCTAAAGAAGGAGAAGTGCAGACTCATGTCGGTGCACGTTCTTGTAGTTTACATATAGAAGTCAGTGCAGACTTTTGTCTCCTCTCCTCTCTCTCTCTCTCCCTCACATGTTCTCTCTCCTCTCTCCCACTTTCACTCGGTTTACGGTCCAAATGGACCTCGGTCGACGCATGGGAGGTACCGATGAGACGGGCTCGACGTGAGGATCACGCCGGTACCCTTCATCCCTCGGATCGCAGAGCATAGAGACGCATGCGAGCGGAAGGATGGCGTGGCCCCCGTCGCCCGATCTGCACCGATTCATGATTTTCACCGTGCAAGAGGTAGGGGAACAGACTCCTCGTCTCGCCAGGAATCCATTAACGCCTCATGCGTCGCCATTCATCACCATCTTCATCATTTTTCGTGCAAATCCTATTTTGGATGATTTTGGACTAAATTCTCGATTTACGTTCCTCTCTCGATTTCTAGTCAAGACAGCCGCTGATCAAAGTAAGGGAGGTACCGTTGGATTGGTCACGTCGCGAGGATCGCGTTGACGCCCATCTTCCCTCGATCCGCGGAGCGTGGAGTCGAGTCGGGCCGGGAGGTGCCGCGTCGCCCTCTCGCCGGGTCGGCATCGAATCACCATTTTCGTCGTAATCTAGGTAGGGGGATGGATTCCTTGCCTCATTAGGACACCGTCGGTACCACTTGCACCGTGGTCCGACGCCCTTTGCCTCATTTTTCGTGCATATTCTCGCTTAGTTCATTTTTAGTCTTTAATGCTTGAAATCATCTCCATGGGCATCATCTTTTAATTCTAGTGGCATGCGAAGGCTTGAAATGATGGTATGGTGTGGTAGGATGGTTTGGTTTTGTGTTTCCCCACGTCCCCCGTCGATTTTGGTCGATCGGGAGGGGGTTTCGATTCTGACCTCTAGAGTCTCGAAACCCAGGTGACATAACGTGCCTGCCCCGGTGCGTTATAGTCATTTGGCGCACCCTTAGTGGTGCGTTGTATCGTGCGTGAACTGTGTGTTTTCTATGGATTTTTGAGTTCGGGTACCTTTAACGTGCCTCATTTGGTGCGTTATAGCCCCTGCTTGTTGAGTTGAAGGTCTGTTGCCTTTAACGCTCCTGTCCCAGTGCGTTACATTCATATGACGTCCCTGGTTAGGTGCGTTATATCCTGTGTTTAACTGTGAATTCTGATCATTCTGGTGGGCATAATGACCCATGGGAGTGCGTTATGTTCCTATAACGCCCCACTCTTGGTGCGTTATAGCCCTTGTTCAGTGTATGGTGTGCTTGTTGACTTTAACGCCCCTACTCCGATGCGTTATAGTCCTATAGCGTGCCTGCCCGGGTGCGTAAGGAGCAGAAAGAGGATGAAGAGATGAAGCAGGAGCATGGATTTTATCAGCGTGGAGTTGACACTTAAGACACCTTTTGACATAGAGGGAGCAATCTTCCTCTAAAGTGAGCTAATAATAACCCTGCCTAAGGATTTTCTTTGTTAAAGCCCAGCCATTGACATGACCTCCACACTCACTAGAATGGGCTGCTTTGGCCACCTTCCAAGCTTCATCATCGTCTAAGCATCTCATGAGCATTCCATTGGTAGCATGCATGTATAGTTCTCCCGCAATGATAGTGTACTTACAGGTGGCTCTTCTTATAGCCTTACACTGCTCGGCATTCGCCCCTTCTGGGAACGATCCGTCTCTGCAATACAGTTCGATCTTGTGCTACCATGGCAATTCTTCTTCCTCCAAGATCTCTTCTAATTTCATCAAAGACACTTCCTTCAGATCTGCCTTCTCAGCCCTCATCTCTACAGTTTTCCTAAGGTTGACATACCAAGGATCCTGAAGAGAGGGTACATCTAGTCTCTGAACGACGATGGTGTCAGTGCTCCAACTGAGAGGAAAAGATAGAGAGGAAGCGAGTGATACCAGTGCATCAGCAAGAATGTTTTGAGATCAAGGAGTATGGATATAGATTAGTTTACGAAATTGCCTAGCTAGGAGCGTGACCAAATCTTGATAAGGCTTAAGCTTTGGGTCACGAGTGCGATAAGTAGATAGAACCTGTCGCAGGACGAGCTGAGACTCTCCTATAATCTTTAAGTGGCATGTGCCTAGGAGATAGGTGTGCTTTAACTGGCTAGGAGAGCCTCGTACTCAGAGACATAATTGGTAGCAGGAAATCGAAGCTGGTAAGCGAAAGGAATCGTCACCCCTTCCGGAGTGAGGAGAACAACACCTATCCCTTGGCCTTGAGAATTGAGTGCACCATCAAAGTGCAGAGACCAGAAGGGATGGTGAGTGATGACCGAGAGATCCTCATCAGGGAAATTGTCCTGAATATAATCTGTGTGGGGGATAGGAAGATGGGCTAGATGCTCAGCAATGACATATCCTTTGACTGTCTTCTGAACAACGAACGTGATATCAAACTGAGAGAGGAAGCTCTGCCAGCGAGATAACCTACTAGAAAGGATAGGCTTTTCTAAGAGATAGTGGATCGGGTCCATTCTAGAGATTAATCTAACTAGGTGGGCTAGGAAATAGTGTTTGAGCTTTTGAGCTACCCACACTAAGGCGGCATAAGTCTTCTCCATGGTAGTGGATTTGGCCTCGACCCAGCTCCCATTGACATTCTAAACTCCTTAGTAGATCCTTTACACTTTCTACGAAGTAAAAGGATCTAAAAGTGGTGTGAAAGGAGTTATGGGGGACTATTGGGAGGGCTAGGTCCACGGAAGGGTAGCAAGACGGTCTAGGGACAAAGTCTGTCCTGAGCCAACTAAGAAGTGACTCGGCAATGAATAACTTTCCCGTTAGAAGTATGGGTATCCGTGGCTAAGGTGGCTCTGACTGAAGATCGGAAGGTGAGGGTGGCGATGGAGCACTCACGGGTGGTGAAGGAGGGGCCTCCATGATGAGGAGAGGACTTTGGGAGGGCACCGTAGATGGCATCGGGTGAGGACTATCGACTACTACCTCCTTGAACTCAGGCAAGAGTCTGTCAATCTGAGTGCACATCCTATCCAACCCATCCGTAATGGCTTTGAAGAGTTTGGCAATGGTGGGGGTTGGGTTAAGGGTATTGTGATGGACTTGCCCATCGGCCCTTGGTCTGGTGGTGGACCTAGGCTCGACTACAAGTGGGGCATCTTGCCTCTGACTATGACCCATTTGATTGGAAGTGATTGGGTGAGGAGGTCAGGTGGGGGTGTGACCCACTTGATTGTGGGTGATTTGGTGGGGACGGTTGTAGGTGACTTGGTGGGACTGGTAGGAGGAGATCGGTTGGGGAACATAGACCTTCCTAAGTTCTCTCTTCACATCCCACCATGACTCGAGGGGCCATTGCCTCCTAACCTGCCTCAAACCTTCGATGGTTCTCCATTTTTTGGCACCCTGGTCATGAAGCCTATCCTTGGCAAAATAAAATTGTCCGACCTCGGACATGGGATAGCAAGTGAAGTATTTGTCCATGGCGGCTTCCCAACGTAAGTAGTTGCTCGGGACCTTGGACCCATAGAAATGTGAGGCCTCGGGCCTAGTAAAGTAAGGGGGATGGTAACCCAGCCCATGGGTGCTATGCAGCCATTATATGACTGGGGCGACTTGGAGCCCATTGGACTCTTTGGGGACTAGACAATGGTCATGAGGACACAACAAGACATGACATGAAAGTTGGAATTCAGACTCGACTACTAACCTAGACTTAGCCTAATCTCCAGTACGTGGTGGAGGCAATAACCTGAAGGTCTGACTTGACACGAGGGGCTACCTTCTGGAAATGAGTAACCGAACCTTCCGAGTAACGTCTTTTGATATATTGAAGTATTTGATAGAATGCTTGAAACACTCTTTTTTTTGTTTTGAAAATATTGATGATCCTAGACTCTCGCCCGATCTGCACCGATTCGCGGTCTTCGCCGCGCAAGAGGTAGGGGAACAGACTCCTCGTCTCACCAGGAATCCGTTGACGCCACATGCATCGCCATCCATCGCCATCTTCATCATTTTCCATGCAAATCTAATTTTGGGTGATTTTGGGCTAATTTCTCATTTTATGTTCCTCTCTCGATTTCTGGTCCAGATGGTCTCTGATCGAATCAAGGGAGGTACTGTTGGATTGGTTGCATCGCAAGGATCGTGTTGATGCCCATCCTTCCTCGATCCGTGGAGCGTGAAGTCAAGTCAGGCTGGGAGGCGCCGCGTCACCCTCTGACCGGATCGACATCGAATCATCGATTTCATCGTAGTCCAGGTAGGGGGATGGATTCATTGCCTCGTTAGGACACTACCGGTACCACATGCGTCGTGGTCTGACGCCCTTTGCCTCATTTTTCGTGCATGTTCCCGCTTAGTTTATTTTTAGTCTTTAATGGTTGAAATCATCTCCATGGGCATCGTCTTTTAATTCTAGTGTCATGCTTAGGTGTTGAATGATGGTATGGCATGGTAGGATAGTTTAGATTTGTGTTTCCCCGTGTCCTCCATCGATTTCGGTCGATCAAGAGGGGGTTTCGATTCCGAACTCCAGAGTCTCAAAACCCAAGTGACATAACGTGCCTACCCCGGTGCGTTATAGTCATTTGGCACACCTGTAGAGGTGCGTTATATCCCCTTGTGGCAAACTCCTCTAGGTCTGTTATTTCCCGTTAATGCCCCAGTATGGGTGCGTTATGTCATGCGTGAACTGTGAGTTTTTCATGGATTTTGGAGTTCGGGTGCTTTTAACGCCCCTGGTCTGGTGCGTTATGGCCCCTGTCTGTTGGGTTGAAGGTCTGTCGCCTTTAACGCCTCTGTCCCTGCGCGTTACATCCATATGACACCCCTGGTTAGGTGCGTTATATTTCCCATTTAACTGTGGAGTCTGATCGTTCTGGTGGGTATAACGGGCCATTGGAGGTGCGTCATGTTCCTTTAACACCCCACCCTTGGTGCGTTATAGCCCTTGTTTATTGTGTTGTGTGCTTGTTGACTTTAACGCCCCTGATTCCGTGCATTAGAGTCATATAGCGTGCCTATCCTGGTGCGTTATTGTCCCATTTAACTATGGATTTTTATGAGTTCTGTCGCACATAGCGGTCCTATCTTGGTCCGTTATGGTATGTAACGGGGTGGTCTTGATCCGTTATATACCTGGAGATTTTAAAAGCATGTGTATGTAAAGAGATTTGGAGGATGAAAATGAGAGCCTAAGAGATGAAATTGATGAGTTGAAACTAAAGATGCATGGGTATGTAAAAGGTAACAATCTGTGCAATGAAAAATCTGATGCATTTAAACAAGTCAATTCTCAATTGTTGAAACAGAATGAAAAACTTCAAAAAGACCTAGCAGCTAAACAAATCGCCCTTGAAAAGTTTGTTGATGGAAGTGAGAACTTGAACACCCTGCTAGGGACTAAAATGAACTTCAACAGGGAAGGGTTAGGGTATGAGCCAATTAAGAAAAAGATATTTGGGCTAAAAACTACAACCTTTGTCTCATCTTCCGAAGCATCAACCTCCAAAATAACAAACCAAGAAAATAATAAAAATAAAGGAAAAGAGAAGATAGGAGAACCAATCAAGAAAACTTCCTATCAGCCTAAAAAGGCTCACCAATAGTCCCAAATAGGCCAACACCTATCCAAATCCAAGTCTGCACATCCCAGAAGAAGGAATGGTTCGAATGCTAGAACAGGTTGGGACTACCCTCAGGAGAGGTCGACACCATCACGGTCAAACACCCAGCAACACCCTAGGGTTGCACCAATAGGTCGACACTTTAGTTACAGGGACCCGACACGTCTCTCAAACAGATACCGTTATAAATGGGTAGAACGAGAGACAGGTCGAGACTCTCACTATAGGGGGCCGACACATCCTTCATCCAGGGATCGTTATATATGGCCAGAACAGGGGATAGGTCGACACGTCACTTCCTACAGGTCGACACCTTCATGGGTCAAGGGTAGTTATGGTTCCTATGATCATAGGCTCTCCCAACCTCAACAACCCAGGTACTATGACACCTTCAACCCTTCTAGACCAAAAAATTGGAACAGACGGTCCAACAACCAATCCTCTTCCACCATTCCTAAAACCCATCAAGCCCAAGAGGACACAAGAAGGAAAAGGAATGTGAATGAAGGAAAGAAAAACCAGAACTTCCAGCAAAGCAAGAAACATAATAATATTAAGAAAGTCTGGATCTCTAAATATGTGTTATCTTGCTTTACAGAAATGAAGAAGTTATTGGGACCCAATTGTCCTTGGGTTCCAAACGTTATCACCTAATTCCTTGTGCAAGAGTGTCTTGCAGCCATGCACAATCGATGGTGTTGAACCCCCTCTTCATGTTTCATATCTGATTTATTTTCATGATGACTAAATGAATACTTGTAAGCTGAAAATGAGGTTATTCAATGAGTTTGGAAGCGGTAATAACAAAATGATCTACACGATCACCTTCAAAAATAATTTCTCTAGTCCTTGAGAGAGACCCAACAATGTCGGGTGAAATTTAACTTTCATCTTCCAACTCATGTAAATCTACTTCTGTATGCTCTCCATTAGGTAAATATGCGGCAAATATGATCAGAAGAGGAAGCATGCCGCATAAACTAAGGACCTCAACTTATGAAAATAAGTTGATTCCCTAGGGCTTTGATACCAATTTGATGCAGTACAGGTGACGGCACATTAATTGTAGTAGCTTAAGAGTGACGTGGGCCACGGTCCCAACCGAGCAAAAAAGGGCTATCAGGCCAGTCTTAGAATGAGACCGTTATTGGGCCTGCTGTGAATAATACTCCTATTCTTGAACTCGGTTGGATGCGAGCAGCAGCATGATCCGGCACCGGCGGGGGTTGCTGGCAATAGTAATCGTACACAGTCGATGGGAGCCGGTCGCGTGCATGTGGCAATTGGGCACATCAGGAGGGTGTCCGAGCAGCGGCGTCGGCTATGCGTGGATGGCACGGATGGGCAGACGGTGGCCTGTGGCTGACCACAGGCGATGGTGGCCCAGGGAGGATGCAGGCAAAGCCTGACCGTGGCATGGTGGGAGGCCGGTCCAAGGACGGACTCCGAAACAGCGGTGGTGCCCAGGAGAATGGCCGAGAGTGGCCACAGGGTCGGCGATGCTTTGAATGGAGTTGGGGGGGAAGTTGTTCACAGAGAAGAGAGGGGAGAGAGGGAGAGGGTCCAGTGAGGAAGGGAGAGAAAGAGAGAGAGAGGGAAGGGAGAGAGATGGTTGCGGCTGGGAAAAGGGTGACAGGAGTTATCGGCTGGAAGATGGTGTGGGGTGGAAGGAGGAAGGCCTGCGAAGGAGGCAGCGGCCGCCCTTCAGGCCATGACGGACAGGGAAGGGTCTGCGAAGCCAAGAAGGCAGTGAAGTCGGGGCCCCTACGGCAGGGCAGCAGTATCCGGGATGGCAGTCACTATGGCGGAGCTAGATCCCGGAGGGCCATTCGTAGGGAGGCTGGGGCGAATAGGGCTAGCTCCGGTGGCTGTTCGGCAGTAGGGACGGTGTGGTCGTCTCGCGGTGGTTCGGCCTTGGCACTCACGCTGGGGATGGTTCACGGTAACTACAGGCGGGTGTTGCGGGGGCCATGGCCATGGGAGGCTGGCGCCAGGAGCGGAGGTTTTGGACGTTCAATCATCACAGGGGAAGAGGAGGAAAGAAGAAGGGAGGAAGAAGAAGGATAAACGGAAAGGATAGTACGGTGGAGGGCTGATCCCCCTCTCCTGCGGAACCCGTCCACAAATATAGCATTATATAATGCCCTGATTGCACACCCGAAAAATAACAAAGTAAAGACGGGAAGTGCTAAAAGAAAGAGCTTTACCTGGAGCCCCGAAGGGGGTCGACGGCAAGGGCACCAGCTACTCCAGTTTCAACGCCAGCACCCGGGCCGCCATCGCCACGGCGTCCCAAATATCCTGTAGAGTGTGTGCACACTCGACTTGGGACACGAACTCCACAGGTCCAGTCGACCCGATCACATGAGCGATGTGTCGTCTCCAGTCATCGACCATTATATCGGCAAAGCTCCCGTGCAGGAGCTCCCGGTCCGATGACCCTCTGCTCTAGAGGCCACAATCAGCCAAGAAGGAAGCCCACCAGGCCCTAGGTGCCCTCGGTCGAGACACCTTCACTCCAGTCACTGTCGCCGATGCCTATCTCATGGGCTTCAGCCCCCCTCCATTGCTTCGGCTCCCAGAAGATGAACCCCGGCCACTCCGGGGCCACTGCTCTACAACTCGCTCCATCTCTCGGTGGATCCGAGCAACACGGGTCCTTAGGGACCCCTCATCCAGCGCAATAGGAGGTAGATCCTCCCTCAGCAAGCGACTCTCCTCCGCCTTCCTGATCGTGGAGGCCTTCTATCAGTAGAGGTGACTATGCTCGAACCACCATCTGGCGTAGTGCATGTCAAATCACCCCCAACGTCCCTGCCCCAGCATCAGGAATTGCTCTGGCTCCCGACGGTAGTAAAAGTCCCACTAGGCTATTGCAAGTAGGTGGGTATCCCTGCCCCTGTACTTTCTGCTCGTCAGAGGGAACTCCCTGTTCGGCGGGATCCCCGGGTTGTACCTGAAGTTCATGGCAAATTGATATGGGTAGTACGGCTCCAAGGAACTCATCACCGACTAGTGCAATGTCAACACTGCCGATTGGGTGTTCTGTATCCACTCGGTCCGTGGCCCTGCATCGGCTACCCCCTGACCGGGGTGGGTGCTGGTCACCCCTCCACCTGAAGTCCCCAGAAAAAGACCGCAATCTCTCGCGGCACTATCGAACGGTAACCACTCCTCACCCCGGGCGGGCAAGTAGCAAAGGGCTCTCCTGGCCCCCTCCAGTTGTGCCTCTGCATCCCCATCAGGCTGGCCAGTGAAACTAAACAGAAGCGGTGCCATCGAGTTTTCCACGGTCCCTCGCGTTACCAGTCTTGGAAATAGCAGCCCAGCCCACACACTAAGATAGTGGGTCGACAGAAGTTCTGGGACGGTACTAATTCGTCAGATGTGTTATGAGGATCGAGGAAATATATTTTACTATTTTTTCATATTTTTTAGAAAATTCATATTTTTTATAAATAGCTCGTTTCTTGTTCTTTTTTTTTCATTTCTTCTTCTTTCTTCTTTCCCCCTCCCGTGAGAACCGACTGCTCCCCCTCTCTCTCTCTCTTCTTCCACTGGCGACGACGGCGGCGCCTTCCCCGGCTGCAAACGGTGACAAGGCGACGATGTGGCGACGACCGCAGCGGCGAGGTGAATGCGGCGACGGCGAGGTGAACGCGACGGTGTATGGTTCATGGAAGCTCGTGGGAGCTCGAGGGTTTCAAGTGGGTTTTTGAAGATCGGCGGTGACCCGTCGTGTTTCGGGCGACCTTGAGGTAGGGTGACGGATCCTTAGCTTATTGTTTACCTTCCCCGTAATTTCTAGGCCGAAGGGAGGTCGAGAGAGGGTTATTTTACGCCGGGAATGGAAATCCATGCCTTGGGGATCAAGCGTCAGATCTAGAGTTTTAATGCGTTATTTCATGGTTTGATGGCATCAAATGATGCTTTGGGGCATGGGGAAGAGTTTCCCCTTTGTTTCCCCCTCACCTGGGGGCGAATGGGGCGTGGAATGGCATTTTTGGGCCATTCCCACCATTCTCAATTTTCCGATAGGAAAATGGTCCTAATAGGAACCGTTTTTAGGCTTAGCGGCCCACCTAGTGACTGATAACTGATCAAGGAGTGTCGGTAGGGTATGTGGTCGACCGACTGATCGTTACCCTCTACGGCGGCCAAGCGGCCGACTGTTTCTCTCGCGGAGCTAGCATGACTCCCGAGGCATTTTTGACCATTACGTTTTGACCGTTGAACAATTTTTGGGCCCGACGGTCATGGGGTGACCGTTTTAACCCTGCCTGGCGGTCCCAAGGGAGACCGTTTCAGTCCCTAATGGTGACAAGGTGACCGTTTGACCTTTTTGTGTAGTTTTGTGGCATGGCAGCCCCAAGGGGACCGTTTAACACCTGAGATGGCCCAAAGGGGACCGCTTAAGTTCCAAACGGTCTGAAGGATACCGTTTATCTCTTTTGAGCGACGAACTGTAGGTGACCGCCCCTTCTCCTCATGCGGTCCAGTGAGGACCGCCTCTCTCCTTGAGATGGTCCAGCATCTGACCGTTTGTGCCAGGGACGGTCCAGAGTGGACCGCCACCTTTGTTCTGTCTGATCGGACTTTGGTTCTTGCCGATTTAAATCTCAGGTGAGTGGACCTCGATCCATGTGCTGACCTGTGGTACGACTGATGCTGGGCATCATGTGGGGGCCATGTGTGTGGGTGCTGTGGGGTCTCGGGAGGTGGTGTGTGTAGGGAGGTAGGTAGGTTGTAGGCGCCAGAAGGGGGTGAAGCCGGGTGTTGGTGTGTGTGGCCTCTCTCCAAACTATGCTGCTACTACCTACAATGCACATGTTAGAAAAATGGAAGTGATGTGATCGCCAGAGACCTATACTTGGGCCTCACAGGAGTGATGATCGTGAATGCCTTAGGAACGGGAGATATGGGTTCTTCTGTCCTCGCTATCGGCCAACCAAGAGTAAGGAGCCTTGCAAGTCGAAGATGAGATTCCTGTGAATTAAGCAGCAAACGGAGAAAATAAACCCATTAGACTAGGATAGTGTAGTATTTGCTCAAAGCGAAAATAAAATATGCAAATGAGGGTGATCGTACCGGGAAGGGGGGCGAGAAGGGGGATGGCTGAGACTTTCGACCATCCACCTTCCCTATGTTTTGGGATTGGAAAACCTCTTTAGAAAAGGAACTAGGCAAGGCTAATATGCATGTAATGCAGTAAAATGGAGTAAAAACACGGCAAGTTAGAGAACAGGGGAAGAAAGATGGGGTTTGCCTGTCAACCAAGAGGAGGGCGGCCAGCTTTGTGGCCGCTCAAGGATGGTGGGCGGCCATGTCGATGGCCACCCCCTGCAACTGGGTTCGTCTACAGCAGAGCTCTCCAACGGCGGGTTCTACTACCAGGGGAAGGTCGGGGAAGGAACTCTCGTCCTCATAGCTCTCTCTCTGAGCTCTCCAAGAACTAGCCTCCTCTCCTCCTCCAAAAAATGTCTAATCTCTCTCGCCCAGTGTTCCCCTCCGAAGTGTCTCCTTCGAAAATGTCCTCTCCCCCCCAGAGATGATTCAGAATCGCCTCTTATATGTGGGGTCAATCTCCATCCAAAAACATTTGAAAATAGAGTGCGTGTGAGGCTACGTGGGTCTCGAACCTCCCAGAGTGGGAGCGATTTTGGAGGACATGCCCGGAGTGGGCGAAAATGTGGAGGTGACTGACATTTGACAGGAGGTGGCTAAGGTTCTGGCCGTCCAAGGAGCTGGGCGGCCAGATCGGTGGCCTTCTTGAGGGTGAGGGCGGCCAACAGTCTGGCCTTCTTGAAGAGTGGGCGGCCAATTATGTGGCCACCTAGGAAGGTGGGGGGCCAAGTTCCTGGTTGCCCTGGAATGGGCTGGGCGGCCAACACTTTGGCCACCCTGGGTTCTGGGCGGCCAAGTCTTTAGCCTTCTAGGGATCTGTGGAAAATGTGTATATAGAACCTCAAAAAGTTGGATCCACGAAGGGACAGTGTGGAGTCTGCCTAAACAAAGATAAGACCGCACGCACTCAGTCAACCAAGGAAAGGAGTCACTTCTATGATAGCTAGACAAGGTCCGCGGGATGTCCAAAATTAGGCATCTACAGTGTGTTCTCGGCCTATGTCACCGTGAGTCAGTGTCGGTACGAGGAGTGATCCTTGTACTTTGTCCGATTCAGGCATTATTTTCGTTGGTTAGAGAGTCTGCTCCTTCAGTGACCATCCACTAGTCATAGCCTTCCGACACGCGTATGGTCCCACCATGGAGTGGTGGCGAGGCTACCCAAGAGAGACTACTTTAGGCTGGTTGCCGTGGGCCTCCTACTGTGGCGGCTCAAGTCCGGGCCGGGAGGAAGAATCAGCTAGAGGGCCTGATGTAGCACAGTCAGTCAGTGTGTGCACACGTGGTTGGAGACTTTAGACACGTGCTGACGAGCACGACCCCGACTAGACCCTTTATTAGTGTTACTTGTGTGTGTGTGTCTTAGTTTCCACCTAGGGCAAGTGGGGAGACACTGCGGCGCGGTGTAAGTCGTCAGGGGACGTGTCTGACTGTACTTCTAGTGGGAAGTACTCCTGTCTTTGTCAGGTAGTGACTTTTAGTTTTCACCGTGACTTGTGTCTCGAGTTTCGTATCGTGAGACTGGTGTCAGTCGTAGCAGGGCTTTGTCATTTATTTATTCCTATTGTACTCACATTTAGTAGCTTTATGTTGCAGTTTTCTCGATTGCGAGGTGGGGGTCCGAGTGATCCCTACTGAGTCTTTTGTTATGAGGCTCATTCCCTACATTTTTTCACATTTCAGGTGAGGCGAGGCTTCAGAGGAGCGCGTTTGAGGCTCCACATGGTTCTAGTGCCCAGGGTTAGTTGCCAGTTGCCAGAGCCGGGGTATGCCCCGTGTAGTTGTACTGTCTAGTTGCCTTGTCCTAAGTCTATCGGCAGTGGTTGTGCTGCCATTGGTGCTTTCGAAGTATGTGCGACAGTGCTATCTTACTTGTTTGTACTTCTGCACTCATGTTTTGAGTCTTTATATCTTGTGAGCCTTCATTAGTCGTAGCCTTACATCATGTTACGGCGTGACGGCTCTTCTAGCGGGGCACCTTCCCGATATACGGTTCTTAAGCTAGTTCCGTGGGCCCCTAGTCCAACCATAGCATCCAGTGGAGGGGGAATACTAGCTAGTGGCCTCGCTTAGGCAAGAGCCAGTGTGTGCATACGTGGTCAGGGGCTTTGGACTGAGGCCAATAGGCGTTCCCCTATCTAGTCACTCGTAACGGTACTTTGGTTCTGATAGTGTCTTGGCCTCGGCCTTGTCCTTGTGGTAGGGTACGTGGACAAGGCAGTAGTAGGCGCAGCATAAGACGTCAGTGGACGTAGCTGGCTATTCTTCTGGTGAGAGGCACACCAGTCACATGGCACGTGACTCTTCACGATTCTCTTCTCGATTCTTGTGCGTCGTGACCTTCAGGATAGCCCTCTTGTGGCTGCACTTGAGGTCAGTGTCCTGTCATATGCATGGCATTCTAGTCATTTGTGGGATAGTGTGCATGATGTTCTAGTCGTGTCGTATGGGTCTGCATCTATCTAGGTTTTTCCTAGGTGTCTTTATCTATTTTGTAGGTCCCTTACAGTGTCAACAGATCGACAACTCCTGACTTTGTCAACTTAGAGTCGCCTTCCTATTGCTACTTGGAGTAGTTTGGGGTGCCGAGGTTAGTTCGGCAGTCGTTCATCTAGTACGGTTTCTTCCCCTCTTCTTAGATTGTTCCCTACTCCTGCTCCCTATCTCTTCCTTTACTGCTTTTTAGCATTGTGTTACAGCTTTGTAGTTTAGTTTTCCTACTTTACTACCTGCTGTTTTACTTGTTCCGTGTTACTGCGTGTTTTCCAGTGGGAATCCGCGTGACCCCTACTGAGCCAGTGACACGAGGCTCACCCCTGCTTTTCAGGTGGGTCATTGTTCATTCTACTTCCGTGGGTCTTGGTGTGCGAGTTCGTAGCTGCCAGCTGGTACCTTCGTCGGGCTTCCCCCGACTTTCTTGGTACACCTTTTCCTTTCTGTCGACTATACTGTTAGACTTGTTGTCTTTTCTTTGGACTGGACTCTGGTATGTAATTGTTAAATTTAAACTGTTAATTAAAAAGTAATTTTATTTCTGCTACTTTAGAAAATCGATCTAATGTCCCCACACTAGAGGATGTGGCCAGGCTCACTAGCCTACGTGTGCACAGGTTACCGGTCAGCGGGACCACCTTTCCTGACTACTAGGGGATGGCTCGGGAGTTGCTGGGCCTAGAGCTTCGGCGCCCCAAGAGGCAGTCGACCCTCCTCCCACAGGCTAGTCTTCACGACAACCTAGGGCTGAGACGGGCAGGGATAGCGATAGGCAAGGAGCCAGAGCAGCACTTGCAGCGCCTGGTGGACTTGGCCCGGTCGAGGGTAGCAGCGCAGCTGGGAGCAGAGGCTAATCGGGTGCTGCGACGTTTCTTAATGCTGATGTTTGGGCGACTTCTCTTCTCCACTCGTGTAGACGCGATGAGCTGTCGCTTCCTCTCTTTTCTCGAGGAGCTCGACCACGTGGGTGATTATGCATGGGGAGCGACAGTCTTGGCTTTTCTGTTCGACTCGCTGAGCTCAACGACGCGTCAGACGATGCTCGGGGGCTTCTCCCCCTTACTCCAGGTACGACTCTTACCCTAGTTTGGTTTTTATGACTTTTATATGCTTTCTAAATGCTGACGTGCTACTGTGATGCATGTTTGGGCCTATGTGTACCTTCAGGCACTAGGCAAAGGGGAGGAGACCCGCCCTGGGCTTCTCCCGATAGCATAGAGGTAGGTAGCACCTCGCGAGACCAATTCCCTGAGGCGACAGGTCAGGGAGCTGCAGGATGATATTGACGCTCTATCGTGCGCCTTGGTATGATTCTAAACTCAGACTCTTTGATTAAATGCATTCCTATATGATGATGCTGATGCAGTTTCCTCATTTTTGTAGGTGCGGTGGACGCCTTATAGGGAGGAAGGCCAGGCAGACAAGCCATGGGTGGTCGGGGCTCTCGCCTTTACGGGTCGAGACGTGTGGCTTCATAGCATGAATGTGGTGGAACCACTTCATTATAGATTGGTGATGAGGACCGCCGGGGTTCACCAGCCCGCGGTGGAGTTCCCTGTGCCAGAGAATGCGGGGGAGAGAGTATTGAGGTCAGTGAGAGGCCTGACCACAGCGTTTGATTGGACTACGAGGAACTCCATGTAGGTCACTGACTGGATGACCCTTGGGTGAGTGGTGACTGCCCGGGCAGAGAGCAACGCGGCCTACTACACCACGTACGAACGACACTATCGGAACCAGGTGTTCCGGGGAGCCCACCGACTAGTACGACTTCTTAACCCTAGACTCTTTATGCTTATGATTATGATTTCAACTTAATGACATGCTAACACTTGGACTTCCTAGAGAAAGATGCAAGGGCTTCGTGGGAGTCCGTGGAAGTCACCTTGCCAAATGACCAGGTAGCATGGGTCGAATTCTTAGAGTACTTTAATGAGAAGTATTTCTCGGAGAGAGTCCGGGAAAGAAAGGCAGGAGAATTTGCTTCTCTTAAACAAAGGAGCCTGACCGTGGCAGAATATGAGGCCCAATTCTCGAGATTGTCACGATATGCGCCTCATTTGATTATGACAGAAAAGATGAAAGCAAGAAGGTTCTTAAATGGATTAAGACTGCAATACATACCACAGTTGGCACCGATGGATATTCAATCTTATGCAGAGATGGTTAAGAGAGCTCAATTATTGGAAGATGCTATAGAATTATCCGACAAAGTTAAGGCGAGAATGGAGAAGAAGTAGGTAATGGCAATAAGAGGCCTAATGAGGGAAACGACATTCCGAAGGGCAAAAAGTCTAAGGAAGAAAAGTGCAAGCATTCTGGGAATGACGGTTACAAATCTGAGAAGTGTCGTTGGAAGAACGGAGCTTATTTTCACTGTGGAAGTCAAGAGCATAGGGTAGCTGACTGCCCCCTTCCTGAATATCAACCTCAGCAGGCAAAGGATCACAAGGAAGCACGGCATCGAGTACAATTACAAGCAATAAGACAAAATGAACATGCTGACAATGAAGTAACTAGAGGTATCCTTTAACCTTGGCCTAGATACTTGGGTTGTTCTATTAGCATGCCTGGATGATTTAGTCTCATAAATGGAAACTAGAACTAATTACCCCACTAATGTAGATTGAAAATGAACTCAGTTTATCATTTGCCGCGCGACGAAGTGAGCGAGAGCCCGATCCATGTAGCCAGTCTCCTGAGTGCATCGCTGTGGACGGAGAGTGAGAGCTTGTATGCACCTATCCTTTAAGCCCTAGAGCTGTCACAATAGGGCCCCTAATTGGGGGGAGGTAGTTCCACAACTACTTCGCCTACGGGCGAGCGACTTTCCCTGGCCGGTCCTATCAAATTGACCCTTTGCATATCAGCTGGGTCCACAGCTTGCTAATTTTCGGTCCTAAGATTGCATCATCTAGGTCCGAGGTCGTGCATGCCACATTGGTCTAGGAATTCATCCGGCCGTCTAGAGCGTCCTTCAACTCTACAATCTCACATGGATCAGAAGAGCGTGAGTGCTATGTTGGCTCAGCTCGAACATAATCTTATGACCCACTTTGAAGAATCCATAGGCCAACTACGAGCAGAGCTAGATGAGAGGATCCAGGCCTTAGATTGTCCACAGCGGCCCCGGAGTTCCCCCGACGTCACCCACCCCTCGGCATCATTGGAACCTTGATCTGCTATTCACAAATTTGAGGCAGATTGTGAGGCTCGATTTGTAGAGGCTACCCCGGCATCCACAGTGTGATCCAGCCAAAGTTGTCTTCTGTGGAGTCATTCTTCGTCGAGCCTGCTTCGCTGCAGAAGTGGTCCTGCCTTGATTCGACTTCAGCACAGATCGCGTCATCCATTCTCGTACGACTGCACCAGATTCGAGCCAGAATCTGAGGACCGTTTAGCAGAGACTGCACCGACTTCTACGGCGTGATTCAGCCAGAACTCTCTTGTGAGAGTTTGTTATTCTCCGAGCCCTCGACGTTCTAGAGGTGGTATCACCTCGTTCCGACGTCAGCACAGCCTGTGGCGTTCGTTCTCCTACGACTGCGCCTGACTGGTGTGACCCAGTCCGCCCAGAACCTGCAGCAGAATTTTCAGCCCTGGCACGCCTTCCTCTGCTGACTTTCGGCCTGAGGCGTCTTCCCCAAAGTTGTGCCCCTCGATGACACAAAACCAACCTAGGTGGTTTCGTCCCGTTCCGACTTCGACACCGGAAATTCCACCACGGCCATCGTCGACCTGTCTGGCTGTTTGCCCAGAAACCAGAGCCCCACTAAAGTGCCGACCACTCCC
Source organism: Amorphophallus titanum (assembly GCA_024336825.1). Taxonomy (NCBI): domain Eukaryota; kingdom Viridiplantae; phylum Streptophyta; class Magnoliopsida; order Alismatales; family Araceae; genus Amorphophallus; species Amorphophallus titanum. Next base: position 84,902 of record JANBPO010006159.1, read on the forward strand.
AGATAGGTGCTCCGTTGGTGCTCATTTTTTGAGGGTAAGTATAAATGCCTGTCAGCATTCCGACCCCATGGGTCTTGCATCGTTCGGAGTCCGGTGGAGAGCGTACCGCCCTCTACACGCTGACTGCGCAGATCAACACTGCAGGACAGATTCACATAGGTCGCCTTCCACAGCCTGCCCCACCCTCCTGTGACCTCAGAATGACGCCAGACTTTCAGGAGTGCATCTACACTTCTCTAGCTTCGTCTGGGCGCAAGCGGAGTCCTCTTCAGACCCCTGAGTGCAGTGTACCACCCAGATTGCTTCAGTTCTGCCCAGCAGGACAAATATTGGGCAGCAGGCCCATCTCCCCTTCCCCGTGTTCCCCCCCCTCCTGCGTGAGGGTAGTGCTGTATTGTGTGTCCATCCCCGAGTTCCCCCTCCCTGTGTGGAGGTTATCCCATTTGCTTGTAATAGCAGGGTCGACCAGAAGCTCCACTGATGCAGCGTGTTTGCCGGGTGCACACGCTCCCCGGCGTGCCCTCGTCTCCGATCGGTGCCGGTCTCTTCAGACTCGGCAAGGTATAGATCTGACCCTTGCTTCTTGGCATTGCTTGTGACGTCCCTTTGGAAGCTGGAACTTGCTATCTACCGAGTCAGAACCGAGTTGGCGCAGGACCGAGTCGGACCAGTAGGCCGAGTTCGACCTGTATGCACCTCCAGAATCCTGCCCGTCAACCCAGGGTCGGTCCTCCCGGGCCTACTGTAGCCCTTTACCTCCCTGCGTGGAGTGGGAAAAAATTTATTGCTGTAAATTATTGTGATTGTTGTATTACTCAGGAGTTACCGTCTTGGCCGGAATCATCTTTCCCACGCCCGGAGCATGGAGGTACACTCGGCACCCCCTTGTAGTCAGAGTTTCTTGCTTTCTTAGTATACGCTATTCTATCGCTGCATGTGAGTAGTTAATTCCTAACTCGTCTAATTCAACTCACAGTTGTGAGTGAGAGGGCGAGACCGTCCCGTCACCCGACCCGGGCACGAGAGAATGAGCTGACCACCCTTGACTCGCTGCCAGTTTCTCAACCGTGCAGGCCTGAACACTTCCCTCGTTAGGGACAAGTGCGAGCTTGCTAGAGTCTCAGGTTGCATATCTAACTCGGCGTCAAGTCCTCGTCTCCGTCTCGCATCAATGGCTCTAGAAGTGCCTCCTTCCGGAAGCATAAACGCTTGGGGGGGCACCCTTCTCGGGAGGGGCACCCTCCTCAAGAGGGCCACCCTCTTTAGAAGAAGAGCTGGACTTCTTCGACGACATCTGCAAGGGAGCTGGCCACGACAGATGATAGACTCGGGATGGATGCCAAAATCCTTGCCCGACACTATTTATAGGAGGAAGCGAAGTCTCCCAAAGGAAGAAGGAGTCCCATCAATTCCTCAACTTCATAGAAGTTGAAGCGACGGATCCCAAAGGTCACAGCCTCTCAGGGTAACTTCCAAGGCACCGCTCTGTATCCCCAGGAGATCTCAATGCAAAAGAGAAAAGTAAGATATGTGGCAAACGCTAGAGATTCTAGAATTTGCAAAAAGAGGAAAGTCTTCCATTCCAAAACCAAAAGGCTTACAAAAGAAGGAGTAACTGCCCGAACAGAGCAGAAAGAAAAATTACAAAAGTGAGAAAAAGGAATAGTAGGCACCCTCTCAAGAGGTCGCCCCAGTAGCAGTGTCACGTGACCCGACGTCCTCGGGCTCGCGTTCGGCAACGGCTTTTGGAGGCGGTGACCGGACCAAACTATGTGTCGTAAAACACAATGGCCGTCAATCTAAAATTTATTTACCGAGCTCGTAATTAAAATAAATAATGTAGTATTAAGGTGAGTCCGAGTCGAATCAGACCCCCCATTGACCCCCCTAACAGTCAGGGGATGCCCCAGCTCATTCCCACCCCATTCCCCTCTCCTCATCTCCCTACTATCACCCCCTTCCACCACTATACCCTATCCAGTTCGCAGGCAGTAGCGAAGGCCCAAGTTGCAGATCCTATCCCGGAGTCATTCGGCATCATCTGAAGGTATACCATATATCGACAGAAAGCTCGTCAAGACAGCTTCGTCGCTGTGGTGGTCTCGCCAGCATTCGACTTCCCAGATGTTCGGGAGTTCAGATCTCCTTTGACTGTGCAGATCCTGACCAGTGGGTGACCTGAGGTGAGTTCCTGGAGCTCCCACGGTCGTACCCCACAACTGATGAAGGCGCCATTTGGCTGAGGTCTTCTACAACCAATCGGCTTCCATCAGCAAAAGGCGGCATCCCTTTCGGCATCCGGAGGAGCATCTACCATTTTTCTTCCCTTAGGTACGCAAAACTGGTCACACAGGACTAGACCAGACCCCTCCCCACTCAATGGGCTCCCCCTCTCTGCTGTGACATCGTCTGGTGCTCCCCCTAGTTGCTGCTCGAAGAAGACTCACCCACGGTCATCCTCGACTTGGTCCTGCCACGATCGGACTTCGGGAGCGGCCGTGGCGGCTACAACCAACTACTACTACACCCTGGGATCAGCCTAAGCCAGAGCGCAGAGAGCCTGTTCCAGGAGCCACCCTGGCTGGTGGCGACGACGGGTCCGTCCGTGAAAATTCTCCAGCATACTAGGGTCTGATAGCGACGAACTGGCATCAGTTTCGGTGACTTCTTAGTTCGGGGGCGTACGCCGCGGCTTCTGCATCGACCCCCTGTCCTGTCGCTCCAGAACTGGACAGAACCAGAGAAGTGCACTTTCGTCATTGACTTAGCAATTCTTCCCTCCCCGCCTGGCTGGCTTAGCACCCCTCCCTGTGCGGAGGTAGTTTTGATGTAATCCTTAATTTCTCCTCCCCTAGTCCAACCCCCCTGTGTGGGTAGTAGTGCTTGTTTAATCTGAACATGGGAAGCTACATCGGCGCAGTGTGCAGGGAACCCACACTCCCCGCTCACCCTCGTCTCCGGTCGGGATCGGTGTCTTCACGCCGATCAGGTGAGCTTCAGGTCACTCTCCTCTGCTGGTTTTATCATTACTTAGCTTAGTATTATTTCTGGTTGCCCGTCGGATGGCGAGTGAGTGCCCGTTCCAACTTTCCGTACATCGAGTGACCACCGCGGAGCGAGGCGAGAGCAATCCCTTACATCCGCATCAGGGCTCTACTGACTTAGGCATCGGAGGGTTTACCCTGGGGATTCATCCCTGGGCACCTCTGACCCGTTTCTCCTTCTTGCAGTTCAGCATTCTGATCATCATCTTTAGCTCAGGCACAGCTTGAGATAACCCCTCTTCATCTGGCGTTGTCTATGGGAAACGAACAAATAGCTAACATGGTGTGAAGGAGTTCTAGCAAGAGGGCCGCCGGTGACAGTGGGAAAGCTCCGAAGATGAAGGAGGGTACACCGTCCCATCCTACGGAGAACACCCCCTCTCACGCCTGTGACCCAACCGGCGACCTACCCCCACTCGCGGTAGAAGGGCAACCACCTACCGAGAACGTGGATTGCCTCCAAACCCTCAACGCAAAATTGGAGAGCCTCATTGATCTAATGAGGACCCAGGCGGCCAGGGAGGAGCGTTCACGAGTTCCTCGGACAAACCCCCCTTGGGGATGTTTCCCTGCAAATGGTAGGGGCCCATTTTATCCTCCAGGGGCAATAGATAATTCACACTCGGTCAGCTGGACCGTCGCAAGCCCCTCCCCCAGAGCAAGAAGCCTCTTCTACCCCAACGGTAGAGAAGTCCGTAGCACGCCGGCCGCCTCTGGAGATAGAGGCCTTCGAGGGATGTCGAGGAGGCATCCAGGAGTGCCCTCGTAGCCTCTCGACCCAGTGACAATCGGTGTTATCCCTTTGATTGTGAGACTTCGAGAGGCGTTTCGCAGAGCAGGAGCGCGCCCTCCATGCCCTGTAGAAGACCCCCACCATGGAGGACAAGGAGCAATCCCCGTTCTCTGACCATGTCTTGTAGGTAGAGATCTCCCCCAGGATCTCACTTCTGACCTTCAAGTCATACGATGGCCAGGGAGACCCGGTCGACCACTTCGACAGTTTCGATGCCCTGATAACTCTTCACGGGGCTTCCGACGCCATCAAGTTCAGAGCGTTCGTGACCACTCTGGTCCAAGGTGCCCAGGCTTGGTTCAGAGCCCTCGCCCCAGGTAGCATTTGTGACTTCAAGCAATTTGGGCGAGTCTTCAAGGAGAGCTTCACCGGTAGTGGTCCTCCCAGGTCGGTAGCAGGGTTGTTGGCTCTCAAACAGGAATAGGGGGAGAAGCTTTGGGCCTACATCAACGGATTTAAATCAGAGGCCCTGCGGATCCCCTACCTGGATGTGGCGTCGGCCATAACTGCATTGTCCGGGGGCACGTGTGACGAGAATCTCCAACGTGAACTCATCCTCCACCCTCCCACCTCCCTTGAAATGTGCCACAAGGTGTTGGCGGAGCTGGGCGTCAACGACCCGCTGCTCGACGGGGGCCATCGCAGAGCTAGCCTCCTCTCGGTGCTGCCAGCGCCACTCCTCCTCCTCATTCCTTCGGTGGCTGGAGGAGCTCGTGAAGTACCCATGGAACAAGCTATGCGTGCTGTGAATGTTGTCGCTCGGAAGCCCACTATGCTCTGGCTAGTGGTTCATCCTCTCATACATACGTACCTCTCCTCTCAGCTTGGCCACCTCTATCCGAGCCCACTCCACCTCAGCCCAGTAGCAGTCTACCGATGCTACCTCGGCCCGACTGTGCTCTAGCTCTGCACGAAGGAGCACCAACTCTGTCAGGGCTGTCGCATGGCTTCGCTCGAGCTCCTCCCGTAGTCGGGTCAGCTCGATTGTCTACATATGCATGCATCATAGTCAGTCAATCACATTTCATAATCATAATCAACTGGGAAAGTGTAATGTTTACTTACCCTCTCGGTGAGAGCAACCTCGGCCGCCTCAGCTCGTGCCACCATCCTCGCAAACTCCGCGTCCCGCTCAGCACGGTCCGTGGGAGTTTGGGAAGAGGATGCGGGAGCGTCAGCCCCCTGACTTTGGGTCCCCTCGGCTCGCTACATTTTAGAAGTCCAGGTTAGTCAACATCATAAGCATATGCATATTAAGTCTAAGGGTCAGTAAAACTCACTAGGAGGTCCAATGCCTGCCAGAGCTCGTCTCGCTCCTAGACGGTGGAGTGGAGGAGGCCATGGAGCTCGGCGATCTGCCCCTGGGGGTCGAGCTGCATATAGGAAGTCAAATGTCAGTGCATCATAATCATAAGCATAATAGAGAGCATAAGGGTAGGAGTCGTACCAATCGTCGAGAGCCACGAAAGACCTGGTCCCCGTAGCGTCTGGCGTAGGCTATCAGATAGGCCTCCTCGCTCTCTGCTCGGGTGGCTACCACTCGCCCGAGTCCCGTCCAATCTGCTAGCTGCTCCGCTGCTCGAGTAGTCCAATCTGTCTCAGTCGCTAGTCCTCGAGCGTGCCTCCCGACCCACTCCTCCGGCCTCTCAGGCGTCGAAAACTCGATTGACCCCTGGTGGATGCCGATCGTCCTCATCACGAGCCTGTGGTAGAGTGGCTCCACCGCATTCATGCAGTGGAGCCAGATGGCGTGCCCAGCGTAGGCCAAAGCCGCCACGACCCATGGCTGGCCCTCGTGCCCCTCGCTCTGGTAGGGCATCCACCGAACCTGTCAAATAGGACAATTGCATAAGTACAGAGGTTAAGGATCCGTCCCCCTACCTCCACCGAAGAAACGACGCGCCGTGGACGCCGATCCACGAAGAAATCGCCTTGAAACCCACGCCGGTTCACGAGCACGTCCCCGAGCTTCCACGCGCCACCAGCCCTCGATCCTCAACCCGTCCTCATCGTCCTCGCCCCCGCGCCGCCTTCGCCTCGCCCCCGCCTCGCTCCATCAGCCGCCGAAGAAGAGAGGGGAGAAAGAGAGGTGAGAGAGTGAGAAAGAGAGAATGGGGAGAGAGAGCAGGGTTAGGGGTTATATATAGGAAAGTTTGAAAAATGACAGAAATTTAGAAAAATATGAAAAAATACCTCTGTGATCTTCGGAAGACGCACAACGCAGTGGTACTATCCCGGAGTCAGAGAACGCACCGGTTCACCCTGCACAGCGTTCCAAAGGCTCATCAGAGAAAAATACACATAAATATCTGATAAATATTCGAAAGAAAATCAGGGACATTACATTCTCAGTGTTCCAAAACATTGATGTGGAATTACATACCTATGGTTGTACACTGATTAAGGTTGACAATTGTTGGGTCCCTGAAGAGAGTGTATGGTCTCTCATGAATGCAAGTAAAGCAAGAATTATGTAGAGAGAAGACCATGCAGACAAGGAGTTGATACCACTTGTTAGTGAGTGATGCTGAGTGTTTAGAGAGCAAGTGATGCTAGTTGTTAATGACCAGCCCAATGTAAATTGTTAGGTCTTTTGGCATGATAGAAACATATTTACAGAAATAGGCATCATATGTCGTGAAGGCACAGCAAAAACAACATATAGTGAATCATGAGAGGCAGACATGTGCATGAGATGTGAGCATGTCAAAGTAATGCAATCTGAGAGCAATTAATTTTGGTTTTCTATTTTTCAAATTTTTAAGATTTTTCGATGCAATGCATGGAGATGAAAATTGCACACTAACCATATGCTGGGCGAACTGAAGCCAACAACTTTAGGGACATGATATCACTTGTTTGAAAGTGGTGAGTCTTTCATGGCAGCCAGAATAGCTATGCAAATGTCTAGAAAGGGCAGAAATCATTGGAGCAATGAAGCGACAAGAGGCCAATTTGCCTTAAGGCCAGATTCCAAGACAGCTAAACTGAGTTCTGGTTGCAAGGGGTCAACTCAAAGGGTCGACACTTGGAAATTTTTGAGGCATAGAATCCACGAACTGATAAGATGAGGATTCCTCATTCTGAAGCCAAGTTCAGAAATACAGAGTTACAGATTTTTCATGTGCACTCCCTCAAGGGTAAGTATCGGTCTTGTTTATAAAAAAAAAAGGCCACCTTATGAAGTGATGGTCAGGTAGATGACTACCACCAGGATGGCTTATTGTGCTTTTCGAGGAGTTTTCGAGACAGTTTGTATTTGATGGTCTGGCCATGACAGCCAATCTGAAGAGACGGCCAGAGGAGGACTGCCATTTCCAATTGACGGCCTCGAGTAAGACTATTTTCTTCCTGTTCAACCGTGTGAATTGCGGCCCTAATAAGACCGCCAAAGCGTAGTAGCGGCCATGGGTAAGACTGCCATTTGTTCGGGATGTTGTATTCTCGTTGGTTTGGCTTTCGGTTTGTTTGGCTTCGACCCCTTGGTTAGCCCATTGTCCGTGGATGTCGTAGACGTCCTATGAGGGCTGTGACCATGTTATAGGTTGTCCGGAAGTGCCATGATTTTGAGTAATGTGCTGTGTATTTTGAGAATTGGTTTAAGGATCGATTGGTCTTTGGTCAACCTGGTTGTGACCTAGTGGTTCACATGTGACCTCATGAATGTCTTGGCTATCCAGTGAGGATCGAGACTGTGTTTTGGATACTTGGAGGTATCGTCTTACCTTGGTTTGCATGCCTATGTGGTTTGAGGGCTTTGGTGATCCCTCGTGTTCCATGTTTATTTGTTCTATGGAATTGAGAGTCCAATGTGCAGCCTAGCGGTTGAGAACTTGCGTTTTACTATGGTTTGTGACCTAGGGACTAGGCTGATTGAATGGTATGTTGTCATTTTGTACAATGATCTTGACCTGAGTCGTGTGACTCAAGGATCGTTGTGTTAGCGGGTCTAGTTGATTGTCCTGAGTCTAGCGATAGTTCTTGTGGGCTGCTTTGTACTCCATAGCACATGTGACAGGTGCATTCTTAGCCTATCTGTACTTCAATGTTTCGATTTTAAGTTCCTGTGTCTAGTGAGCCTCCACTAGTCGTAGTCTGACGACACTTCGTGTCAGCCCACCTGGGAGTGGTGGCGGGGTAGTTCCCGGAAGAGACGGGTCATAGGCTGGTTGTCGTGGGTCCCTTTGTGATGACCCAGAACCCGAATACTGGGTAAACTTGATACCACTTGGATCTTGAGAGGCCTCCTAAGAGCAGGAAAGCTCTGAAGGGATAAAAAGGAGTGAGTAAGTATATTAAACTTCCAGATAAAGCAGTAAACAATGCTATATTATGATTAGGATTTCTAAATTAGCAGGAATAAAATTTTAATTTTTAATTAAACAAATTAAACTACTAAATTATCCCACCTGTGGAGGTGGGATAGGTTAATCCAGCTTAAGTCAGATAAAGTTACTTTTAAGTAGATTATCTAAATCTGCTCCGTCCAAAGTCAAATGACTTAAGTTTGAGTTAAAATGTGGATACTCTTGGGATAAGTCCCAAACAAAGCGGAGCTACGAGTAGAAGATGGAAATGGACATTCTTTGTGGTAATAGCATGTCTAGGGCATGTTTAGATTTCAGAATCACAACGGACAATGACTTATCACAAAAGAGGTCTTGGGGAGATGAAGACTCACCCTGGCAACATATGGGATCCTATGATTCAACCCATCGACCGTTTAGTGCCATGGGTCTTGATTCATACCACGTGGATGTGGAGAATGAGTTTAAACCATTCTTCTTCCCAGCTTCCCAAGCATCTGAAGGTCAAACACCAACCCAAGTGTAGGGGAGGCGATCTATTCCATTGTCCGTGGGAGGATGTAGTGGCACGAGAGAGTACACTCCTTCACCCACCACAAAGTGAACAAGTGAAGATGAAGCAACCTCCCCCATCAAGACGATGACCTGTTCCATTCCATCGTATAGATCTGGCACCACCAGGAAGCCTAATAAGAGGCTGGGTAATGACACCGATGCACTGAACAGGTTTTGTGCTATTAACATAGGTAGGGTGGATTTTTTTAAAACTATGGGGGTTGATGATGGTGCCACAGCTTCTAGCTCAGAGCCAAAAAGCACAATAAAAGATTGTCTGGAAAAGCTGAAGACTTTGTTAGGCTACACTTCGAACATTTTGTACACGGCAGCAGAACTTTGTGAAGACGTACATTTTCGCTCAATCTTCATGGCATTGGAGGACACAAATGAGCTGGGTTGGATATCCCATCGAACCCGTTCACATGCTCATGGGCTGGCGCTGAGTTTAGGCTCACCAATGGACAATTAGTTATTTTTGTGTGTTAGTCATTCATGTGTTTGATTATCATAATTTTGGACCATGTTACACGATAATATTTTAATTGAGGCATGTAATATTTTCATGACATATGATGTACCCTGCATTTGGTATCTAGTAATGCAATGTTATGTTGTGTTGTATTTCCGCAAACTATAGGTAACACATACTTTGTAGGGCCTTCTTAATTTGGATCATGGAGAAGTATAAGTGCTATGTGGTCTGGGTAGGCCATTGCCCGGGTGTGTACTACACCTGGGATGAGTGTTACGTACAGGTGAATGGCTTTCTTGGTGCGAGATGCAAGGGTTTTATATCAATTGAGGACGTAAATGACACATTCCGAGCATTTGTCACATGCAAGAATAAGTCTATGCCTTATTCAAGAGGAGTGATGGCCGGCGAAGTTGAAGACCCCCCACCTCCGATCCAGCTACAGCCTACATCTAGCCCTATTCTTACACATCAGCTAGCTATCATTGTCATCCTTTTCATTATCATTCTCTTCCCGCTTGTCATACTACTGGGCATCTTTATCCTTTTTTTGCACGGGCAATGAGAATCATGTTTGTGGTGGTTTAGTATGAGACTTTTTATGTATTGCTTGTGCTTTATGTAGCTGAAGTTGAAATTGTACATGTAAGTTCCTTTTTTATGGTGGATGTTGTTCCTCTTAACTCAATATCGGCCATGTTGTATGCATGTGTATGGCAGGAGATATGGATGCAATGAATTGCATTAGGCAGATAATGCGGGATGAGATTTTAATCTTCTAATACATGGCTGACATAGTGTGGACGTGTAAAATTACACGTCCATATGTCCCGACCAATCCAATATTAACGACAACGTCAACTGAAGAGACTGCGGAGAGCACGTCCCATTCAGACTCTCCGAACAAACAATACACTATCGTGAAGCCGTCTCCGGGGTCACGATAGCGAAGAGAAACCAACCCCTGGGGGGACCCATAACTCGTAGGCCCCGAAGAGAATTGGGTGGATCGTCAATCGGGCTCAAAACGGGCCCAAATCCCCTGCAACGGTATGCCCATACAGCCCTTCAGTGGCACGCCCAGCATAGGCTTCAACGGCACGCCCCTGTGGTCTTCGCCGGCATGCCCCCAGCGCAGCTCCGCCAGTACGCCCCCGTGCACCTTCGCCGGCACGGTTGCAGTGGCCTTCAGCAGCACGCCCCTGCGCCTGCTCGACGGCATGCCTTCGTGCCTTCAGCAACACACCCTAGCTAGGCCTTCAACGGCACACCTGTGAAGCTCTTCAACGGCATGCCTGTGAGGCCCTTCAACGGTGCACCGTAAAAGCCCTTCAACAGCACGGCCTACTTCTTCCACAGCCACGATCCATCTGGCAAGGAAGATCTCACGCCATTCTCCTATAGATTTTTGGCTTGCAATGGGATGGCTGAGGTGTCAAATGGGGAAGGAGACATGCTGCCTACTTCCTGTCAACAAAGGACAATCGAAGTCAAATCCCCATTAATAAACCGCGTTCCCGTCCCCGTCGCTCCGCGTTCGAAGGCCCTGTGCCGTTGGGGTATATAAGGCTCCTCTCCATAGTGAATAAAGAGAAGAGGAGGAGACACAAAAAAAAGCACACGACAGACGGAGGAGCAGACGAAGAAGGAAGAGGGCACCACCAGGAATACAGAGAGAAGAGAAGAAGAAGAAGGGACCCCCCCTTTTTTGGCAGCCACCAGAGAGTGAGAGCGTAAGAGAGAGGGAGAGAGAAATGAAGCAGGGGAAGGGGGAAGAGCAGGGAGCGGTCGCCCCTGCTCAACCCCCGTTCCCACCTCTTCCTTTTCTTCCTTTTCTTCCTGTTCCATCTCATACTTGGTATATTTTGATTCTTATTTGCCATGAATAAAACTTTCTTTGATCTTTCTTTACCCCTGTTATTTGTGTTGTTTCTCGTTGGATTGGGGTCCCCTTTTGTGTGCTCTTCCATTGTCTTTCTTCTTCCCCCTAACGGTTTGGTCCCCTTCGAGGGGCCTCTGGCCTCCATCCCCGTCCATTCACCATGAAGGGGAGTTCCTTTTTCCTCCCTGAAATCCCGAGCCTCAACACCATCGTTGGTCTTTGTCCCCCCAAAACGTCCTTAAACTCCCAGTCCCTAGTTCTTCTCCCAACTAAAACTCCTCTGGCCAACTAAACCAAACCCTCAGGCCTCATGGCCTCCTCCCTCATACTGGCCTTAAACCACCCGTTTGGTGCCTTCACCGGCACACACACTAGCCCCCTTTGCGTCCCCTTCACCGGCACAGTCCTTGGCCGGTACACCCTCAGCCCCTTTGGGCCTTCCTGGCCGGTACACCCTTGAACAACCCTTCCCCGGTACGCCCCTCGCCCGGCACAACCTCTGGCCGGTACACCCCTGACCAACCTTAGAGAGACTCTCCCTTCGTTGGTCTCCTCGGATTTTTTTCGATGTTCTCATTAAAGGTGTTGCCATCTGCGGACGCCCACTTCCAATTGTTGGGTTCCGCCACTCCGTGTGGGCGCGTCCCCCACCTCTCCCTTACATCCGGGTCAAGGGGAGATGCTGTCGAATTTTTTTTATCAGAAATAATGATGTGTTAAAAGACCAAAACACACACACTGCGCAAGAGCCAAGAAGAACCAAGTGACGCTAGGCCACTAGACTCAGGACAGTCCTCTAGACGCACTAAACCCAACGGTCCTTGAGTCACAAGACTCGGGGTCAAGGCTATTGTACCGGATGGTACTAAGCTGTCAATCTGCCCTAACCCTAGGGTTAGAAACCTCGGCACGATAAGGCACAGGCAGTTCGCAACCGCCACGATCATTCCCGCAAAAGGGAACTAAGAAGATCTCCAGCTCCCAGGCTGGACAACTGGGCTCGCAGCCCAAGGTCTCACACAGGGCCCACTCGAAAATCACTTTCCGGAGAAATCGATGATGCACGGGGAACTCTCACCGTACGCTCATCGACACACTGTGACAGAAGTCGAGGATGCTACAAACCCTGGACCACACTGTACCACGACGCCTGGCCCCGATAAGATGCACAGCACCTGTCAGGTTACGGGTCAGCATGCGGATCAAGAACCACACACCTGAGACTCAAATCGGTCAAAATGGAAACACCGGGTTAGACTGGCACATGGGCGGTTCATCCCGGGCTGCTCAAGGGATGTGGCTAGGAGGGAGCCGCACAAGTGCAGTAATCAGACTAACCCAAGGGAAGATAGGCGGTTAGGGATGAGCTGCCCAAATGGATGTGTGGCTAAGGGTCACCCGCACAACCCAACCGACCTACTACAGTGTCAGTCAAAATGCCTTTGACCAAGCCGCACCTCTTGCCAACACTCCAAGATAAACGGGCACCACTCTGCCGTTCAAGGGGATGAGTGGGCGAGACTGAGCTGCTCAACCCACCGAAGAGAGATGGACGGCTGGAAGCTAGCAGCACCAGGGGACGTGTGGTCTATCATTTGACCACACAACCCAAAACCATCCAGGGATGGACGGACCAAGGGTGGCTGCACATGTGGATGTGCGGTGCCTGGTTCGACCGCTCAACCCTTACGGCGAGCAAACCATGGGGTTGGCCCGACGGAGACCTTCCCACTTCCCGTTCGTTCCGAAACGAAGGGAAAATAACCCTGGGCACACATACAATCACATAGACTCCGATCGGAGTCAAAACGACGCACGAATCACAAGAAATGGGCGATTCTACCGAAGTTACCCAAAAAGGGTTTCACGGCTTCCCGGAGTCCTACCAGCCAAATGGGACCACCAATCGAGATGAGATCAGTGACTATAGAACGCCCATGTCCCAGGGAATCCATTAATAGTAACCGATCCGAAAATCGTCACCATTTTTCGACCGACCCTAGGTGTGCCGTTGAAGACACCCCTGAGGGTGTGCCGCTGAAGGCACAAGGGTGTGCCGTTGAAGGCCATTTGAGCGTGTCGTTGAAGGGCACTTTGGTGTGCCGCTGAGGGCCATTTGGGCTGTGCCGTTGAAGACACCTGGGGGTGGGCTGCTGAGGGTTTGGCAGCGTCGACGCAGGGGCTTGGAGGGTCGATGCAGAGGCCTGGCAGCGTCGATGCAGGGGCTTGCAGAGTCGACACAAGGGCTTGGAAGGTCGACGCAGAGGCCTGCAGAGTCGACGCAGGGGCTTGCAGAGTCGACGCACGGGCTTGACAGCGTCGACGCAGGGGCTTGGAGGGTCGACGCAGGGGCTTGGAAGGTCGACGCAGAGGCCTGCAGCGTCGACACAGTGGCTTGGAGGGTCGACGCAGGGGCCTGGCAGCGTCGACGCAGTGGTTTGGAGGGTCGACGCAGAGGCCTGGCAGCGTCGATGCAGTGGACTGCAGGGTCGACGCTATCTTTCTTCGATGCGTCGATGCTGCCCCTGAAGGGTCGACGCAGTGGACGCAGTCTTCTTCATTGCGTCGACGCTGCGCCCTGAAGGGTAGACGCAGTGGACGCCACATCCTGAAACGGCTTGCCCTGTTCCAGAGTGGGTTTTACGAACCGGGTTTAATCATAGGCTTCCCTAGGGATTGGCTTCTCTTACTGTCGTGATCCCGGAGATGGCTTTACGGTATGTTGTCTATTCAGAGGGTCCGGACGGGACGTGTCCTCCAGAGATTGACCTCTCTTCGCCATTGTGATTCCAGAGAATGGCTTCACGTGGCATGGTGTCTGTTCGGAGGGTCCGGACGGCACGTGTCCTTCAGAGATTGACCTCTCTTCGCCATTGTGATTTCGGGGATGGCTTCACGTTGGCATGGTGTCTCTTCGGAGGGTCCGGACGGTTCGTGTCCTCTAGGGTCTCTCTTCGGTCGAAACCGTTATTATTGCTGGACTGGCGGGGACATATGGGCGTGCTATTTTACACGTCCACAGCGCACCTCCAGCCACACCATCTGGAGCCATGGCTCTACTCTGCTCCTCTGGACCACTGTTCGACTCCCCCTGCTAGGAACGAGTCCTCCTTCGCGGCACCATAGCACACCTGGCATCAAGAAAATAATCACAATTCAATAAAACACGCGGACCCTAAGTCAGTCGTCGACTGTATAGGACATTCATGGACCTTCTAGACCACTGCAGTCATTTCAGATCCTTATACACCTTCACAACCTCGCTCTGATACCAGACCTATTAACTTCTATCATGAAGATATGCTCCGTTCAATAGTAGGGAATGTTGGTCCAGTGTTGCGAATACATGATGCTACTCTTGTAATGACTGAAACATCAGAAGCTTTGGTGTGTGTTAAGCTTGATCTGGCTGTTCAAAGAAAAGAGCGGCTATGGATTGGTATGGATGGAGGCGGTTTTTGGCAGTCGATCAGTTATCATAGGGTGCCGCATTTATGCTCCCACTGTCGTAAAATTGGTCATATGGAACATGAATGTAAAAAGAAACTGAATAAGAAAGTGCATCGAAGTCAGTCTTCGGGCAATGCTGATTCTTGTGGATTCCAAAAAGTTTTTCATCAAGAGTATAGGCCTCGGCTACCTCAAGCTTCCAGTCCAAAAATGGGAATTAACGATGCTAACAGGTACTCAGCATTGTGTTAGCTATCTAATGAATTAGCTTCTAATGAGGAGATTGTTCATGACAAGCAAATTTCTGGGGATAGTGATCTTCTTGAAGACTCAAAATGCAATCAGTCCTATATTCCAGCATCTGGACCTTTAAAGAAAAAAGAAGACATTGGTCCCTCAGCACCTGTTTGCATAAATGACCCAATCAAAAAGAATACCATAGCTTTGTCAAGAATAGAGGAATCTTCTGAAGCAGCTGAGCTACCTTCAATCCAACACAATATTAAAGCTTTACAGATCAAGAAGGCCACTCAATGCTCAGTCTTGAATGATATTGAAATTATTAGTTTGGATGCAGTCTCTAAAATGTCTACTTTGGAAAATTCCAAGATGTTATGCCAAGCAAAGGATAGCAAAACAAAACATTCACAAGACCTGCAGTCAACTGAGATCTCAGTTCTCCCTTGAGTTCTATTCAGTGATGCTCGTCTGACCAGAGCTAAAGCCAAAGTTTTGGCTGCCATACATCAACCTCATTTAATCATGATTAACTCAGCTCTGATATGGAATGTAAGAGGTATCGGTAACAAAGCAACTATTAG
Source organism: Amorphophallus titanum (assembly GCA_024336825.1). Classification (NCBI taxonomy): domain Eukaryota; kingdom Viridiplantae; phylum Streptophyta; class Magnoliopsida; order Alismatales; family Araceae; genus Amorphophallus; species Amorphophallus titanum. Next base: position 100,229 of record JANBPO010006159.1, read on the forward strand.
AAGCCTTGCTCAGCATATAAAAGCTAATGATGTTTGTATAGCTACTATTTCAGAACCTCGCATTGATTTTAATCGTGCTCAGGGAGTGGCTCAACGCATAAACCTTCATTCTTTTCTTGGAAATAATGGTGATTCTTCAAAAATTTGGTTATTCCACAAGCCTAGTATTTGCTTTGATACTGTAGAGCTCCATCCTTAATACTTGACTGTTGTTCTCAAAGAAAATAATTCTGTTGTTTTGTACTTCACAGTAATATATGCCTCCTGTGGTGTTAGTAGTATAATTACTGTCAAAATGACCATCGGGATGTCAGGATCTCGTACCTGCCAGTTTCGTGTCGATCAGTTGTCATTTGGGGCCGGTAGGAGTCCGGGAACCCCAGTGACCCGATTTGGGTAGATTCGTCAGAATTGCCCCGTTTTCGCGATCGGATGCGTGCATGTGCCGTTTTTAGTTTTTAGGCATCTTCTTTGATCATGTAGCTTTATTTCCCATGCGCTTCAGCGTGAATGGGGCATGGAACAGGCCGATTTGGCCATTCCACTATTTTGCTCACTGGTTCGGTGTAACGGTCCTATCAGAGACCGTCACACTAAGTGACGGTCCTACGATACACCGCCACAACCGTGAGTCGTTTCGGGTCCTTTGAGGCTGGGGTCGTGTGACAGACCAATACTGGATCGTCACATGACTGTAACGCTGCTATGGGGGCGCATTACATTCTGGTGGTTTTCGAGGACTATGGCTGTCAGTTCCTCGAGAACCGTGTCATCCTCGAAGACCGTGTCAATTAGTTGGCTCTGACGGACCTCCCCCCATGAGCCAGGGTTCTGTAACACATCCCTACTGGGCCGTTACATGCCCTTTTGTCCAGGGACTTGGTCTGTTCTCCCTTACTCCCCTGTCTTGGTGCGTCAGAGCATGTAACGCGCCTATAGTAGGCCGTTACATCGTTCATGTGTAGGTTTAGGTCCATTGACCCTGATGCCCCTCTCTTGGTGCGTTAGGTGGTGTAGCGCGCCTGGCTTGGTGCGTTATGTGGTCCGAGTTGTAGCTTTAGGCCTGGTTGCCCTGACGCCCCACCCTTGGCACGTCAGAGCAGGTAACGCCCCTATGGTGGTGCGTCACAGTCCTGTTGTGGCTGTCATAGATAGTGTTCTGTTCTACATTGTTTGGTGTTCTGTTCTGTGTCTGTTCGTGTGTTGGTCTGTCTTAGGTTTGTGTTCTAGGGCATTGTCTGTGCATCGGTGGTTTGTGGATCGGTCGGTTCAAGTGACTGGGTGCAGTCCCTTCCCTGACTATGACAGTTCCCTAACGACTCAATCTAGAACTACCAGCGTCCTTGTCTCTGGTCGCATAGTGGCTGTCCCTTGACTCCTAGGTTCACCTAGCAGTTGAGTGATGGTTCGCTTTGCCCAGAGTGTCGTCTTCTCTGCTTGTGTAGTGCTGTGTGTTGTGTCTGGTTCTGGTCAACCTAGTGAGACCAGGGGTTGACACGCGACCTTATCTGTGTCTCGGCGGTGTTGTCTAGCTCGAGACAGTGTTCTGGTGGGGACCTTCCGTTGGTCGGAGGAGTATCGAGTTTTTCCCTGGGTTGGAGGAGATCGGGTTTGGTTAAGGTTCATTGTCTTGCATCATGTGTCCTGATTGGTTGGCCTTTGTGTGCCATGAAGTCCATGCGAGACGAATCCTATGTTTGCAAGGCGGTTGCCAGTGAGAAGTGTTGCCCATTCCCTGATGTGTAAGGGTGTTGGCGCTGCTCCGTAAGGATGCGTGCCAGATAGGCGGTGTTCGCGAGAACATGTGACTGGAGTTGTGTTTTTCGAGGCATTGTGAATTGGAGCCAATGGAGTCACAGAGGATTATCGGGATGGAGAATCTCGAGTTCTCGTTGTGGTGGCTGTGCACGTGGATCTGAGCACGTAGCGGTGGATCATAGCGTTGGATGCTACAGGTGGACTTTCGAGGATGTATAGAGCGTCAGAGGATTGGTTCCTCGGTGTGAGATCGTCTCAGTTGTGTGAGACGTGTTGTTGCCGTGCCGTTGCTTGAGGCATTGTGATCTGTGGCACTAGCTAGATTAAGAATTGGGGAAATGTGCTGGCGAGGTCGCCGCATGAGTACCCCATTTCTATGTTGGAAGCTGTGTCCTTGGGTAAGATCATATTTTTGGAGAAGTAATCTCTGACAAGATTGTGGGTCTCGGTTGGTTGCCGTGAGCAACTGGTGAGGTTGGCCGAGTGATCGACCATGGTGAGAAGTGTATTATCTGGGGACCCGTGTGCATTGGTCGTGGCATTTTTTGACCTGCTTGCTATGGTAGCAGGTGGCACTTGTCAGTTTTGGAGAAGTGTGCCGTGGATTGTGAGAGGTTGTGTCCCGAGGCTCTGTGGTAAGGGTGGATTCAGGATTGGCAGGCGTCCTTTTGGATCATTTTAGGTGAAGGATTTGATGAGACAGGACGAAGGACAGCGCCGGGGTGCGGAGGTCTCTGATGAGACGTTGGCATTGGATGTGGTGATCCCTGGTCTGTGTTCAACAGGGGAGGATTTCCCGATGTGTTGCGTCAAGTGACGTGCGTACCGAGGTGGGATCTTGTCATGTGGTTTCACCGTGCTCTCCTAAGAGGGTGGAGTTGGCGCAAAGTTTGAGATCGGTTGCAGTGTTCGAGTGACGTTTGGCTTGAGATGTGGTGTTGGTCTGTGGAAGAGTCAGCGGATGGCCTGTCGTGATTTGGAACGTGCTTGTTGGGCCGGTGGAGGTTTCTCGTTGACGCGTATCTGGTGACCAGTGGGTGGTCTTTCACAGACAGAAGATGCTGGCCAATCATTTCTGCCCTCATTGTGTTCATAGAATTGAATTCATTGTTCAGTGAAATAAAGGTCAGCCTTTGATAGCCCAGTATTTTCAAGGAAGAAAAAAGGTTTATACCTTGCCTCCCCATAAATTTATGAGTCCTTGGTGAGTTAATTTGAAATAGAATGAGGTGCAGGTGAAAATGGGTGAGAGAAGCTTTGGGAAGAGAGGGATGACTTGACTATAAACAAGAAGTAAAGAAGGAGTTGGAGAAGGATTAAGCTTTAGGAGGATGAACAGTCCACAAGCAGGAATTCGGCTTTTGCCCTGGTGAAAGTCGACCACCAGTTTATCCAGAAGCTGGCTTTCATTGATTTGCAGTAGGAGTCGACTTCTGACCCGTCCCTAGTCGACACCCGACTTCTCCCAGAGGCTTGATTTCCCTGTCTGCGATGCCAGATTTGACTCTGAGCCTGCCTGTAGCCGACACACAGAGCTATCCAGAAACCTTGTGAAGAGCTTAGTCAAGCCCTGGTCCACTTTCATTTTGCCATTTTCTATACTTGTTCTTTGAATCTTTTTGAGACCAACCAGCTCCATTTCCACCAGTCTCAGCTGGACAACTGATGACATTTCTACTTAACATATAATGCATGTTTCAGCTAGATGAAAACATGTTGACAGTGGTACACATATGCATGCATGCTGAACTACATTAATCTAGACTCCCCCTCAATGTGACACTCACTAGACTACAAACGACTGATGAGTAAAAAAAATAGTTGCAGGAGAACTTGTTAAGCAATTTCCAAAGGAGATCTACACAGTCCCAACTCTCTTCTTAAAGTGGTAAACCTATCATTACTGAGGGGTTTAGTGAAGATGTCAGCAAGCTATTTTTCAGTCTCAATAAAATGTAGCACAAACTTACCTTTGCTGACTTCATCTCTTATGAAATGATGACAGATTTCAATATGTTTTGTCCTAGAGTGCTGGATTAGATTCTTGGACAGATTGATAGCACTAGTGTTGTCACACAGTATTAGTACACATCCAAGATCTACGTTGTAGTCCTGGAGTTGATGTTTGATCCACAATACTTATGTTCCATAACTCTCTACTGCCACATATTCTGCCTCAGCAGTGGAGAGTGCAACTGAGTGTTGCTTCTTGGAAGCCCAAGTGATCAAACATCCACCCAAAAACTGGCAATAGCCACTGGTACTTTTCCTATCTATCTTGCATCCAGCATAATCCGCATCTGATTTTTTTTTTTTTTGGAAAACCCTGCCTAGGGGTGACACACCTTGCCGCCTACTTGGCATACTGGTTAGCGACGTTCGTGGTTCCACATGGGGAGGATGGTCTATTGAGGGCCGAGCTGCTGTGGCCGGCCTGTCTGTTAGCTGAGGGGAGAGAATTGGCCTTGGCTCCTGCGGCACTGGCCAACATCTACCAAGGACTGGGAGTTCTGGCGGCGCACCCGGCGCTGAGAGAGAGGAGCATACTCCTGCCGACTCACTACCTCAGTGTGTGGGCTGGACTATTGTTTTCGGGACTGGTGACGCGAGGGACAGTGACGAATCCGGCGGCACCGCTTTTGTTTAGCTTCCCCGGACAGCCTGACGGGGATGCATAGACGCAGCTAGAGGGGGCTAGGAGAGCCCTTTGCTACTTGCCCCCCCGGGGCGAGGAGGGGCTACCTTTTGACAACGCCACGCAAGACTCCAGCCTTTTTCTGGGGCCTTCAGGTGGAGGGGCGACCAGCGCGCACCCTGTTCAGGAGGTGGCAGACGCCGGGCTGCGGACGGAGTGGACACGGAGTACCGGGTCAGAGGTGCTGACGTTACACAGATCAGCGACGAGTTCCTTGGAGCCGTACTATCCACACCGATTCGTAAGGAACTTCGGGTACGACTAGGGGATCCTGCCGAACTGGGAGTTCCCTTTGGCAGGCAGGCAGTACCGGGGCAGGGACGCCCACCTACTTACGGCGGCATGGTGGGACTTCTACAGTCGCCGAGAGCCAGAGCAGCTCTCGATGCCGGGACAGGGACGTCGAGGGAGGTTCGACGTTCACTATACCAGGTGGTGGTTCGAGCACAGCCATCTGTATCGTCAGAAGGCTTCCGTGATCCGGAAAGCGGAGGAGAGCCGCTTGCTGAGGGAAGATTTGCCTCCTATTGTGCTGGACGACGGGTACCTGAGGACCCACCCTGCTCGGATCCGTCGAGAGATCGAGCGGGTCATGGAACGGTGGCCCCGGGGTGGCCGGGGTTCAACTTCTGGGAGCCAGAACAGTGGTGGGGCACTAAAGCCCCTGAGATAGGCTTCGGCGAGGGTAGCGGCGACAGGAGGGAAGGGGTCCCGGCCGAGGGCACCTAAGGCCTGGTGGGCCCAGTTTTTGGCCGATTGCGACTTTCAGAGCCAGGGTTCGCTGGGTCGAGAGCTCTCGCACAGGAGCTTTGCCAACTTAGCGATCAACGACTGGCGGTGGCACATTGCTCACGCGATCGGGTCTGCCGGGCCCGTGGAGTTCTTGTCCCAGATTGAGTGCGCCCGCACTCTGCGGGATTTATGACTCAAATAAAATATAAAAATTACTTGGATTGACTCAAAAAAGTGTGAAGAACACAATGGCGCATGCCGATGATCCATTAGAGCTTTGAAAAATGTAGAGGGATAAGTGATGCCCCCATCACACCCCCGGGGTGGGAAAAACTCGACCCCGTCGAGTATGGGTCCACCAGGTAGGTGGTGCACCAAGGCAGCTCCGGGCAAACCACGATCTCCTGACTTGACCCGCGTCTATGGCCAGGGGATGGCGCTTCAGCTTCTCAAAGTGGCACGGACACACCATCATGCTGGCGATGATACCTTGCTTGCCTAGTATTGTCTCCGTGTGCACACGTCGGGCTGTCAAGCTGATTTGTGATGACTCTCCGGGGGTGTCCCTCTCAAATAAAGGTATAGGCTCAAGGGACTCACTAGGATCCACCGCGGTGCCCATATAGGGTGCCAGCTCCGCCACGTGGGAGATGGGGTGAATCCCAAAACCCATTGGTAAGTCCAACCTATAAGCCGGGTTGCTAAAGCCACTCGAAACTTGGCAAGGTCCAAGTCCTCGTGCCCTCAAGTTCGAAGTGACCCTAGGGTAGAGCCACTCCAAAGTCATCATCACTAGGCTGCCTGCTTGAAAATCTAAGTGGCGGTCACGAGCCTTTCCCCACTCTTCGTGAACCTCATCGCTGGTTGCTTGATGCTTGCTTGATTGCTCGTGCCGTGTACTATGATGTGGTGTAGGGGTGAAATGTATGGTGTGCAAGGGTGGACCAGGACAACCATATGTATATCAATCATGCTTTGATGCCAAGAAGACTTTGATGGAATCGGGAGGATCGGGGCATCCGTAGGTGAGTCTAGTATGCATGTACGTAGCAAATGCCGGGGGTCTCGGACATTCGTGAATGCCCCTAACATGCATATGACCAATGATGAAAGTGGGAGGACCTTTACACCCGAATATAGACCACTCATGCTTCCTACTTGACATGTGGGTGATATGAATGAATGGTCCCAACATACTAATCATGCCAAGTGGTGTGGTATGCCTAGGCACATGCATTCCTATCCCAAAGATGACTTTCATGTGTGTGGGTGTGGAGTGACCCTTGAGCTTCCACTTGTATAGATCAAAGGGATCTAAGAAGGGGGACATCATGGAGTGGTGTAATTCCTCAATCCCTAGGTGTATGTTGCCTAAGGTCAAGACTCCCATGGTGTAATCCGGTTCTAGGAAGGGAGGGGCTTGGCCCAACATGGTGGGTGGGGGTAGGGTAAGGTGGTTAGTCCCGTATTTCATGTCAGATGCAGCCTATTTATTCTTTCTGGATCCATCCTAGATATGTCAGCATTATTCTGTTTATTTTATTTTAGCTCGTATCTTGCTATGTATTTGTTGCTAAAGGGCTGTATAAGATGGCGGCTCCGTCCTTTCCACCTAACTATGACGATGTGCTCACAGATCACTCCGAGAAATCGTCCCCAGAGTGTGGCTCTCTCCCATCTTTCCCTCCTGTGAGGGCTTTAGCACCTCGACGTGCAGCACTGGGCATACCCAGAGGCCCTTTGGTGCAGCCTGTACAGGCAGAAAGAGAGATAAAGCCACTGTCGTCATCGTTTGGTGAAAACGACATTGAGCCGGGTCCCTTCGTGTGCGCTTGCGGAGGAGCTGCCTCGTCGACAACGTCTCCTTACTGCCCGCGAGTACCTGCAGAGCTTTAGTGGTGCGTTTCGGGGATCGTCCCTAGAGAGTGCAGCAACTACGACCGCTGTACCACCTGTACAGGCACCATGAGAGCAGAGGCATAGTAGGAGTGGACACACGGATAGCGCGAGGGTGGTTGCGCAACACCAGACGAGCTCTCCCTCCTTACCGGAGAGAGATCGAGTGCCTCGACCACCAATGACCGTGACTTCCACCAAAGCAGGGTCAACTGGAGCAAGGAGCCAGCAGACTACTCCTCGGTCCCTAGCTAGAGCGGCCCCTGTGTGTCCACAGACGCTACTGCAGCTTCTAGAGCTGGTCCAGGCCGAGTGGGAGCCTGGGCCTCCTGGTCAGCGTGTGTCGCCACCAGCCGAGCCTCCGGAAGTACCACCTCCACCACCAAATCCTCCGGAAGCACCACCTCTACCAATTATCCCAACTATTCTGATTGTGACCCCGGATGGAGAGTTGGTAATACTTCACGGATATGTACAGTTGTTGTGACTTACCTTAGATACAGTTCCTTTATGCAGTATACTTTTGTTCCACTTTTGGCGCGCGTATGTGTACACGCTTGCAGCGGATATTATGCATATTACGCTAACATGTTTATAAGACAGTGTTTCTAGTAACATGTTATCTGCACATTTATTTCCTGATATTATGTAATTTATTTTGCATATGAATGCGAACTCGTTTTGTATATATGATACTATTTTTCTTTAATTATGCAAATTTATTTTACATATATGGTGCTATTTTTATATTGTGCAAATTTCTTTTGCATAAATATGTGCAAATTCGTTTTGCATATGAAAAGTGTGAATTTATTTTGCATATATAATATGTGGTCTCCAATGACTCCCACGGCCAGCAACCTGAATATTTAGGAATGGGAGTTGGCTGAGGTCTTCCACTACAAGTCACCATCTAGAATCAAGAAGCAGAGTGAAGTTTGGACCCCGGCATCAAGAGTTTCAAATTTTCTTCAAAGTGGTGCCAGGTCGGTTCCCCTGTTCCTAAAAGGACCCACCTCCACCATTCTGACCAATACGATCAGCCCTGACATTTGCTGATAGCACCGTTAGTCTTGTCTGAAAGAAGGCTTGTCCGCGGTCGTAACGGTACTAGCCCTGCCTCCAACCGAGTTCAGTACTGTCCATGGCACCTCTATCTTCCAGCAGCACTACCCTATGAGCCGCCAAAACCAGAACTCTCTGGCACTGTTCCAAGTCCTACCCCGGCCAGTGACCTTCTCAGGGCAAATCAAGAAAATTTAGACGTCTTTTCGGTCCAAGTTAGAAGATTTTAGCACTAGTTTTAGCTCATTTTGAGTTCGTTAGTGATCGTGGCGGCGCCATCTTCAACCGCCTGTCTAATGGTTCTAGAAGCTGGCAGCATCGACGGGGGCTCGGCACAACAATTTTCTAGCTTCGTCCCCTCCCCTCACTTGGCCGGATGAAGGCCCCTCCCTGCATGGAGGTAGTTTTAGTTGTAAACACTTAACCCCCACCCCAAGAACCCCCTCCCGTGTGAGGTGTAGTTTTGTAACCATTTTAAATTTCAGGATAAAGCGACACCAATGTGGCATGCGGGTGCGTACCCACGCCTCCCCGCTCCCCTCTTCTTCAGCCGGGATCGGTGTCATCACACCGATCAGGTGAGCGTCCAGTTGCCCTCCTTGCTGGTTCTTTACTTTGCTGGTTTAGTATCACTTTGGTGCCGTCGGACGGTGAGGAGAGCACCCGGTCCAAAATTCCATCGAATTGAGTGACCATCGCGGAGTGAGTTGAGAGAGCGGCCCTACAACCCACGCCCTCGGCGTGCTGGCCGCCAATGGAGTTGGATATCCCTGCCCCTTAGGGGTTCAATCATAGGCTAGCCAACCCCCCCCGGAGTAGTGAGGGTCTGTCCCGGACCCTCACCACTATCACTGGGTTGCCTACGGATACGAGAGTGTGCTTAGCGGGTGAGTCTGCTCGAGTGAAGCTATCGGTTCGTGAGTTACTTGCTTGCTAGGTCCGAGGGTCATTTGGTCAGTCCTTAGGTCATTTCACATCAAGTGGTATCAGAGCAAGTTCACAACTTGTCTCTATCAAGTTGGTCCTAGGGCGCATTTGCATTTCGAAATTAGAGATAACTAAGCATTTTTAGGCGAGGATAATTAAATAAAAGATGTAGATAATAAAATTATCTCAATCTTGGAACAAACGGCATCCAAAATGGTTGAGAAACCACGGAGAAATCCTCGAGAGAATTGTAGGACAAAATGCCCAAAATGAGGGAGAAAAACCATTAATTTTCCATTTTCGAGATGATATGCGGTCTTGCGATAGACCGCATAACCATCTTCTGCGGCTTCCTGTTGGCCGTATATCATGTCGGTGATCAATATAAAATTTCCAAATTATCTCTGAAACCGACTGAGAAGCTCGCCATTGGACTCTGAAGGATGTGCGGCTCATTATACACCGTACAACAGGGACATGCGGTCATTAAGGGGCCGCACATGTGCTCGTTGGTGATAATTCAAAAATGACGAAAAATAACCAAAATAACATGGGCGGTCAAATACCAGCCGCACAAGCACTGGACGCTGGAATTTTTAATAAAATAGACCAAAATACAATTCCAAGGCCCATTAAGCCCTGAACTGAACTGGACCCAGGCCGGGAGGGTGGCCTTACACAAAATAAGCCCAAAAATTGTCAGAACATAATCCGACACACAATGGACAACTCGAGGCATCAATAAAATAAGAGTAAGAAGAATGACTCGACTTATTGGCAAAAAATGGGTGTCAACCGCCATGACCTCTCTTCTTTTGACCATCACGAGGTCACCCTTCTTGAATTCGCACCCCTTGACAAGCTTGTCAAAGGTGCGAGCTATGTGGGCCTGGTAGGCCTGTATGTTCTACTGTGCTTGGAGTCACTTCCATTCTAGGTCGTAGAGCTCTTCCAATCTTTGTTTTGCATTTATTCGGTCGTCTTTGACCAATTCATGTTGGATAGCGACCCGTAGTGAGGGTACTTCTAATTCAATGGGGAGAACTACTTCAGAGCCGTACACCAAAGAGAAGGGCGAACAACCTGTTGGGGTTTTATAGACTGTACGGTACATCCAGAGCGCCTCGTACATCTTATCTTCCCAGTCCCTTTTGTTGGAACTGACTATCTTTGCTGCACAATATTTCATTGAAAGCTTCTACTAGCCAATTTACTTGTGGATTGTACGGAGTAGATGTCCACCAGTCAATCTTGTATTTTTTGACCAATCTGTAGACCTTTTGATTCTGAAAATGGCTTTCGTTGTCTGAGACGATCCAGTTGGGAATGCCGAACAAGAATATCACATTTCACTAGATAAATCGGGCTACAATTTCTCCTATCACCTCTTTCAGGGCTATAGCCTCCACCCAGCGGGAGAAGTAATTTGTTATTGCCAGGATATATCTGCATCTTGAAAAGGATGGGGGCAATAGGCCCACAACATCTGTTCCCCATTGGGTGAAAGGCCAACTAGGTGCTATTGGATGTAGCTGTGTTGGCAGTAGCCTGGGGACCGTTGCATACTCTTGGCATTTCTGGCACGACTTGGCATACTTGCAGCAGTCGTCGAGCATCGTCGGTCAATAGTAGCCTAGCTTTTTAATTTCACTTTTCATCTTCTGCCCAGCCTGGTGTGCCCCAACTGACCCGGCATGAACTTCTTTCATCACCCTCCACGCTTCTTCTGTTGAGAGGCAACGAAAGAGTATTCTCTTCTTGGCGTCAGCTATAACTCAGAATAGAATTCCATTTCTGAGTTCATAGGAATCTTTTATTCAGATCAACCTGATCTTTTCTTCCCTTTCCTTGGGCAACTGCTGGTGTTTAAACCATTTCATGAGGGGCTCACGCCAGTCAGATGAGCTGACCGTTTCTGTAGTTGCTACTTCAGGCTCTGCTTCACCTGGCTCTTCCTCTATCATACTGGGGACTAGCCGTCGGTTGATTACCCGTATGTTGAGTGATTCGTCCGACGGGATTGCCAGTGAGCTTGCCAACTTTGCTAATGCATCGGCCTGTGCATTTTGACCTCGACTGATGTGGTTTATTTTGATCAAGTAAAACTTCTCCATGAGCTGTTTCACTTTGGCATAATAAGGCAGTAATTCGACTTTTCAGACTTCAAATTGTCCCTGAATTTGTCTAACGACTAACATTGAATCCCAAAACACTTGCAGCATGTGGATCTCCATGTAGAGAGCAACCTAGAGGTTGATAATTAGGGCTTCATATTCTGCTTCATTATTTGTGTGAGCTTTGTTGATCGAGTAAGAGGTGTGCAACACTTCTCCTTCGGGGGATTTGAGGACGACGCCCGCCCCCGCTCTAATTCTTGTCTACCCAGACGGGGGTGTTTCTGTTCTCGATGCACCGTCGAAGTATAGTTGCGAAGTGGCTTGCTAGATCTGACCCACCTCCAAAGTTTCATCTTTGGGGAGCTCTGTGATTAATGGAGAATGTTCAGGCACCAGGTGTGCGGCAAAGAAATCTGTAATGGCCTAACCTTTAATGGCCTTTTGCGGCAAATAAGAAACGTCAAACTCCATAAGAATGACGGCCCATTTACCTAGTCATCCTTTCAAGACCGACTGGGAGAGTATATATTTGACCGGATCGGCCTTGGATATCAGCTTGATTTCATGTGACAGCATGTAGTGCCTCATTTTCTTGGCTATGAAGACCAGTGCGAGGCAGACTTTTTTGATGGGTGTGTACTTTGCTTCAACCCCGACCAGTCTCCGGCTGAGGTAGTAGAGGGCTTGTTCTTTTCCTTCTTCAGTGCTTTGGGCCAGCATTGCCCCCAGAGAGTATTCTGTGGCAGCTATGTATAAGATTAGCAGCCGCCCTTTAATAGGTGCCCCCAAGACTGGCGGGGTTTTCAAGTATTCTTTCTGCTGGTTGAGAGCCCTTTGACATTCTTCACTCCACTGGAATGGGGTATCCTTCATCATTAAGTTGTGGAACGGCTGGCACCGCCCCGATGGGTTTGAGATAAACCTATGAACGTAGGCTAGCCGGTCGTGCAATGACCGTAATTCTGTCAGATTTCTCGAAGGAGGTAGCCCCTGAATAGCCTTGATTTTTTTGGGGTCTATTTCAATTCCTTGGTATCTGACGATGAAGCCCGGGAACTTTTTGCTAGAGACGTCAAAAGCACACTTCATCGGGTTCATCTTCAGTTCATGCAGGCGCAACCTTTCAAATATAATTCTGAGGTCAACCAGATGGTCTTCCCTCTTCTTTGTCTTAACGACCAAGTCGTCGATGTAGCACTTGACTTTGCTATAAAGTAATTCGTTGAATATTTTTGTCATCGCCCTCTGGTAGGTGGCGCCAGCATTCTTAAGGTTGAAAGGCATCCGTTTGTAATGGAAAATCCCTTTAGGTGATCAGAAAGCTGTGTGGATTCTGTCCTACTCCACTATCCAAAGTTGATTGTAGCCGGATGACCCATCCATGAATGACAAGACCTCATGGTTGGTAGTGGCGTTGATCATCACTTCGGTGATTGGCATCGGGAAATCATCCTTCGGACAGGCTTTATTCAGGTCCCAAAAATCCACACAAATTCAGATTTGGCCATTTTTATTCTTGACGGGCACAATGTTGGCCAGCCATGTAGTATTCTCTCTTCCCTCATTTCTCACTCTCACCCTCTCTCTCTTCTCTCACACTCTCCTCTCACTCTCACCTCTCCGACGGTCGACAGACCGGGGTGGGGGCGAGGCAGGGTGGCGTGGGTGATGAGGATGGCGAGGATGGGTCGAGGATCAAGGCATGAGAGTGCGGTGAAGCCGGTTCACGAGCGTGGGGCGCCAGCGGGGTTTCGTGGGGCGTTTCTTCAAGGAACGGCGTCCACGACGTGTCGAATCTTTGGTGGAGGTAGGGGGACAGAACCTTGACTCGTGCACTTTCTTTCCCGCGAGTTTCATTGGCCGTGGTGAGTCGAGCGGGCTTATTTAGGCGTTTTGGGGAAAATCCATGTTTTAGGGCTTGAGCGTCGATCTGCCATTTTACGAGGTTTCAGACCGATTCGAGGTCGTAGATGCATGCTAGGGGTGTCGAGGGAGCTTCCCCCTTGTTTTTCCCCTCATATGTGGATGATCGGGGTGTGGAACGGGTTTTTGGGATTCTTCCTGTCGTCCCGTTCTCGGTTGGCTGTGGCGGCCCTTCTAGAGACCGTCACACTCACTAGCAGCCCAAGGATGGGTGCCAGATGCCCTGGCGGCCTAAGATGGGTGCGCTATTTGTTACTGTTTTGTCGACAGGGGTTTTCAACGACTGGTGGCCACACGATAAATCGCCAACTACTATAGCGGCTGTAGCTTCGGTCGCTACTTTTGGTTTTGACCGTTGTGCTTCGGGGCACGTGTTTTGACCGGTGGGGTCTTGTGCCTTTAGCGGCCGTAGGTACGGGCGCTAGAGCACTATGGCTGCCTGAGAGTGGGGCATCAGTGTTGACGTGATCTATCTTCTAGCGCACTAGGGTTGGTCCGCTAGAGCGCTGTGGCGGCCTGAGGCAAGTGCGCCAGAGCCAGTGTGACCTTCTCTTCTAGCACTCTGAGGTTGGACCGCTGGAGTCCTATGGCGGACCAGAGTTGAACTGCCAGAGCCTATGGCGCTCCAAGGTTGGACCGCCAAAGTCTGTGGTGCTCCAAGGTTGGACCGCCAGACTCTGGGCTGTACTGGGTGGTTTGCAGTCCCGTTTGCTTCAATCCATGGTTACCGTGTTGTTGCGCGTTGTGTTGGTCTCCGGTTGACTCGGTTGTGACCCAGTGGTTGACCTTCGGCCTCGTGAATGTCCCAGACACCGTGAGACCTGTGTTTGTGGTTTGGGGGTGTCCGGTGTTGTGTTTCCCTATTATTTTGATGATGTTGACACTATATAAATCACTGTGTATAAAGCAAGAAATCAAGACTCTTCCTAAGTTTAGAAAACCTAAGTTTTACGATCAACAATCCTCATGGATTAGTCCATACCGATCCAGATATGGATGAAACTTACGGCATAAAAAAAGCCCAGTCAGCACCGGACCACAAATTCAATCACGTCAGTTCTTAGTCAGATATTACATCTGATCGAGTCGCAAGCTAACTCTGCCTAGAAAAAAGGGAGTACAGTCAAGCTAACCGACAAGATCATGGTCCACATAGTACCAAGATAGATTCATGAAAAAATAACAGCAAAATGACAACAACGATAGCAACAGCACTTGTAGATTCCCGGCTCCATATAGGACACAGAACCACGGAACACAACCGCAAGCTGGGCCATATCAAGGCACGATAACAGCTGAACACACAACTATAAGGAACTAGTCATGCATCAAGTAGTTTACCAAGAAAGACCTACAACAACGATAAAGACAACCTCGGGAAACACATCTCAAGGACCACGATCACGCCTCGAGAATATAACACCCAAGAAAATTACAGGGAAGCAAAGGGTACTTAACCAACTGATAAGCCGATAGATTCCCCAACGTTCTGCAACACCCATGCCAACACCACAAGGCTTCCAATAACCACAGTACAATAACCAACAGCATCAAGGCACAGGAAGCCAAGATGAAGTTACATCGAGAAAAATGATTCTCTCGATCGACTAGAGTCTTACAACAACGATCCTCGACCTGTGGGTTGTCAGCCCACATGCTTCTGCTACGCACTCATACAATAGACAACGCACACAGGCAACAAGCATACCTCGGCATCCGTATCTCAGTACACACCCGACGCCATCACAATTCATGAAACTGTAATATAACACGCCTCGAGTACTAATCCTGCTAACCACTGATCACAAATTGCCTAAGTGCAACCCAAAGAGAGTACCAGCTTTAGCACAAAGCACAACGGAACGCCATTCTCAGCTTACCTGTGCATCCTAAAAATAATTACTAAACCTTCACAATGCATCAGTCATCAGACACGACACAACAAACACGGTGCACAACAGCTCTTAACATAAAAATTAGGTCCAAAGCTAAGCAACCATCAACAAAGAGCAGATCAGGCTCAGAATTAACACAGTCCACACTTAAGTAGACACAGGACAAGGCTTTACTAAGATAGCATTTCCTAAGCTTACCTCGACAAGACTCCACCATACCAGATGAGAAGAATTAAGCTCACTATCAATAGCTCACCAAGAAAGGAAATTCCAAGGTTCATCAGGGCGATTGCCCCTAGAATCCCGGTGCTAACAATATGTGGACATTCTTGAGCAAGTGACTCCTTAGAAGGACGAACATTAGAAAACAACGGAGTTTTGTCTCTTGGCACAAGCAACATGAGATTCGGCATCTCCACTCGGCAATCAGGCACGAAACATAGGGGTAACAAGTGCTAGCACTAGTTTCTCGATTGCAGGGTACCTTCTTTCGGCCTCGTTGAGCACCTTGCTGGTGTAGTAGACTGACCTCTCGACTCCCACGTCATTTCAGACTAGGACCGAACTTATATCTGAGGGAGTTGCTGAGAGATACAATTGCAGTGCTTCGCCCGGAACTAGCTTTGATAATACCAGGGGCGAGGTCAGGAACTCCTTGAGCTCCTCAAAAGCCTTCTGACATTCCTCTTCCCAGGCGAACGTAGCAGATGCCATTTTGGGTCCCCTTAACAATTTGACGAAGGGTAGGCATCGTTCGGCTGCCCGTGAGAGGAAGCGGTTGATTGCGGTGATGCGCCTAGTAAGACGCTGGACGTCTTTGATGCAAGTGGGTGGCCGCATGTCCAGGATGGCCTGGACCTTGTCGGGGTTCACCTCAATCCCATACTGAGTCACCAGGAAGCTGGGGAATTTCCCCGATCTGACTCCGAAGGTGCACTTGGCGGGGTTGAGGTTCATGTTGTACTTGAGGAGGGTGCTGAAGGTCTCGGCTAGGTTGGTAAGATGATCCTCAGCCTTTGGTGCCTTGACGAGCATGTCATTGATGTAGGCCTCGATATTCTGACTGAGTTGTCCCTCGAAGATTTGGTTGACCAACCTCTGATATGTTGTCCCAGCGTTCTTTAAGCCGAAAGGCATCTGGGTATAGCAGTGCATGCCGAAGTCGGTGATGAAAGCGGTCTTCTCAATATCCTCTCGGTCCATCCAGATCTGGTGGTAGCCAGAATAGGCATCCAGGAAGCTAAGCAGCTCATTGTCGGTGGTTGAATTAACGAGCTGGTCGATGCTCGGCTGCGGGTAACAGTCTTTCGGGGCAGCCTTGTTAAGGTCAGTGAAGTCCTCGCACATTCGCCATTTTCCAGAAGCATTAGGTACTGGAATGACATTAGCGAGCCACGTTGGGTAGAGGATCAGATGGAAGAGACCCGTCTCCTTCCCCTTGGTGAGTTGCTCCTTGATGATCGTCTGATGTGACACCACCTTGGGGGTGGTAGTCACAAGACCGAAGACCCTCGGACCTAACAAGCAAGCAACGCGCGGACCGGTGATTCCGCCCACCCGTCAGGAGTCGCCTAGGCCTCGCCCCCTCCCCCTCCCACCAAGGCACCTTCCACCTCAACACCCACCACCAGCACCCATTGCCCGACCCCCGACACCCACACCTACTACTCATCCAGCATTGCCTGCACCCCCTGTCAGTCGGGAGGACAAGGGGAAGGGACCACTTATTGGGGAGGCTAGTGGGTCACGATAGCAGTGTTATCGCTGCCATGGGTTTGGCCACATTGCTAGCCAATGCCCCACTCGTACTTCACTGGTCATCGGGGACTCGAGAGTCGGACAGACCTCAAACGCCGGGCTTATACCCGTCAGCTATGAGGCCAAGCAGGAATTGGTTGATGAGTTCTTTTGTGAGGAGGAGGGCGATGTCCAAAGGGATCCACCAGACCTTCCAGGTGCCCAATAGCACGGGTCCTAGCTACACTCGTGGGTGGCCCAGACCACCCCTACATTATGTTAGAGTCTAGGGTGTGTTTGTTTCTTTCCTTTTGTTGTCCAGTCTGTTGAAGTCTGCATGTGTCCAATCAAAGTCAGCATACGTTGGGACAAGTCGGTCTCATGCAAGCTCATGGTGTCAGTCCTTTTCGAGTGTAAGGCGAGTCGAATCTAACATGCATATCGTGGACTTGCTTAGGGGATCAGCTCCTCCTACCGTGTATCAGATCTAGTCACCGATGGGACACAGCGGTGATTCCTAGTGAGTCGTTGAGCCGCCTCCTTTCTTTACGAGTGACCCCACTCGGAGTGTCCACCACCAGTCTCATTCCCCCGGCAGCAGAGCATATAGGACGTATACGGGATGAGCAGGTGACGGTTACTTGGAGTGGCGCGTACCCGCGCTACCTGACACAGTGACGGATCCGCTGGAGCGACACACGAGCAGCTGCACCCTTACTCGACGGGGTCGAGTTCTTCCCACCCGGGGAGAATTGATGGGACATCAGAGCGAGCCACTTCATTTACTTTTTTTTAGATATTTTTTCATATTTATTTGGGATATATTTGAGTGTATATTTGTATTTGTGAGCTTTTATGAGTGTAAATGGGTCACACTTGTAAAATGGGCTAAAATTAATGTAAGAGGTCCAACTCCTCATAATGGGCCTCAAAGTCTTTAAGAGCCCAATTGGGCCTCTCCCTCCTTTGTGGGCCTCTCCACATAGGGGCCCAAATGTTGGCCCATGGTCAAAGGGACAAGGTAGGTGCATGGTTGAAAATGGGAAAAAAAGAAGCAAAATTCCCTTTTTCTTCTTCAAGGGGCGCCTTTCTGTTTTGACAGGTTCGGTGGACACCCTATGCAGATGAGGGGCACGAGGGTCAGCCTTGGGTAGTGGGGGCCCTTGCCTTCTCTGGGCGTGATGTGTGGCTTCACTGCATGAATGTAGTAGAGCCCCTCTATTTCAGACTGGTGATGAGGACAATTGGCATCCATCAACCAGTGGTGGAGTTCCCGGTGCTGGAGAAGTCGGGGGAGCGAGTGGGGCGACACCCGAGGGGTGTGGCGATAGTGCTCGATTGGGCAGCGTGAGCTGTAGAGCAGATCGCTGACTGGACCACACTCGGGTGGGTTGTGACCGCCCGAGCAGAGAGTGACGTGGCGTACTACACGGCGTATGCCAGGCACTACTGGGACCAGGTGTTCCGGGGTGCCCACTGACCTGTACGACTTCTAACCCTAACACTCTTTCTATTATGCTTATGATTGCTATATGATGATGCACTGACGTTTGGACTTCCTAAATGCAGATCGACCCCCAGGGACAGATTGCAGAGTTGCAGGGGCTCCTCCACTCCACGATCCGAGAGTGCGATGAGGCCCGACAGGCCTTGGCCCTACTGGTGAGTTTCTCTAACCCCTAAATATGATTATGATATGCTATGAAATGACTGACCCTTGAGTTTTCTAAATGTAGCGCACCGAGGGGACCCAGTGACAGGGGTCTGATACCCCTTCCTCATCTCAGACTCCCACAGATAGGACCGAGCGGTATGCCGAGTTCACTGGGATGGTGGCCTGTGCCGAGGCAGCAGAGGCAGCACTCTCCAAGAGGGTACATTCACTACGCTTTCCCTTGTTAATTATGCTTATACGAAATGCTATTTGACTAATGTTGATGATGTATGTATATGCAAGCGACCGAGCTGATAGCTGCGCTGGGTGAAAGTGCCCAACTATGAGAGGAGCTTGAGCAGGGCCGAGCCGCAGCACGAGAGGAGGCAGCCCACCTCCTGGAGGAGATAGCTCAGAGGCAACCGACAGACGCGATCGAGACGGCGCTCCTTCCGGCAGAGTTAGAGTGCTGCCAGGCAGAGCGGGACCGTGCCTGCGTAGCAATGGAGGGTTATCGGACCGAGGTAGAGCACTATCGAGTGGAGCGAGATCGCGCTCTATTAGAGGTGTCAGGGCTACAGGGGGAGCTACGGGTGTTCAGGGAGATACACTAGGAGCGTAGCAGGGTACCGAGTGGCAGCCACGGCACCCACGGTTCCTTCCGCAGCTACTTCACCACCTCCTCCGGTCACCAGAGGAACAAGGATTTTGCGTGTGTGTGTGTGCTGTTTGGGGCGGGCGGCCCCGTCGGTGCGTTCGCGCGTCCCCCCCGCGCCCCCCCCCGCCCCCCCCCCCCCCCCCGCCCCCCCGGCCCCCCCCCCCCCAAGGTCAGTGCGGGTGTGGCCAGGGTCGGTGCACATCTAGGCTGTGTTGGTGCAGGTCTAGGCTGCGTCGGTGCAGGTCTAGGCTGTGGAGGGGGAAAAGTCGGTGCAAGTGCGGGCCAGGGTCGGTGCACATAGGGGTGAGGTCGGTACAAGTCTAGGCTGTGGAGGGGGTAAGGTCGGTGCAAGTGCTGACCAAGGTCGATGCAACCTGGGCTGGAGTCGGTGCAGGCTGGGCTGGGTCGGTGCAGGTCTAGGCGGTGGAGCGGGCCAGGGTCGGTGCAAGTGCGGGCCAGGGTCGGTGCACATGGGGGTGAGGTCGGTGCAGATCTAGGCTGTGGAGGGGGCAAAGTCGGTGCAAGTGCTGACCAAGGTCGGTGCAGGCTGGACTGGAGTCGGTGCAGGCTGGGGTGGGTCAGTGCAGGTCTAGGCTGTGGAGGGGGGCAAGGTCGGTGCAAGTGCAGACCAAGGTCGGTGCACACAGGCAAGGTCTGTGCATGTATGGCCTGACGTCGATGCACATGGGTCAGAGGCTGAAGGAAGGTCGGTGCAGGCTCACCCTGAGGTCAGTGCATGTGGGCTGGAGATCGATGCAGTGAGGGCTATGGTCGGTGCAGCGAGGGCTAAGGTCAGTGCACGTATGGCCTGAGGTCGGTGCAGCGAGGGCTAAGGTCGGTGCACGTTGGGGGGTAGGGTCTATACTAGTTGGGGTTAGGGTCTATGCTAGTTGGGGTTAGGCCAGTGCTGGGTAGAGGTGAGGTCTATGCTAGTTTGGGTTGAGGTCTATGCTGGTTAAGGCTGGGTCGGTGCAAGTTTGAGGCTTGGGCTGCCAAGGTCTGTGCACGCGCGGGCTGAGGTCTGTGCTAGTGTAGCGAAGGTTGATGCTAGTCAGGACCAAGGCAAGGAAGGTCTATGCTAGTGGCAACCCTAATACAACTAGGGTCAATGCTAGTGAAGACCATAGCAAGGAAGGTCTATGCTAGTGACAACCTTAATGCAACTAGGGTCAATGCTAGTTGGGGTTGGGGTCTGTGCTAGTTGGGTTATGTGAAGGGGTAAGGTCGGTACAAGTGAAGGCCGTGGGGTGTACCGGTTGAGGGATGGAGTGCACCGATTGAGGGGCATTGAGGGTGTGCTGAGCAAAGGGTAACTGGAGTGAGTGAAAACCATAGTTTTTGGGGTTTGTAGGGTTCGCTAGAAAATGGCAACCATTCTTAGCCTAATTAGTGTCAAAATGACCATCGGGATGTTAGGATCCCGTTTCCGCTAGTTTCGTGTCGATCAGTTGTCATTTGGGGCCGGTAGGAGTCCGGGAATCCCGATGACTCATTTAGAATCGATTCGTCAAAATTACCCCGATCTCACATTTTAATGCGTGCATGCGTCGTTTTTCGACCCCAGGAGTGTTGTATCGTTGTGTGGCTTTGTTTGCCCTGCGCTTCAACGTGAATGGGGCCTGGAACGGGCCAATTCGACCGTTCCCCTATTTTGCTCGCCGGATTTGTGTAACGGTCATTCTAGTGGTCGTCACACATGTAACGGTTCCGCGATAGACCGTTACGTCCGTGGGTCATTTTGGGTCTTTCAAGGTTGGGGTGACAGACTAGTACTGGACCATCACATGAATGTAATGCCCCTACGGTGGTGCGTTACGTTCTAGGTGTGACGGACCAGCATAAGACCATCACATGTCTGTAACGCCCCTAGCTTGGTGCATTACGTGCTGATGTTTTTGAGGACTGTGACTGTCAGTCCCTCGAAGACCGTGTCTACCTCAAAGATCGGGTCAGTCGGTTAGCCCTGACGGACCTCCCCTTGTGCATCACATTGGGTAATGCCCCTACCCTGATGTGTTACATGGTCCGTGTTAGTGGTTTAGGGTCTGTTGGCCATGGCGCACCTGTCCTAGTGCGTTAGGCTGGTGTAACGCACCTATATAGGTCTGTTACATGCCCTTTCATCTGAGTTGTGGTCTGGTTGCCCTGACGCCCCTACCTTGGTGCGTCAGAGCAGGTAATGCCCCTATGGTGGTGCGTTACAGTCCTATTGTGGCCGTGATGGCCGTTGTTTTGTTCTGTGTCTGTTCGTGCGTTGGTCTATCTTAGGTTTGTGTTTTAGGGCTGTGTCTGTGTATCGACAGTTTCTGGATCGGTCGGTTCAGGTGACTGGGTGTGGTCTTTCCTTGACTGTGACCTAACAACTTGATCTAGACCTGCCAGTGTCCTTGACTCTGGTTTTGTAGCGGCTTTCCTTGACTGCTGGGTTCACCTAGCGGTTGAGTGATAGTTCGCTCTGCCCAGAGTGTAGTTGTTGTCCACCGCTCCGATTTCTGCTTGTCTTAGCTTGATCTCATTGTTTGCCCGTGACCCGTGGGTGTCTGTTGACATCCTATGAGGGCAGTGACCATGATGGGATGGCCAGGAGTGCTTGTGTGTAGAAGTATATGGGAATTCAAGATATTACAGTGCTCAGAGTCCATAAGGTCCAATATAGTCGACAACTCACATAGGTTTTATGTTTTCTGTACCACTTTATTTCTTGTGTGAGCGCTTGCTTGTGCTGTGTTGCCACTGTGTGAGATGGTTTTTCTCTCGTCAGGATGTGACGGAGAGTGTTCTTTTGTTATGGTTTTTTTCTCGGTTGTGCTGCACTGGGTGGAATTTGCCAGCAGATGTGAATCTATGGTGCATCGTTTACTTTTTTCGTGGTGTGTTCAGGTGGCTGATGGGCTCTGTGATGGCTGTGCATGTTCTCTTGTGGAGATTAAGTTGCTTTGGCCTCTCCATTTGAGGTTTGGTCAGCCCCTGAGGTGTTAAGGTTGTGCTTAGAGGTGGTTGTTTGGATGCCTCGTTGAGAGAGTGCTCGGGTGAACCTAAGATTTTCCTTCCTGGTGAGCTACTGTTAGACGAGCTTGATCTTTCTCATTCTGTTTGTGGCGTCTTTTTGAGGTAAACTCTGGAAGTGTTGTCTCAGTGAAGTCTTTGTCCTGTGTCTACTTATGTGTGGACTATGTTAATTCTGAACCTGATCTGCTCTTGTTTCGAAGGTGGCCTGGCTTTGGACCCAGTTTGTGTGTTGGAGGCCATTGTGCACCGTGTTTGGTGTGCCATGTTTGGCGGATGTTGTGCTGTGAAGGTTCAGTAATCGTTTCAGGACGCGAGGATAAGCTGAGATTGGTATTCTTGATGGCTTGTATTGTGACTCTTAGCACGATGATTTACACTTTGGCGACTTGTCATTGGCTGTTAGCAGGATCGGTACTCGAGGCGTGGTACATTATAGTTCGTGAGTTGCGATGGCGCCGAGAGATGTGCTGAGATGCGAATGCCGAGTTGTTTGTCTTGCCTGTATGTATTGTGTAGAGTGCACAGCGGAAGCGTGTGGGCTTATTACCCATTGGTCGAGGATCGTTGGTTAGGAGATTCTAGCCGGCCGAGAGGATTATTCCTCGGTGTGTCTTCGTCTTGGCTATATATGCCTTGATGTTGTTGATTGTAGTGCCATTGCTTGTAGTATTGTGGTTGTTGGCACTGGCAGTTTCGAGAATTGGGGAAATCTGTTGGCAAATATGCTAATTGAGTACCTTTTCTTGGTCTGCATTTCTTGGAAGTTATGCTCTTGGGACGTGATCGTGGTCCTAGAGATGCATTTTTTTGAGAAGTTGTTGTGGGCCTTGTTGGTAAGATGTGTGTGGATAGTCTCTTGGTGAAATTGACAAGGTTTTAGCAAAAGTGCTAGAAATAAAGGAATGAGAAGCACTAGTATCAAATAACACAAATGCGGGATGTAAGTAAATTTGGATGGTACCTTTGATTAATTCACCCTCTTGGGCAGCTTCCTCCTCCATAACGGCATTTAGACAAGCCTACCGCCTTCATCTGCCATCATCTTTCAGGGTTGTTCTTTCATCAAGGGACAATCGGGCTTACGATGCTCCCGACTTCCACACCTTAAGCAAGCGCCAAGACACTTCCAGCATTCCTCAGCCGAATGGCCGAACTTCTCACAGAATGAGCAAGCCGTCATAACTTGTTCATCTTCCTCCTTTGCCTTCTTATTTTTGTGATTGTCACTGCCATTCCCATTTTGGGACCTCTTCTTACTGTCATGGGATGGTAAGACCCCGTGATACTGAACCTCTCTTCCTTCTTTCTTCGCCGATCCACCTTCCGACTAGACTCCTCCCCTTAGCCCTTAAGTTTCTTGACCTTCTCCAATGTCCTTTCAAATAAATGCACTCGTTGGACCATCTCCGCATAAGTTCAAATATTTTGTGAGCCCAGTTGTTGAATGAAGATGGGCCTTAACCCATCCAGAAAATGATTGGCCTTTGGAATATCGGTAGTCACTAGATGCTCAGCATAAGGGGCCAAGCAGGGGAATTGTAACTCATATTCTATCATGCCTTGGCATAAGGAAGTAAATTCCGTAGCCTTCCGCTCTTTAACGTGCTCGGAGAAGTATTTTGCTCGAAAGAGAGTAAGAAACTCATTCCATGTAGGCTGGGCATTTTGAGGTTGTGCCGAGGTGGTCTTTCACCAAGTACGTGCATCTTTATTCAGTTGAAAGGTGGTTAGATAGACCTTCTCTTGATCGGCACATTACATAACATTGAAAATCCTCTCCATCTCGTCTATCCAGTTTTTCACTTCGTCCGGATTGGAAGAGCCAGAGAACCGTAGAGGATTTAAGCTCTGGAAGTTACGGTGTAGGTCGCCAGCACCAGCCCTCACACTAGCTTGGGCCATAGTCTGTAGAGCCTGGGTAAGACCAGCAACAGTTTGTTGCATTGCATCCTAGTCGACATGGTGAGTCATTGTAAGGCTAATGTACTTGAGAAAAAGAATTTGTGTTAATTCTTATGGAATCAAGGGGAGTTAACCTAGGGATACTTCTGAAATACTATCTCATCTCGGGCTCTACCCCTTCTTGCATGGGTTTCGAAATTCCTTTCCTTAGTTCATAGGTGTGGGTCCTGTTGCCTGATCTACACCGATTCGCAGTCTTCGCCGCGCAAGAGGTAGGGGAACGGACTCCTCGTCTCGCCAGGAATCCGTTGACGCCACATGCGTCGCCATCCGTCGCCATCTTCATCATTTTCTGTGTAAATCTCATTTTGGGTGATTTTGGGCTAATTTCTCATTTTACGTTTCTCTCTCGATTTCTGATCCAGACGGCCGCTGATCGAAGCAAGGGAGGTACCGTTGATTGGTCGCGTCGCGAGGATCGCGATGACGCCCATATTACCTCAATCCGCGGAGCGTGAAGCCGAGTCGGGCCGAGAGGTGCCGCGTCGCCCTCTAGTCAGATCAACATCGAATCGTCGGTTTCGTCGTAGTCCAGGTAGGGGGATGGATTTGTTGCCGCGTTAGGACACCGCCGGTACCACATGCGCAGTGGTTCGACGCCCTTTGCCTCATTTTTTGTGCATGTTCCCGCTTAGTTCATTTTTAGTCTTTAATGCTTGAAATCATCTCTTTGGGCATCGCCTTTCAATTCTAGTGGCATGCTTAGGTGTTGAATGATGGTATAGCATGGTGGGTTAGTTTAGAATTGTGTTTTCCCGCGTCTCCCGTCGATTTCGGTCTATCGGGAGGGGGTTTCGGTTCCGAACTCCAGAGTCGCGAAACCCAGGTGACATAGCGCGCCTGCCCCGGTGCATTATAGTAATTTGGCGCGCCTGTATAGGTGAGTTATATCCTCTTGTGGCAGACTCCTCTAGGTCCGTTATTGTCCGCTAACGCCCCAGTATGGGTGCGTTATGTTGTGCATGAACTGTGAGTTTTCTGTGGATTTTCGAGTTCGGGTGCCTTTAACGTGCTTGCCCGGGTGCGTTATAGCCCTTGTCTGTTGAGTTGAAGGTCTGTAGCCTTTAACGCCCTTATCCCTATGTGTTACATATATACAACGCCTCTGGTTAGGTGCGTTATGTCCCCTATTTAACTGTAGATTCTGATCGTTCTGGTGAGCATAATGGCCCATGGGAGGCGTGTTATGTTACTATAACACCCCGCCCTTGGTGCGTTATATCCCTTGTTTGTTGTGTTGTGTGCCTGTTGACTTTAACGCCCCTACTCCCGTGCGTTATAGTCCTATAGCGCGCCTGCCCTGGTGTGTTATAGTCCCGTTTAACTGTGGATTTGTATGAGTTCTGTTAAGCATAGCGGTCCCTTCTTGGTCCGTTATGGTATGTAACGGGGTGGTCTTAGTCTGTTATATACCTGGAGATTTCAAAAGCATGTGTATGTAAGATCCATATCTGATTATAGCCGGACGACCCATCCATAAATGACAGAGCTTCGTGGCCGGTTGTGGCATCAACCATGACTTCCGTTTTTGGCACCGAAAAGTCATCCTTGGGGCATGCTTTATTCAGATCTCGGAAGTCTACACATATCCGGATCTGCCCATTCTTCTTTTTTACGGGCACAATATTAGCCAGCCACGTGGTATATTAGTTTTTTTTGACAAAACCCACATCAATGAGTTTGTCCACTTCTTTACATATCTGAGTGATAAGCTCTGGCCTCATACGTCGTTGCGACTGCTTTATCGGCTCTGCTTCAAGATTTATAGCCAGCTCATGCTGTGAAATTATGGGGCTAAGTCTTGGCATCTCCCTTTAAGTCTAGGCGAAGCAATCATGGTATTCTTGTAGCAGCTGGATGTATAGCTTCTGTTCTTCAAATGACAGCTGAGCACTGAGGAAAGTCAGCCTGGGATCATCCTCACTTCTTAAGTTGACTTCTATCAGCTCATCAATCATGGCTTGGCCTCTGTCTTCTATTTTCGGGGGTGCTGGCTGAAGATCAACGAAGTCTGGGATGTCATCTTCGAGCTCGAGCACCTTGGTTTCTTCATCTTGTTTCCCTCAGACTTCATCAGGAGCTTCTAATTTAGCTAGTGGTGACTGTATGAATTGTTCTATCAGCAGGTCCTCTGTGGCCGTGGTTTTAACAAATGCACTAACAGCTTCAACCTCTACTGGTGTATTGGAAAGCTTGAAGGATCGACAGTTATTTGTTGATGAGCTAGAGGGACAACATTGCAACTTTGCGGCATATGAAGACAACCTTGCCCCGTCACCTCCTTGAGTCACCTTGCCTTCAGTGGAGATGGCCTGTTCTTTTCCAGCAATGGGTATTTCCCGATCAGTTTCAATAGAAACTTCCTTGATTGGTATAAGGGGTGGTGATATTTCTGCCAGGGGGGAACTATAGGAGAAGGATAGCCCTGCTTCCTTGATATCTTCAGCTTCACTACCGCTGGCCGTGTCAAATTTGGCTTGGAGAGCTGTTTCTTCACGGTAGATCTGCTCCCAACACCTACAAGAGGTCATGGCTTCTGGTTCCGAGTCTCTTGACTGAGCTGACCTAGTATGTTCAGCTTTTGCCGGGTATTCATCAAAAGTTGCCCTTAGTGAGCTATCTCTTGTTGGGAAGAAAGCAGAGATGGTGTCCACTTCATAGCTCCCACTGTAATAATACTCTTCAAGGGTGAAGCCTAACCCTAGATGTTAGGAAACACGTCTCAACTCTTTGTCCAGGCTGGAAGGATGCCAAAGTCTTTGGAATGCTTCTTTCTCCTTGTGAGGCTGGCCGGAGGGGATATGCTGCTTCCGGAACATCTTAGCCATCTAGTTTGTTGTGAATATCAGCCCCTGAATGGGGACTAACGGGTTCTCTAAATCTTCAAGGAGATGACAGTCGATGTCTTCCTGTACAGGGTGTTCTTCAGCCAGGTAGAACAAGCTGCTAGGGCCTTCGGACTGTACCACCTCTCATGTTCTGAAAGGCTTCACAGTGACATGATCGAGGTCGAGTACTGGCTTGGTAAGACCTTTCGGGATCTCAATACGGTCATGATGTTGATCGGCCTCAGCTTCATTAGCTTCAGGGTAGGTGGCGGGAGGCGCTGCTCTACCCACGTCTCCTGTGCTGGTAATGTGTGAGACCGTCTTGGGATAGACATAGCCCGGTGGCAGTGGCGGGAACCAGTCATCACCGAAGGCACTTTTTGATGCCCTGGTCGGGGTCTTGGTTTTGGAGGTCTTCTGTGACTACTCCGCATACAGAGAAGCGTCAAGCAGATGACACTCGAACACTTCAAATGGGTGGAGGTCGGTAAATATCCTTTCCTCCTTCCCTTCTTGGTTGTATTTGATACACTGATGCAGTGTGGAGGGTATAGCCATATTTTCATGCAGCCAGGGGCGGCCAAGCAATGTCTTATACGAGGTGCTGGAGTTGATAACATGAAATTGCACCCTCATGGTAAAATCTACCATAGTGACGGTGAATTCTGCCACTCCCAGCGGCACTTAAAACTTTTGGTTTAAGCTGGCGATACGCATATCTCTGACCTTATTGAGGCGCATATTAAAGTAGTACCTCTAGTATATTCTGTACGGTAGGATGTTGACGGCTGCTCCGGGATCTACCAGAATCCTGTTCAGCTCCCGACCATTCAACTGTCCCTTCATGTACAGCGGTCTGTTGTGGCTGATAGTAGGGAGTAACATGCCCTCCTGAGTGAAGGTCACATTGGCCTCCGGAAGTGTTTTAGCCAAACATGTCTCATATTGGGCAGGCGTCTACAGAGCAGTGATGATCGCCTGTCGGGTCTCTTCACTCAAGGAGAGGATCTCCTACATAGTGAACCTTGCCGAAAGCTTTTTAAGTAGTTTCATTATCCTGCTCCCAGCTTGGACATTGGATAACTTCATGTCTTCTACGCATTTTGGCTTGGAAAAGCCTTGCACTGTGACCCCTGACGGACCTGCTTCATCAGACTTTGCATCTGCACCTTCCTGCTGGGTGTCATCCTCTCGTTGTCCCTTGCTACCTGTCATTTGGCCGGCCTTGTCTTCATCTGGAGCACCAAAAGGTTGCTGAAGCTGTGGGTGAGTGCTCCCGGTCGCGGGGCTGACATCCTGACATGGCTGCTTAACCATTGTCATTTTCAGAAATTCAAGGAAGGAAGGGATGGCCATGCTGCCCCAACTCTGAGTGTACAACCTTGAAGGAGGAGGGATTTGGACACCCTTGACCTCCGGAGGGGGTATCTTATAGGGCTGCTCTCCCCTAAAGATGATGTTGTAGTTGGCGGGCGACTGGCGCCCCCATTTTTGACCTGACCGAGTTGCATGAGTAGCGGTCGCGGCTTCGGCCTGGCTTGCCCCGACAATAGGTGTAAAGCATATTCCCTCCTCATCTTCCTCATTGGGTAGATTGAAGAGGGCAGAGAGGGTATTCCAGGAGAGCACTATCTCCCTCTTGGCCTTGCAGGCTCTTCTTTTCTTC
Organism: Amorphophallus titanum; assembly: GCA_024336825.1. Lineage (NCBI taxonomy): Eukaryota > Viridiplantae > Streptophyta > Magnoliopsida > Alismatales > Araceae > Amorphophallus > Amorphophallus titanum. The sequence continues at coordinate 128,751 of JANBPO010006159.1, forward strand.
CTTTGCTTCTTCTTATCTCTGGCTGGCACTTTCCCCCAGAACAGGCTGTCATCCTTTTCCGGCACTTTGTCAGCCTCTCCTTCGTGTTCCAGTGAGAGATGCTCCAGTTCTTGCCATAGGACATGGTCCGGTATCAGTAAAGGCTTCAATTCGGGCTGTTCATATTCATGTAGCCCGTCTATGTAGTCCTGCAGCCGTCGGGCCTCTGGACTAATTTCTTTGGCCACCGACAACGGAGTTTGGCTTCTCTGGTTGTGGGTGTGTATTCTGATGATTGTAGGCAGTTGGGCCCAAGTTGGTGTTGGCGCTAGAGGAGCAGGTCACGGCGTGACTCCACGAACATGTGCCCCCACCTTCAAGCAAGGCGTGGCTTTCTTTTTTATCTTTGCAGGGACCTGCTGGCATCCCTGTTGTTCTTTCATGGGTGTCAGAAAGTAGGCCTCATAAGTGTGCTGAGTGCTAGCTTCTGCAACTTCTTCGGGCAATGCTTGGTATAAAGATAGATATTTATATGATATATATATTGATGATATATATAAATATGATATACAGGGAGTTCACATCGTGGCCGACTAAAGGTTTCAACAATGAAGCTTCTCCACGTGAAGCTTCGGGTGGAATGCATGTTGAAATTGGCCAAGGCAAAAGGGCTTCACAGGGCATATAACACCTTCACACCATGGGCTCCACAAACGCCAAATGCCTGCACGTGAGTAGCCTTCTTCTCACGCGGTGGGCTTCACGAACAGATTCGGCCATATGAGCTTCACACCAAGGCAGGCCATGCATGCTTCATGTCGGCCTCAAGGCCGCTGGAGGTGGTCATCGCGGGCTTCAACTCCATGCCAAGGCATTCACGTCGACAGGGTCGGCCAGCAACCAAGGTGGCGCGGGCGTGAGGTCAGCAAGTGCTGCATGGGGGGCATCGGCCAATTCAAATAACACGAAGTCAGCAACACGGTGCGAGGGCTTCATACGACTTTGATGCGGACAAACTGGCGCCTTCACCAGCTTTAACGTGGCCAACGTAGGTGGCTTCATGCAGGCAAACAAGGCTTCGGTGGAGGCTCGCGTGATCAGCGACAGGCAAATGCGGCACAACTTCGGCCAGCCAAGGTGGCTAGCGGGCGACGCACGCTGGAGAGCTTCAGGCGGCCAGCTAAGGCAGACACGACAGGTTGGCGGGTGGCGACTTCGCTAGTCGACCAAAGAGAGAAAAAGAGAGGTCAGCAAGCTCGAGCGGACCACGCAGCAGGAGAAGAAAGGCCTGGCTAAGTGGCTTCAGGCGAGCAGATGACGGCCTTCTTCACACGCAGAAGAAAGAGAGAAGAGGCGGGCTTCACATGGGCTTTGTCGGCAGCAGAAACTTGAAGCGGTTGGGTGGCTTGTCGGTAGGCAATGGCGGGCGTCGACCTCATGCAGGGTTCGAATGGCAGAAGGCTTCTCACGGGCCATGCAAAGCAACCGTGGCAGTGGTGGCTTCTTCTTCAAACATTGCGGCAAGGGGGGCTTTCACGCGGCCGACAGAGAAAAGAGAGAGATGTCGGTAGGCAGGCGCCATGATGCACGCAGAGGCGAGAAATGAGGAGAAGAAAACTTGCTTTTCAATAAAAATGGCTTTGGGTGTTCACATGGGATGGGGTTAGATTTTGGGCCCTATATAAAGGAGGGCATGGGGGCTCGCGGGGTGTCTCTTCCTCTCTCTATTAGGCACTCCAAGATGCACATACATAGATGAAGCTTCCATTTTGTTTCCTCTCCACTCTTAGATCCCGTGTGGTACATTTTACTGCTTTAGACTGTACTTTCTGTTGGACTGGACTCTATTGTAGGTTGTTTATTTCTGTTATTATATTTATTATCCTACTTTATTTCTTATTTCTATGTACGCCACACCTATCCTTTTAGCCCTTCTGAGTCCTCCAGCTCATGGGCGGCGGGCCAGGATTCGAATAGTATCGAGCCTTCCCGGTATCCGGATCTTAGGTCGCTACAGTTGGTATCAAAGCTATGGTTGTGGAAGTACAAGGGAATTCGAGATATTACAGTGATCAGAGTCCATAAGGTCCAGTACAGTCGACAGCTGGCATGGGATTTCATGCTTATTTTTCACTTGGTTTCTTGCGTAAGAGCGTGAGTGCGCGGCATTGGCACTGTGAAGGTGGTTGTTGTCGTCGTCAGAATGTCAGCGTGGGGTCTAAGGATCGAGGTCGAAAGCCTTCTCCCTCATCGACGGTGGCCCCAGTTGTATTGCGTTGGGCAAAGGTTGCCGACAGGTGCGTTGATGCGGTGCTGCGTTCGAGGAATTACAGCGGTGGTGCATCGAGAGATGCTGTGATCATGGTCTGACAAGACACTTGGTGAGTGTGTCGGAGGCGCTGACCTGACAGAAGTAATGATTTTTCTGGTGCTGGAAGGTGCTATTCCCAGCATGTACAAGGTTCGAGGTCAGGACGAGCATGAGAACCCTTCTGTTGGTTGGAGGAGTATTAAGTTTTCCCCTGGTGGGAGGAGATCGCGTTGGGTTAATGTTCGTTGTCTTGCATTGTGTGTCCGGATTGGTTGGCCTCTCTCGTGTGCCATAAAGTGCGTGTGAGACAAATCCTGTGTTGGCAAGGTGGTTGCCAGTGAGAAGCGTTGCCCATTCTCTGATGTGTGAGGGTGTTGGCATTATTCTGGAAGGATGAGTGCCGATTGGGCGGTGTTTGTTAGAACTTGTGGCTGGTGTTGTGTTTTTTAAGGTGTTGTGAATCGGAGCCTATGGAGTTGCAGAGCATTGCCTGGATGGAGGATCCTGAGTTGTCATCGTGGTGGCTGTGCACGTGGATCTGGGTGCGCAGCAGAGAATCGTAGCATTTGTTGCTACGGGTAGATTTCTGAGGATGTGTTGAGCGTCGGTGTCACACCCCGAACCGATAGCAGCGGGAAGCAGTGCTCGGAACGTACAATGAAACAGTCATGATAGCAAGAGCAAAATAAAGGCCAAGAGTTCCAAGATCAAGTTATCCACGAATAGAAAGGCCAAGAGTTCCAAGATCAAGTTCATTGGTTTTGGAAGCCTGCCGACCTAGTTGTGACCCTTTGGTCGACCTATGGCCCCGTGGATGCCCTGGGCACCCTGTGAGTATCGTGACCATATTTTTGGGTGTCTGGAGATGCATGTTACCTCGATTAGTATGCCCAAGCATTTTGAGGGTCCAGGTGACCTCGCGTGTTCTGGACTTTTGTGTATTCGCTAGATCGAGTCACCGTGTGTTGGTATGAGTGTGGAGGGCTATTCTCGCACGACATTTGCTTTTTTAGAACTCAGTTTCTATGTAGGCCATGTGTATGGCCTATGAATTGTGAGTTTTATGACCAAGCTTGGGGCTGGGGGGTTTTCTTAGCATCACTTGGAAAGGGAATGAACTCAGCGCCTGTATACTGCCTTAAGGATTATTTTACCGTGGTTCTTGACCCTAGGATTAGGGAAGATTGACAGCATGGCGTTGTCCTGTACAATGGTCTTGACCTGAGTGGCGTGACTCAAGGACCGTTACTTTGGTAGGTCTAGTGGACTGCATCAAGTCAAGTGGCATCGTGTCACCCCGTGTTCTGAGTTATAGGTGACTAGCTCGTGTGTAGCATGTTAGTGCTCCGGTGGTTTCTTCCGAGAGTCCTTCCTTAAGTGACCTTTCCCACTAGTCGTAGCTTGCTTGGGCAGGCATGTGCCCACCCACCAAGGGGTGCAGGAGAGCTAGACTCGAGTGAGATGGTTTTTAGGCTAGTTTCTATAGGGCCTCCCACAGTGTTGGCTGGAGTCCGGGTTTGGAGGAAAACCAACTAGAGGGCCTAACGTAGCGTAGTTAGTCAGTGCGTTTACATGTGGTCAGGGACTCCAAACGCGTGCTGATGAGCACGGCCCTGACTAGACCCTTATTTTGTGTTCCGTGTATGGTGTCTCAGTGTCTGCCTGAGCCATGTAGGGAGACAGCTAAGACTATAGATTAAGTCGTGAGTGGATGCATCTGGCCTTACTTCTAGTGGGCAGTACTCCTGTCATACAAGGTGAGTTTCTTCGTGGTTCTTCATGTGGTTTCTGAGTGTCTTCCTGACTTCCAGGTCGAGGGTTCTTGGTAGAGTTACTGAGGTTTCACCCATAGATAGTGTAGGGTTCACGATCGTGTGGCCGTGACTATTTCCCCCGGACCGCATGGTCTTAGGTTGGGCCTTCATCTGTGAGGACGGGCCCTGTCACGCCGTAGACAGAGGCGTGTCTTGAGTAGCGCCTTTGAGACCATCACATTTAAATAAACTAATGCCTTAAATAAGGTCGTTATTTTGGTTCGATTAAGCATCTTTTGATCTTGTTCATCTGATCCCCTATCTAGGGACAGGGTTCCCTCTGTGGTTTCAGAGGAAGAGAGGATTTGATCCTCTAGGTGGATTCCAAGCTGTTAGTCACCGGATAGCAAGCTATGTCGCTCAGCCGTGTAAGCAAGCTGTGACGCTCAGCAGTTCAAGTTGTGAGTCACCAGAAAGCCTCACTCAGGTTTGAGTGGGGGATGGACGTAGGTCTGTGGGAGCAGACCGAACCATCTAAAAATCCTTGTATTGTGGGTTGTGCACTTGTGTGATTGCTCCATATTCTTCATCCTCATTCACAGGCTAGTGAATGCTTGCGTCATCATTTGAAATCCGAGCTGTTTTCTTTGCATTCTTAAGCATTGTGGTTTGTAACAGTCCAGTTGCATATCATTCACCCCTTGCTTCCATTCACATTCTCTTCACTGCCTACTGCACCCTTGCACACAGGCATTAGGAAGTATTCTCCTGCAAGTAGGGATCATCGCGTTCACACACACACGTGTTCCGATTGATTACAATAGCACACACACACACACAGTGTATGGTATCTTAAATTTAAGTGTTGTGTCTCATGATTCCTGTCCTACATGGATTAAATCTCATGCTGATCTCATCAGCCTTTGGAGAAGTGCTGACCTCGTTACAAAGGAGTGTCAACCTTAGCTCTCTGGTTTATTGAGAATGGTTAAAATAGTGTCGACCTCTCTGATAGGAGTGTCAATCTGTCCAGGGATCCATGGGAGGAGTGTTGACCTCATGACAAGTTCAGTGTCAGCCTCATCCCTCCTTATTGCTAGGATTGGGTGAAGAAGTGTCGACCTGCTCACCTAGGAGTGCCGAGCTGTGCCATCAATGCTTTGTGCTTTCCCATTTCCATATTAAGCCATTCCTTCTATTTTCACTGTGCATTGTGCCTAAGTGCTTTTTGGTTTGTCCATAGGAGTGGCTTATGCTTGTGGTAGTCGAGTTTTTAAATAGGCTATTGTTTGTAAAAGGATCTATTCAACCCCCCTTCTAGATCCCATTGCACCGCTTGGGACACAATAATTGGTATCAGAGCCAAGCTCTGTCATTCCTAGATCCTACGATCTATAGAGGAAAGATCTCGGTGCATCTTGATAAAATGGCTTCATTTGCTACACGTGTTCAGATGGCATCTCCGCCTATTTTTAATGGTTTAGATTTTTTCTATATAGCTGAGAGGACTGTATATCTATGTCAAATTCAAGGATCCACAACTGTGGAGTCTTCCGTGGTCACTTCCGGGGGGCTTCTAAGGGTTGCTGGGAATTGGGAAAGCATAGGGGAGTACTGGGGAATGTGGGGAAGTGGGTGAGGGAGCCTAAACATGAATTTCTAACCTAATTTAGCTCGATTAACATTGATAGCAGTGGTGGCAGAGGTAGGCAATGGCGGCGATAGTCTGAGGTGGTGTAGCGAGTCTAGGAAGAGGGGTAGCTCGGTTGGGGCATCACGCCCATCCGCATCTCAAGGACAGTGTAGTCGAGCTTCTCCCGAGCCTTGGCAGTGATCATGGTGGTAGTGGAGGTCGAAGATGACAGTGGCGGTGAAGATCGACTATAGAGTTGGACAGTGAAGGAGGAAGATCGTGGGGCTTTGATGGGGCTTCACACCCATCCTCTTGTCGAAGATGATGCACCGGAGCTTCCACAGATGTCATCCATGGTGGGGTAGAGTGGGTTTGGGCTTCTCACCCGGGGTTCCAAAAATAGAGGGATAACACAATAGCCATGGCTAAAATTCAAATTTTCTCATTGTTATTTCATAATAGGAGAGTGGGGATACATATAGGGGGGTTGGGGGAAGCTAAAATGACACAAAACATTGATTACAACATTAGAAAGCATTATCCACTGAAGCCTTTAGACGTTGGGCGTTGGAGGTTGGCAGATCGGTCGATGAAGCTTCTACAGGGAGGAGGCAACATCCTTGAGGCCGCCACCTAAAGGTGTAAGCCTTCATATGGCCACCTTCTGCATCTGGGCCTTGGGTGTGCCACTGTTGACATTTTGGCTTCTCAAAGGGAGGGGGCAGTATCTTAGGGACCGATCCTGGAAGGTGGCGACCCTCAGGTGGCCACTCCTTTCTTTTAGGCCTATCAGAGCTGATGACGATGTCGCATTACATTCCCATCAAACTCCTTCACTAGGAGGAGGTTTGCCATTGAACCTAGAGCTGTAGGATCTTGGTTTGAAAAGATAAACCAATTACCTAAGCATTGATACCATTTTGATGTGAAATGGAGGGCGAGATCGACAAGGCTTCATGTTGTAAAAGCTAGATGTACGGCTGCCTAAGGGCCTACAGGTGGCGGTCTTGGGATGACCACCACCTGTAGGTGGCAGCCTGTCACAAGGCCGCCTCCTAGAGGCAGTTTCTACAAGTTCTTTTCACTCTAGCACATTCGTGGCTCGGCCAGTGTCTTCCGTGGTCACTTCCGGGGGGCTTCTAAGGGTTGCTGGGAATTGGGAAAGCATAGGGGAGTACTGGGGAATGTACGCCTCGAGACCTGCTTGTCTCTATCGAATCGTGCCGTAGCTGCAAGACAAAGCACGGGAAAACAATCAACACACTAGAAGGTAACACATACAATACAACCAAGCAAAGGCACATGAAGTGTCAAAATACAACTACAATGACTCAGAACAAGGGGCTCACGGGCTGTACGCCCTTGTCTCCGCCTCTGACGCACGCCCCGTGGGGGGCATTTGTTGTACCCGGATAATTTCTCAGCAAAATGCCAAGGAATAAGGGTTTAGGAATTTCGTCGAACACCTTTAAGACGTGGGCTACCTAGCCCTTTCTACAACTCCGTGGGTCCAGCCAAGGGCCCTAACCGGCTTACCGTGACATGCGGCTACACCAGGAACTAACTGGGACTATTCCCGACCACTCAACTACGGGCTTTGCCCGCACTCTACATGGCCGCCCGGGCCCACCCGGGGGCACTCCAACTCTAGGCCACGCCACATGGCACCCAATAAAAAGGCCAGGGGCCCACCCTGAGATGCTTTCTTTAAACCCTCCAAGGCCAAAGGGAGGCCTAATTAAGTCAACCACAGGCTTAGAGGCCTACAACACGCATATACGGCTCACACACGTATGCTTGGCATTTTCCCGAACACCTTGTGGGCGCATATATTCCAGCATTTCTACAGCAAACCACAGCCGACCCGCAGTTTTCAGCATACAAATGGGGTTTTACAACGACCCTCCAGCAAGCCGGGGCCACCACGGACCCTCTGACACGTGGCCATGGGCCACTTATGTTCAGCTCTCAGGCCAACCTGAGGCCACCCTACCAACCCGCCGTGTAAAGTGGCATGCGATACGAGGCCTGGCCCATGTGCCCAAGGTGTCCCTCCTTAGCTCCCATGAGCTCTCATCCTCTGCCTAAGACCCATCCCGAGGCCCCTCAGCCTATTAGCCAAGCCGTTCGACAACCCAGGGGGTGTCGGGCATTTACCTGAACACCTTGCGAGCGGCCCTCATGACCCGACAAATGACGGCCCCCACAGGCCAATCCCAGCACCTCGGAGCCCCATGTCCTTCAAATGACACCCCCAGATGATGAAAGTAGACCCTCGGGGGCCATCCCTTGGGGATGCGATGCGCCCGGGGCCAGCTCCCCCCAGGGCCCGGCCGCGCCCCCCAGGGAGGGCGAACTCTGTGGGGGTCATGCCCTCCTCCTAGCCCGGTGGCCCCACAGCCCCGTCCAGTCCCAGTTCATGCTATCCTCTGATCCCAAGGTGCAAAGTTCGTGCAGGGATGAAATCACCGCCGGGTCAGAGCTTGAAGAGGTTATTCAGGAAGAAGGACATGAGGCACCTCCCCCTGTGGGTCAAGAACCAATTTTAGCTCTCGCGGTGGTTTCCAGCCTTGCGGTTGAAGTAAGGGCTGAATCAGTGGCCATTGTTCCTCCCTTTCTCGGGCCCCTAGAGGAGAGTGGAGGGGAAGTGGCATCAGCTTCGAGAGAAAGAGTGGTGGCTTCGAGCTCTTCAGCAATGTTGCCGTCCTCCTCGTCTGAACCCTCTGACACACTTTGGGCTGACATTGACAGCAAAGTAGAATTTCATCTTCTTAAAGTGGCACCTTTGGGCTTGCAATCTTCAGATGAGATGGTGTGGCACTTCCTTAATGAGCTGCGACAGAACATGCTGACACGTCCTAACTTAACTTATATGCAACTGAGGGCAATAGCCGAACACATCTCTGTTGTACTCCAAGGTTTTGGGTGCCCCCTGGAGGAGTGGACGCAGCAGGTGACTCTGCTACTCAAATTTATGAACCGACGTGAGTACATCGATCCCATCTCGACTGACCAGATGACAGCCCTAAAGTTTCAGCATGTCGAGTGCCAGGCTGCCCTTCAATCATCCGAAGAGGCGGAGTGGCGCAAGAAAGATGACCATGAGAGCACTACTGGGCTTATCAACTCATTGCAGAAAAGGGCACTGAACCTCCAAGTGGAGCTGGTCCACCTTCAGTGCGAGTTGGAGGAGGCCAAATGGTTCCGAGCATCAAGCCTGGACGAGGCTGTATTGGCAGCGGGGGAAGCTATCTTACCGAGAGGAGTTGGCGAGGCTCGAAAATGAGGAGTCTCGCCTACAGGAGTTGGTTCACTTCCCATTCCTAGGACTACTTGAATTCAAAGATATCTTCTATCACCCCCTGCAATAGTTCTTTTGCTTCTTTGTCCCTTTTTGTGGGCCCTTATGTAGCCTGGGGGATGCCCCGAGTACCATGTACTCTTCACTTTTTAAGTAAATGAAATTTCTTCATTATCTACTTTTCACATCAGTTATAGCTTTTCTACCTTTCTTTCTCTTTTCTCTGGCTATTTCAAACATAGGTGTGTTGCTAATTTGCCTAGTCAGTGGTATATAGCTGCCAAGGCAGGAGAGCGCTCACGCCTTCATGAAAGGTATGGGGGGTTCGCTCCACTGCAGTGGAGCTCTTTTCGGGGCCAAACTATGATTGTCATGAGCTGAATGCCGGAGGATAGGTCGTGTCTCAACTAGCAGGGCCAAATGGTGAGGTCAGGTCACGGAACGCCTCCGGACCTCCGAAACAGCTCCAGATCGCACCGATCCGAGCACGAAAGATGTCTGAAACGTAATTTTGGACACAACGAAGTTAGACACTCCGAGAAAACAGATCCGCGACCCGAAAATAAGGATTCGAAATACCAAAAAGGATTCTGCTAAGACCCAATAAGGATCTGGGGCATTACACAAAAGGTATCGACGGAACCGGCTCGTCGCGAGGATCGCGGTGATGCCCTCCATCCCTTGGTTCGCGGAGCGTGGGGACGAGATGGGAGGAGAGTAGCCATGGTACCCTTTCGCTCGCATGCGCGTCGATCGAGATTTTCATCGCCATTGAGGTAGGGGGATGGACTGCTCGCCTTGCTAGGAACACTTTGACACCACATGCATAGGCATGCGTCGCCATTTTCCTCAATTTCTGTGTAAACCCCATGCTAGTGTAATTTTAGCCCAAAATTGGTAAATTCATCTCCCTGGCTATTATTTTTAAGTTTTAAAAGCATGTATGGTTGTAGAATGAATGGCATTCATGATAGGTCAGCTTTTCCGCGCGTTCCCCCGTCGATTTCAGTCGAACGAGAGGGGGTTCAATTTTGAACTCCGCCATTTGCAACCCAGACGACGTAACGCATCTACCTAGGTGCGTTACAGCCTTGTAACGGATGGCCCTCGTCCGTTACATACCCCCCTCGATCAGTCTGTTGACCGTGGACTTAGTTAGGTGGTTGGTATAACAGTCCACCAAAGGACCGTCATCCTTGGGTAATGCCCCACCTTAGGTGCGTTATATTCCCTGTAGAAAACTGTGGATTTCTTGATGTTTGGGTGCCTTTAACGGCCCTTGCCCCATGCGTTATAGTGCTATCGCGCACCTGCCCTGGTGCGTTACAGTTTGATGGAACCTGTGTGTTCGCTAATGGTTTGGGTGCCTTTAACGGCCCCGTGGTGGTGCGTTATAGTGGTGTAGCGCACCTAACCCAGTCCGTCATGCTCTGTGATGTGGGGGTGCTGATGCGTCACACTCCTGGGTAGTTCAAAAGATGCATGCTCATTTCCTAAAGCATTCCGCATTGCGTATTCGCTATGTTTAAGATATTTTATAAATCAAAGACATACTTTTAGATCCCAATAGAATTACTTTCCCTTTCCTTGTGATGGAGCCACTAGTCGTAACCCAGCGACCGAGTATGTCGTCCCACCTGGGGGAGGTGGAGGGGTGTTCCTGTGGAACGGTTTGTAAGTTAGTTACTGTGGGCTCCTACGGTTACCATTTCCCTTCCCCATACACCTTTCCACCTCCCCTAGGCTGAAGGGACTTCTCCCAAGGCAAGATTTAAATCTCCCCCCCTCCTCCACCGCTTGGAGACCTCTCTCACACCCCTCCCAGCCTCCACACCCTCCCCTGGTCGCACACCCCGCCTCCCACGCATCCTCCTTGCTGCCCATCCCCACCACCACACCCATCTCCATCCATAAGCTAATCCCAGTTTGCAGGCAGCAGTGTACTAGCGGATTGCAGACGCTGCAGCATTGTCATCGTGAGTCTTCAGGGGGCGTACCATATACCGGCGGATTCATCTTCCTGTCAGCTTCGCAACGAGAGTAGTCCCACTTTCTTCTTATCTTGGGGCTATCCGCAGAAGTGATTCTTGGCGACCTGTGCAGTTTCTCCCGGGTAGACAACCAATGGCTCAGTGCAGAAGCTCCCTAGGCCTTCCCCTTGTGATTCCTAGAGCAAAACTTGGCTGAGATGTACTTCTACAAGTTTCCCATTGCCTCCAGGAAGTAGAAGGTCAATCACCCTCCGGAGCACCCAGTTCTAGCTGACGGTGTCGAAGCGTGCAGACTGGTCCAGCCAGGCCCAGGTTGGATAGGCCCTCACTCTTCTGATAAGAGATTTCTCCCCTGACCTCTGTTTGTGGTACCGTTTGTTCTGCATCGAAGCTGCCTCAACCATGGTCTCTTCAACACCAACCCCACCTTGATCGGAGTCCGGGAGCACCCAAAGCAGCTTCTGCAACAACCATCCAAGACTCTATTCCTAACAGAGGCAGTCCAAACCAGGCCTGAACTCTGAGCTGCTGCGACCCCCGTTGACCACCCAGCGGTGCCGGCCTTCTAAGGCCCATTCCCTAGTCAGCCCTGAATGATCCAGCGCTAGTCCCGCCTCTGGCAACCTCCGGAAGAGCTCGTGGTTGTCCCGACACCGACAGTCTATCCTGCAGTCCTAGACAAGGCAGAACCAAACAACTTGAGAAGATGAAGGCACAACACCTTGGCTCGGCCTCTGGAAGACCACCAGCTCCTTCGGCCGACTGCTACCTTGCCCTAGGTGATTCAGCATTGGTCCCGCCTTCCAGCAACATCGGGTGATGCCCGTAGTAGCCCTACTTCTAGTTTCTGCCTTTGTTGGTCACACAAGGACAGAACTAGCCTCTTTGGTTATTCCCCTCCCCTCGCTTGTCCAGCTAAAGGCCCCTCCCTACGTGGAGGTAGTTTTGGCTGTAAATCACTTAACCCCCACCCCGAGAACCCCCTCCTGAGGCTTCCTATTATATTTGGGCTTTTGGGCTGCAAAAAGGGTGTGAATGGGGGAGTCCTTGAACTGGGTTTGAATGAACCTGGCCCAACTGTATAGTTTGTGCATGTTGGCAATGTCATTCATGGCTAGGATGTTATAGAAGGTAGGTGTGGCATTGGAGATAAGCAACTTCACCTTCTCTTCCTCCGAAATATGGCTAGGCACACGGGCGGCCATCTGCCTCCATCTATCAGCATAGGTGGCAAAATCCTCATCAACTTTCATCTTCTCAGCAACAAGGTGGGTGAAAGAATACTTCGGGCCGACCGGTCTTGAAACCTTTGGATGAACTTCTCCTTGAAAATCTTGAAACTCTCAGCATCTTCCAACGGCAGAGCATAAAACCATTCCAGGGCTACCCCATCCAATGAGCGGCGGAATAGATACGCCGTAAGGCAATCATCATACTAAAACTGCGCTGACTCGTACATAAAATCCCTCACATGAACAAATGGATTACCGCTCCCATCATATTTGCGATACGTGGGGAGCTCAGACTAAGGAGGGAACCAAATGTTGTGAAAGCTGGGGACCGGGACATCAACCAAGGATTGTGGGCCAACCCACTTTTGAAGAAGATTGAGTTGTTGTTGCATGCAGCCCACTTATCGAGAAGGTCCTGCTCTGGAGATGGAGGGGGTGGAACTAAAGGAACAAGCTCGAGGCGAGGAGCTGAAGGGTGGACAGAAGAATGGGGAGGCCCATAGGGGGGATATTGGGCCAAAGGATGACCCATATTGGGATAAGCAAGATGGGCCGCTCCGTGTTGAGGGCGAGAGAAATTGACCGAGCCCACGAGGACCTGCGGCGCTGAGAGAACAAACATATGAGCATCAATCTGGGGAGATGAGGAAAGAGCGGTCTTCCCTTTATCAAAAGCTTGAGAGGCCGAACCATAAGATTGGCCCGCCTCTAGATTGGGGAAGTGAAAGATTTTAGGTTGGACCGGGGTAAGATCAATCGGAACAGGTGAAGCCCATGGCCCATTAACCCTAGACTGAGAGATGGAGGTAGCGGATAGACCCTGTGAGATGGTAGGAGATGGGGCGCCTGACCCCTGCAAGGTCTGATAAAGGGCCTGAAGCTTGGTCGGATCCAGCTGGGCCATCATCTGAAGAGTATGATTGGTGGGATCACAGGCAAGTAGATTTGAGAAAGAGGGCTGACCGCCCTCTACAGTAGCAGAGGATGGAGGAGGGGCGGACCCTTCTCCAGACTGAAGAGAGATGACCCCATTAGGAACTAAGCTTACATCTTTTAGAATGTCAGGGAACGTAACGGACTAAGATCACCCCGTTACAAGGTGTGACAGATCAGGGTAGGGGCGTTACATTGCTTGTGACGTGCCTCCCTCGGTCCGTTACACTCACCCGAACAATTTACAGAAAACATAATGACAGTCACACAGACTGTAACGCACCAAGCATGGGGCATTACACTCGTGCCTCCTAGGGGCCGTTACACTTACCAGAACACCAAGAAATCCACAGTTTTACACGTAAAATGTAACGCACTAGGGCAAGTGCGCTACACGACTCTAACGCACAAGGTCAGGTCCTTTAAAGACACCCAAACACCTAAAATCCACAGTTTTTGAACAGAACATAACGCACTAAAGATGCCGTGTTACGCGACTACGACGGACTAGGGCTGGGCCATCAGACTAACCGTCTATCTCAGTCAACAGTCAAAGGAATGGTCAATGGTCAAGTAATAGATCAGGGGTGGCCCGTTACAATTCAGGTGACGCACTAGGGTAGGTGCGTCAGGGGACTGTAACGCACCTAGGGGGGTGTGTTACACCGACTGGGTTGCAAACTTGTGGAGTCCGAAATCAAACCCCCTCCCGGTCGACCAAAATCGATAGGAATCGCGGGGAAATTAGTTTTCAAGCTAAACTACCATGCCATATCAACATTCCATAACTAAACATGCCATTAAAATGAAAAGACAATGCTCATGGAGCCGATTTCATGATTTTAGGGCTAATTAACACTAACATAGAAGATTGCACGAAAATCAAGGAAACTGGTGTCGGACCACGACACATGTGGTACTGGCAGGTTCCTAGTGAGGAGAATATTCTAACCCCCTACCTCTTACACGACGGGAACGACGTTCAAGGCACGAACAGACGAAGGGGCGCCGCGACTCCACTCGGCCCAACCCGCCTCCACGCTCCGTGAATCGAGGGAAGAAGGGCATCACCGCAACCTACGCGACATGACCTTTCCAACGGTACCTCCCTTGCCTCGATCAGCGGCCGTCTAGACCAAAATCGAGAGAGAAGAATGATTTTCAAGAAATTAGCTTAAAATTCTACAAAATGGGATTTACACGAAAATAGGTAAAAATGACGACGGATGGCGACGCATGTGGCGTCAATGGGTTCCTGGCGAGACGAGGAATCTATTCCCCTACCTATTGCATGGCGAAGACCGTGAATCGGTGCAGATCAAGCGACGGGGGCCACGCCGTCCTCTCGCTCCCACATGCCTCCACGTTCCCTTACTGGCTATTTTACACACTTATCGTCCATTTGTCAGTCATACAAGCTATTTGTCACCCTTAGGTTCAATAGCCGTCGCCTTAGCCCATTTGTCACCGTAATGCCTTGGCCATCGCCTTAGCCATTTGTCACTGCTAGTTGTGAATTTGTTACCACTAAAGTGGCATTTGTCACCCTTACTACATAGTTATCACTCTTACCACATGACTCATGAGCAGCCGTTGCCTTCTATTCTGTTCATTACCTGCTTGGCTTTGTCTGAGGAGCATAGTGGTGACTAGTCTATTCATTGACCTTAGACTTTGACTGGGACTTCATAATTATTCAACAAAAAGTTGAGCTTGGCTGGAGACTTCTTTGACTTACGTTGACCTTGACCAGTCAATATTGACTGTCTTGGCATTGACTAAGTCCCTTCGTTGTTCTTCTAATTGCTTCATATTTTTGTCCTCCTGTGAACTTGAAACCTTCTTTCAGCTCCTTCTGCTTTTCAAAATTTTCACCCTTACCGGTGTATTTGTCTACTCTACAGATCTAGTTGTCGCCACTGATAGGGTATTTGCACCCTTATCCACTGCCTTTGCTTCATGCGTCGACATTGAGGTTTTCACAATTTTAACGTTGCAAGCTAATTTTCAGACTTAGGCAGCTATTTGTCACTGCTATCAGACATTTGTTAGCACTAGGCAACTATTTGTCACCCTTATACTCGCCGTCACCACTGACCTGTCATCAAACTGCGGTATAAACCGGGGTACCCCATGTGGGTTACGTAACAGCCTTATCCTCCTTTCTCCACTCGCTAAACCCTCGACGCCGTGCTCCGCCATCACACTCTCGCTGCCACTTCACTGCGCCAGTCTTGGTGTAGCTTGTTGCCTTCGTTGTCACAGTGGATGTGCGTTCCCGGGGCCAACGTTAACAGTGACCGTCAGGGTAGATTGCAACGTCAGAAGGGTGGTTGGGGAACCTAGTTACTCCTACACCCTTCCTTGTCCAATCACCTCTACAATACGCTCCGATCGAGTGACGATCATTCGACTAGGGTTCCCGACGTCCCCCTTTTTTTTACTCCCGAGGGGTTGTATTACCACCGCTATTTGCAACGATGTGTTAAATCGAAACACCGATCCTGCTTGTGTCCCTACAGTGACACCCATTCTTCTATTTTAAGTTCTTAAGACTCCTCCGCAATGTCATCCCCTTCATCAGTGCATGTAGCAGTGGCTTCCCCAGCATACGAGCCCGTCTCCTCTGCATCCTCCTCTCGGTGGCGTATGCATCTCGACAGTTGAAGCCACATGAGGTGAACTACCCTGTTCATGATCTTGAGTTGGCGGCGGTGATCTTTGCCCTAAAGATCTGGAAGCATTATCTGTACGGTGAGAAGTTTGAGCTTTTCACTGACCATCAGAGTTTGAGGTATGTGTTCACCCAGAAGGACCTTAACCTTAGGCAAAGGAGGTGGATGGAGTATATGAAGGATTATGATTTTACTCTATCTTATTAGCCTGACAGGATGAATGTCGTGGCTAATGCTCTGAGTAGGAGGGTGGTGGTCAGTCAGATGTTATTGAGAAGGTGGAGGATTTGGGAGCAGGTGCTGGCCATGACCTTTAGGCTCAAGATCCCTTATGATCAGGGTTTGTCTATCCTTGCGAGTTTGACTGTCATGCCAGTTGTTCGTCGGCAGGTGACTGAGGCTCAGCGTGCGGACCCCGAGCTACCTCGTATTCTGTCAATGGCTGAGGTGGAGTTTGGTAAGGATGGAGCTGTGAGATTCAGAGGTAGGTTGTATGTCCCAGCTGAGGAGCAGGTGAGGCGTACGGTATTACGTGAGGCTCATGGGAGCCGGTATCCCCTGCACCCTGGATCGGCTAAGATGTACCAGAAATTGAAGAGGCAATTTTGGTGGCCTGGCATGAAGAGAGATATAGTAGAGTTTGTGGCCAGGTGTTTGACCTACCAGCAGGTGAAGACTGAGCACCAGCGACCAAGAGGTACACTTCAGCCCTTGGAGATTTCTGCTTGAAAGTGGGACCACGTGACCACTGATTTTGTGGTTCGGTTACCAAGGACATCCAATGGGCATGATAGTATTTGGTTACTGGTGGATAGACTGACGAAGATGGCTCGACTATTACTGATCAAAGTCAGTTGGAGTGTGCAGAAGTTGGCCGATTGTATGTGGAGCGGATTGTTCCATTGCATGGAGTCCCCATCTCCATTGTGTCCGATCATGATCCGTGCTTCACATCGGGATTCTGGAGGAGTTTTCAGAGGGCTCTAGGCACTGAGTTGGCATTCAGCTCAGCCTATTATCCTCAGTCAGACGGTCAGTCTGAGAGGACCATCTAGACTTTGGAGGACATGTTGAGATCATGTTGCCTAGAGTGGTAGGGGAGTTGGACCCACCATTTACCGTTAGTAGAGTTTGCCTACAACAATAGCTACCATTCGAGCATTGGTATGGCTCCCTATGAGGCGTTGTACGGGCGACCCTGTCAGACCCCACTTGATTGGTTTGAGTTGGGCGAGCGTGTTATCTTAGTTTTTACAGCATTCTCACCACGGACTCCCGTCTGAATATGAAAGGTTCTATGAATGACCAACATGCCCGATCACTCGTGTCTCGGCACAAGCTCTTGTGTGATTTATTCATGCCTCTTTCCTTTACAGTTAGTATTAATTCTTTCGGCCGCAGGGTCCCTAGTTTCGGCAATTGATCAAGGGTGTTCCCTCGTATGGGGGATGTAAATGGCATCGTGACTTTTATGGCGCGACGGGATTTGGTCCCGACCTGAAATACACAATCACCTAACGAAGTCAGATCGAGCGCACCATGGGTTTCTTGGAGCCCGAATAAATCGTCACTTTGTGACTGGCACGCCCACGCACTTAAAAAATCGAATAAACCTATCTCAATAAACCAACAAATGAAATGACAATAAATGTGTCGATCAAAAGTGCATTCATAAGTCTGGCACGCCCGGTGGGACTTATCTGCCCTTCATCTCTTTACTGAAATTAGGGATCTTGCGGCCCCCTTCTTGTAATGCTAATTGTTTCATCTTTGCAAATGCAGCAAAATCACATTTCAACCTCGAGAATGGCGGTCTCCTTTCGCCCGCAAGTAATGGAGAGCCACGTCCGAGAAGGCTACCTCGCCGTCCCACACTGCTTCCAGAGCTTCCCTCCAATCGTAGGCTTCCCCAACTTCCTTAGGGTAGCCTTCATTAACATTCTGGACGTAGAGGCGTCCGACGAGCCCGAGCCCAACGCTCCCATCCCGGGAGTCACTGAAGTTGCTACCGGCCGAGCTATGGCCAAGAACAACAACAGCATTCCGGCATGGACGTTGAGCTGCAACGTGCACCATGTGCATCAGGCTGTCGGTCCATCGCACCACGGGTCAGCATCCCATCGGAGGAGGCTCCGAAGGAATAACGCTAGCGCTGCCACGGGGCGTCAAATCTCTAGCACCAGTAAGTCTATGACTATCAGGACCATCCGAGTCCATTTGAATGGATAGAGGTCCGAAGTGGTCCCAGACCACATCGTGCCGACTATTCCAGTCCGCAACTCCTTCCAGGGACTGGAAAAGATGAAGGAAAAGATGACGCCCGCGGTTCCGGCCGCAGCACCGAAGGACACACCGGCTCACAAGCCGACCAAACTGAAGCAAATTTGGGTTCCCAAGGAAACCCATCCCACTGCACCTGTCCAGGTGGGGCCCAGTGACACCCGCTATAGAAAGGGCCGAAGAGATGAAAGGGTCGAGGTAATGGCCACGACCCACCAATCGATAGTTACTGCGCTCTGCTAAGAGAAACACATTCGCCTTAGTATAGGACTTTTTGCCATTGCCCTTTGGCTTTCCTTCCCCCTGATCTCCATTTGTCGGGGAAAAATCCACAGCATTTACCTCCTTGCCGCTAGCCTTTGGAGGATTTGCCCTTGGCAGAAGCATGTGCCGGGTGATCAGCGAAGAACATTTCAATCTTCGCTACCACCGTATTCAGCAGGTCGAAGCTCCTGATATTTGAACCCAGAAATTTTTCACTAACTTCCGCCAACAAGCCCCTGCGGAAGATGGTGGTCGCGTCTTCGGGCGTTGGAGGATTATCGCAGCGCATGCTGACGTCCCTCCATCGCTTGATGAAGTCCAATGCGGTCTCACTTTTTCTCTGTTTAAGGGCACAGAGCTCCGCCAGAGAGACTTTGTGTTCGACCGTCTGGAAACGGTCAACGAACTTCTTCTGCATGTCAGCCCAATCACTACTGAGTTGGGCTTTAATCTTGAATAACACTGGAAGGCGGTGCCTGTCGAAGATGTGGCGAAGTACTGCAACAAATATGCCTCTTCTAGCGCCAACTCGCCCATGGCCGTCATATAGTAGGCCAGGTGTTCATGTGGAGAGCCCTGTCCGTTGAACTTCTGAAGCTTCAGGACTTTTGGGCAGTCAGGTGGAAGCTTCTTGAATTCATGGTGGAGGGGATAGGGCACACTATACAAATCGATGGCCACACCCTCACCATGCTGAGCAAACTTCGTGTCCACGATGCACTCGATCATCTGCCTTTGCGCCATGAGGCTTTCTGTAGCAGGAGTGGCGGCTTCCTGTGGCGGCACTTCAAATTCCACTGCCAATGGTAATTTTGCAGCAGTAACGAAGGCATTAGCGGCGACTGGAATGGGAGGAGGTTGTTGTTCCATCCCAGCGGGTGCCGCTTGAGGCTGGACATAAACCTCTTTTTCACGCAATAACGCTTGCAAGAGGCTCTTGAGTTCTTGGTTTTCACGTCAAAGCTCTTCCAACGCGGGAGTCTGCGCCTCTCTCCCAAGCTCTTCCTCGTGTGCGGGGTTGCTATCCCCATCGACACTGTGGACATCCTCCTTGTGTTCTTCTTATCGCGCCAGCTCGGGCTGAGATGCCCCAGCAACTGGCATCTGCTACGTCTGCACCAGGATTCGGGATACCGGCCTCGACCTCCTCAAGTATTGCAGAGGCTGGTTTAGCTCCCCCGAGGTGTCCTCCGACTGCTTATCAGAAGAAGTAACGTAGCAGGTGAACACCTTGACAGTGTCGAAGTCAAAATCGGAGATGATTTACCACCTAATGTATGATGAGCATCTTCCTAGGATCCCTGGGGAGAGGGTGGTGCACAAGCTCAACCTTGACCCATCGATGAAGTCCATCCAACAACGCAGAAGAAAGCACGCCCCAAAGAAGTAGATGATCATCAAAGAGTGGATTATTAAGGGAAAGAAAACCGGTCAATTTCGACCGGTCCTTTACTCGATGTGGCTCGCCAATGTCGTCTTGGTACCAAACGCTTCTGGCAAATGGTGGATGTGCGTGGACTTCACCGACCTCAACAAGGCCACTCCAAAAGACTATTACCCACTACCGAGCATCGACCAACTAGTCGACTCAACCTCCCGTAATGAACTACTCAATTTTTTGGATGCTTACTCTGGCTATCATCAGATCCGAATGGATCCTGAAGACATCGAGAAGATGGCCTTCATCACTGACTTCGGTGTATACTGCTACACCTGAATGCCTTTCGGGCTGAAGAACATAGGAGCAACATATTAGAGGCTGATCAACCACATCTTCGAAGGATAAATCAGTCGAAACGTGGAGGCCTACATCGATGACAAGCTCGTCAAGACACCTAAGGCCGAGGACCACTTCGCTGACCTAGCCGAGACCTTCGACACCCTCCTAAGGTATAACATGAAGCTCAACCCATCAAAATGTGCCTTTGGAGTTTGATCCGGGAAATTCCTGGGTTTTCTGGTAACTAAACGTTGGATCGAGGCCAACCCCGATAAGGTTTAGGCCATCCTGAACATGCAGCCGCCCGCGTGTGTCAAAGATGTCCAGCACCTGACAGGGCATATTGCTATGCTCAACTGTTTCCTATCCCGAGCGACCAAACAATGCCTGCCCTTCTTCAAATTATTAAGGGGACCCAAATTGGCATTTTTCACGTTCGTCTGAGATGAGGAATGTCAGAAGGCTTTTGCAGAGCTGAAGGAGCTTTTGGCTTCACCCTTGGCGTTATCGAAACCAACCCCGGGCGAAACACTATACCTTTACCTCTTATCAAGTCCTTCAACAGTGAGCTTCGTCCTGGTCCTTGATGACGTAGGAGTGCAGAGGCTGGTATACTATGCTAGCAAGGTGCTTAATGAGGCTGAAAGAAAGTACCCCGCAACCGAGAAACTCGTGCTAGCATTCGTGACCTCGGTGAAGCGCCTCTGGCCTTACTTCCAAGGGCACTCCATTATCGTGCTGATGAATGAGCCCCTGAAGAAGATCCTCACTCACCCTGAAGTTAAGGGTCACCTCCCCAAATCCTACCCCAATATCACTCCTAGAGATCTAATTCCCCACATTCCCTCCACCAAAAAAACCAAAATAAAGAAATTACCCAAAAACTAAACCCCACCCCCCTCCACTTAGGCCGCCCCTTCCCTCTCCACCCTCCACAACCAAGTGCACCCCCATCAACCCTAACCCTAGCCCCCTGCATCCCACGCCCCAGCCCCCTCTCCTACTGCAACTTAGGTCCGCCCTCCACTGCTCCAAGCGTCCACGGCATCCCGGAGCCTCCCTGTCCTCGCTACGCCCTCCCGTGGATCGAGAAGGCCTCACTGCTGTCTTTTGCAACTAGCCTGTAGCAGAGGTCGAGCTTGCAGAGACTACCCCAGAGTCCACGGTGCTAACCAGCTGAATCTTCCTTCTTTGGAGTCGTACGTTGTCGAGTCAGCTTCGTTCCAGAAGCAATACCGCGCCGATCCGACCTCGGCACCATACGCGCTGCCCATTCTCGTGCAACTGCACCAAGCTCGGGATTGAACCTGAGCACCATCTGGTAGCAGCTCCACTGCCAGATCCTGTGCGATTCAGCTAGAGCTCTCTTCAACAGAGTTCTGCTCCTCCGAAACGCCGACGCACCAAAGGTGGTCCCATCTGCTTTTGACATCGTCTCTGTCTGTGGCGTCCAATCTCCCACAGGTGCACCAGACCGGGAGCCCCTGTTCGCCCAGGACGAGCTGCTGTCAAGTCAGCCCCGACACCCCTTCTTCCTGTCAATTACAGGTCATGCTATCTTCATCAAAGTTGTGGCCCTCGATGAAATGAAACCAACGCAAGTGGTTTTGTTGCATTCTGACATCGGCACTGGGAGTTCCACCCCATTCTTTGACATCCTATCCTGCTATTCACCCAGAAATCTGACGCTGGCCGTTCCTGCGACCATGCCCATCGAGGTGATCAGACGGCTGCCCCCTTCTGAGGGCTCGTAGACCTCCCAGTTAGCAATGTCCCCGACCTGGTCCCGCCGCGTTTGGAGTTCTGCAGCTCCCGTACCGGCCGTCGCACCACATCTGCGTCGACCAGTCCAGCCAAGCAGAACTGCACCGGCCTGCTGCAGTGACCGCCGTCCCCATCCAGCGCTGTCAGCTCGACACCAGACTTTCAGGCATCCGTCAGCATCCCTCGGTCTTCATCCAGGAGTTGGCTGCGTCTTGAGCGGATGGCCGAGCTCGACGTACGGGCGACTGTTGCTTACCCCTCCCCGCGATCCCCCCCTCCTGCGCGAGGGTAGTATATGTAACGACATGCATAGAAAATGACTTATAACTATAAGTACATAATTTCTGGGGGCATGAAATCTATACAGTGAGGTTCTAACTTAGTCTTCTATCATTTTCTAATTTTTAAGTTTTTTATGAATTAAAATGCCCATTCAAAATTCTCATTTTCTAAGTTTCTGGAAATTGAGACAGAGCCCTAGGTGCATCGACCTATCTTGGAACTGCACTGACCTATCTAGGGACCTGCACTGACCTGCCCCCAGGTGCATTGACCTGTCCAAGGACCTGCCCCCATGTGCATCGACCTTTCCAGGGACCTGCCCTCATGTGCATCAACCTATCTAGGGACCTGCCCCCATATGCATCGACCTTACTTGGACCTGCACTACATGTGCATCGACCTTACTTGGACCTGCACTACATGTGCATCGACCTTACTTGGAACCTGCACTATATGTGCATCGACCTTACTTGGACCTGTACATTTGCATCGACCATACTTGGACCTTCACTACATGTGCATCGACCTTACCTTGGACCTGCACAGACCTGTCCAAAGACTACACTTCATGTGCATCGACCTTACCTTGGACCTGCACAGACCTGTCCAAAGATTGTACATCGTGTGCATCGACCTTAACTTGGACCTGCATAGACCTGTCTAGAGACTGCACTACATGTGCATCAACCTTACCTTGGACCCACACAGACTTGTCCAAAGACTACACTACATGTGCAACGACCTTACCTTGGACCTGCACAGACCTGTTCAGAGACTGCACTACATGTTCATTGACCTTACCTTGGACCTGCATAGACCCGTCCAAAGACTACACTACATGTGCATCGACCTTACCTTGGACTTGCACAGACTTATCCAGAGGCTGCACTACATGTGCATCAACCTTACCTTAGACCTACACAGACCTTTCCAAAGGTTGCACTACATGTGCATCGACCTTACCTTGGACATGCACAGACCCATCCAAAGACTACACTGCATGTGCATCAACCTTACCTTGGACCTGCACAGACTTATCCAGAGACTGAACTACATGTGCATCGACCTTACCTTGGACCTGCTCTGATGTCACGTCCCGAGGTGAAATATCGAGGTGCGACGAGTCGAAACACTCAAGTCGATCAGAGCATGTATAAGTGGAGAATGACCATAAGGAGAGATAAGAAGAAAAAGGTACCTTTATTACATCTAAATAAAGTTTTATAACACCATTCATAGGCCTTAAGACGTATGATACAACCTCCAAGTATTTAATTCTAGGAAGAGCAACATTTAATGTACTACACAACAATCCTTTTATCCCATCAGGAGCTTTACCGCTCTTGGGAGGCCTCGCGGGTTCCAAGTGGTATCAGGTGCTTTCGATAGTCCTGTCAGGTACATCTGGTATGTAGGATCTGGGTCATCACACTAGTACTTGTGTTTCAGAGTGTCTATGTCTAGTGAGCCTTCACTAGTCATAGCCCGACGACCTCGAGTGTCAGCCCACCTGGGAGTGGTGGCGGGGTAGTTCCCGACTCAAACGATTTTTAGGCTAGTTTCCATGGGCTCCCTTGCTTGGCAATAGTATTTTACTGGGGGAGAAAACTAGCTAGAGGCCTGGCTCAAGGCAATGAGCTTGTGTGTGCACACGTGATCAGGGGCGTTTGGACGAATGCCAACGGGCGCGACCCTGACTAGTCACTCATTACTATAGTTCCTGGTTCCGTTCAGTGAGTATCTCAGTCTTCGCTGTCTTTGACGTCCACAGTGAGATACTTGTGGCGCAGTGTAAGATGTCAGTGGACGCATCTGGCTGTTCTTCTAGTGAGGAGGTGCTTCCGTCAAATGACGCGTGACTCCTGTGTTTCTCGTACTTCATGTCGTGACCTTCCCGGGTTAGTCTTCTCTTGCCCTAACATGAGGTCAACATAGGATATCGTGCACGACACTCTAGTCGAGTGTATTTGTTAGTGGCTCTTGCCTATCAAGGTTCGTGTCTAGGCTTTTGCCTTTTTCTTTGTAGGCTTCAGCTTTGCCTGGTGCTTGGTCAATGGATTGGTAACTCCTAACTTTTTGAGATTAGGGTTCGCCTTTCTGTTGCTGTTCGGAGTAGCTTAGGAAGCCTTACTTCCTTCGACAACCGTGTTTTGTCCGGTATGGCTTCTTCCCCCTTTCCTTTAGCTGTAACTTTTCCTTTACAGCTTTTCTGTCTAGTGTAGCAGAGCTTTCCTTCCTATTTTCCTTTACTGATTTACTGCTACCTGCTGTTTTATTGTTTCGTGTTACTGTGTTATTTCAAGTGGGGATCTGCGTGACCCCTACTGAGTCATTGACACGAGACTCACCCCTGCTTTTCAGGTGTGGTCGTTGTGCTTTTTCCTCGTGGTCCGTGGGCGGTGTCGGTTCGTAGTTTCCAGTGTTGCCAGCATTACCTGCGTCGGGCTTCCCCTGACCTCAGTGTACATTCCCTTTCTTATTAGACTGTACTTGTCTTTCCTTTGGACTAGACTTTGTTGATAACTTAAACTATTAATTAAAAAATAATTTTATTTATGCTATTTTAGCAATTTTTAGTGAGTTTACTTCTTCAATCTGTTTCTTGAGATTTTCATTCTCTTTTCCCACAGAAGTTTGATCATGAATGACACTATTCAATTTTCTTTTCACTACTTTGTATTCTTTGATTTGACAATTGAATTTATCTAACAAATCTACATAAGCGTCTTCCCAGTCAGCACTTGAATATTTTTCAAAGGGATTGCTTACCTCTTCATCACTGTTGGCCATGAGACATAGTCCTTGTTCTTCTTCCTCTAAAGATCCACTCTCAATGTCTTCTTCTTCATCGCTCCATGTGCAAATCATGGCCTGAGACTTGTGTTTCTGAGCATTGAAGTTCTTCCTCACCAACTCAGGAAAGTCTCCTTTCATGTGACCTGGCTTGTTGCCATGAAAACAAGTGTGAAGAGGGTGATCTCGTACAGGGTCCTGAGTCATACGATCTTGTCATCGTCACCACGAATGAGAGATTTGCAAGGTAGGAAACGGATCAGAGGAGCCCAGGGTTGGAACCCAGGGAAAAATCCCCTGATGCTTAAGTCAGCGAACTGGCAGAGCGTAGGTGGAATGAGAGTTAGAGAAGAAGTGAGGGGAACGAGATCGCTCTCCACCAGTGTGGTGTTGAGCACTCAGGATCACCTTACCTTCCTGGAGTGCTTCCATGGGGCTTATATAGCTACTAGCCCTCGTGGCTGGAGGCAGGGTATCTGGAGGGACCATGGGGCATTATGTCCCAGAGGGGGACTCTTTCTTCTTCCCTGCCCATTTGAATTTCCCTTCTCTGAGCGATAGCGAGATCCTCGTCGAGAGATATGCCTTGTTCATTGGGGATCCAAGCGAACGATGCTCCCGGGAGAGGTGCTTGGGTTTCTCCCGAGCGTAGTGGGTAGCACTGTGATGGTTCTGCTCGGACGCTGATTAGGCTCTCTCGATCAACTGTTACTCAGACTTCTGGGCCGAGGGGGCTACATAGGAAGATCTGATCCGAGCGTGTTTGGGCTTTGAAATAAGTGGGCCCGTTCGTGGGGCTACCACTTGGGGAGCTTGGCCTGGTTGGGTCGGAATGGGCCTAGTTGGGCCAGTCTAGACATGGTTTGGCCGTCCCGATCTATGCATGCATTTGGGCGATAGATTTACCCCTCTCCACTTACCCCCCTCCTACTCCCGAGCCAAAATTTGGGCTTGGAGAGTGGTATGCTATGGGGTAGCATTGGTGGCTCAAGTAGGGAATGTCGTCATCGACAGGGGCCATTTAATGCAATTTCCTGGGGGCGAGGGTATGATGATGACGCTTTCGTTGAGCCGGCACGAGGAGGCCCTTCTGGGAGTTTGAAACGTCGTGACGTATCCTACCAGGGTCGTCAGGATAAATATGTAAAAATCCTGTATGCTTGCGTCTTACGTTTCCTCTGCTTAGGGCTTTTCCCCTTTTGTTTCACCAGTATTCTGAGAGGATCCATGCGCCATGAGAGCAACTTGAGGGAGCATAGAATCGCAGAGGCGGGTCCTTCTTCCATCCGGGATAAAGGCAAGCAGATCGCTTGGGATGACACCTCCGAGCACCGAGGGTCCAAGCGGAAGGATGCCAGGGAGCGACTACTTTTGGCTTCGATGAAGGCATTGACCGCCGAGAAGATGTGGTCGAAGAAAGTGAAGACAACCCACTGGACCGAGGAGCCCGTAGCGGAGGGTGTCCGTCACCCGAGCTTTCTTCCGGTCGAGCCAGAGGTGCCCATAGTGATTGAGGGGACTTCCCTTGAATCGGTGGGAGTGCAGGGGGAGGAGGTCGGCTCCGAGATCCCAGTTGGGGCTGTCCGGACGCATGGCGGGGAGGAGGATGTCGAGATGCGGGTCCGTGCCGAGCTGAGCGTCATCATCCCTGGATTAGTGACGATCGGAGGGGACGCTCTGACATTGGTACTCCTGGAAGAGGCTCCTCCTCTTTGGCATGGGCGGTTCATCGTCCAGGCTTCTCTGTACAATCGGTGCCGAGATCTAGCACCTTCATCAGTTCGGGAGTAGTTCCGGTAATGTTCCCCTCCCATGCTCCTCGAAAGGGTCATGGAGGGAGGTATCTTCATGGCTCAGCTGGGATCTGAGATTACTGACTTCGTGGCTCGACTGGTGAACGAGGGGAGGAATCAGTCCCAAGTTCGTGCTAAGTCCAACCGTAAGATTGGTCGGTTGACATCCGAGCTCAGGGAACTTCAGTAGGAGGTGACTTCACTCCGAGTGCGTGACCGAGTGAATTAGGAGGAAGCACAGCCATAGGCCGAGTAATTGACCCAAGCTTGATATATGGTCGAGCTTAAGAGTAAGCTCTTGGAGGAAGAACATCAGGCTCACGCGCAGTGCTCAGATTGGTGGGCGACCGAGTGAGTGGAGCTCGAGGACTGGGTCCGAGTGATAGAGGGGGCCAAGGAGGACGCCAAGGCTGCGCGAGCCAAAGTCTAGGCAAGGCTGACCGAGGTTGAAGCGGGGTTGGCCGAGGTAGAAGCAAAACTGACTGTGGCCAGTGTGAGGGTGGCCGAGCTTGAGGAGGAGGTAGCAAGAGCCAAGGTAGAGGCGATCGAATGATGCTGGAGCTCGAAGGAGTACCAAGAGGCCCTAGAGTAGGCCACCTTCACGTGCTATGCTTCGGGCTATTGACGAGGGCTGCGAAATAGTTTCCCCTAAGGCTTCAAGCAGGCAGTTGTACTGGCTCAGGAGCAGGTCCTCGACGAGCTCACCTTCCCCCCCAGGTAGCACTACGATTCTGATGAGGATGGCTCAGATTCTCCCTTGTCAACATCGAGTGATGAAGAGCCGAGCGAATGTGCTCCCGCCTCGGTGGCATAGAGATCGCGAACTCTGGGTGCCTCGGGAGGGCACGCGGATGGGGCAGTTCCCATACAAATGGGGTCAGTGCCTGGGCCGGCCATCACCGAGGGTACCGGGGGTAGATCTTCGAGCACCAAGGGTCCTCTACCTGTTGAGCTTCAGGAGGGGTCACAGACTTCCCCGTGTTCTCCTAGCTCCATAGATTAGGAAATTTGTACCTCCCTTGTTAGTTTTCCACTTCCTTTTTTGAAATTTCTCTCTGGACTTAGCAGTGTAATGATTTTCTTTCTATATAGTGGAGGTAGTATTGAAAAATGTGATTTCCTGTACGTTACTACCTTTGACTGAGTAGGATTTTATCGTATCTATGGTTGCCCGAGAGTTGGCGATCTCGTGCGATTCGTAGCTGAAAAATCAAGCTTGCATGTCGATTGAGAGTGGAGCTGGCATCTTCAATCGCTGGGTTGGCTTCTGGAGCGTCAAGGCACTTGAGGAGGGGACCGAAGAAAGATCTTCGGTATAGGGTTTCATCAAGAAGGATGAAACATCGAGCTTGATACTTCAGTCTCCGAGCTTCCCGAGGGTCGGGGGGATCTTGGGAGTCTCGGAGTCAGGATATGTATTGTCACGTCTCGAGCTTTTGATACAGCGGAAGGAATCTCGAAATGTGGACAGCCAGCATGGTAACGAGATAAAACATATAGTAAAGCATGCAAGAAGACAAAGTGGGCCAAGAATTTCGGAGCAGGTATGGGCACTATGAATTTGTTGTTATGCCTTTTGGACTAACGAATGCCCCTGCAGCCTTTATGCAGGAAGGCTGGACGTACAGCCAAGGAGTTGGCCGCCCAAGGTGCCCCTGTCCCAATGTGCTAGGTGGCTAGGGAAGTGGCTGCCCATGCTATTTTGGCAGTTAGATTTGTGGCAGCCCCGATTTTGAGTTCCCGATATTCGTGACCCTATGTTTCGCGGAGGTTCGTTCCTGCATGATTGTATGTTTTCGCGGAGGGTTGTTCCCGCATGGTTTGATGTTCCGTGGAGGGTAGTTCCCTCGTAGTCATGTGTTTCGCAGAAAGTTATTCCTACGTGGTTTTCCATTGTGTCTGTCTATGTGTGTGTGTGAGCCAGTAGTACTTCAATGGTCTCTGTCCTGGTCATGAGTTCTTACCTTGAGTGACCCCCACTAGTCGTACCATTGTTACGACACGCAGGCGCTGACTCACCTGGAAGAGGTGGAGGGTTTTTCTTGTTGAGATGATTTTTAGGCTGGTTCCCGTGGACCCACTACTATTCCAGCCTAAGTCTTAGCTAGGGAAAAAATCAGCTAGAGGATCTGACGTCGATCAATCAGTATGTGTGTGCACACGTGGTTTGGACTTTGGATGCGTGCTGATGAGTACAACCCCAACCAGTCCTTATTAGTGACAAGTTGTGTTACGGTGTCTCAGTTGTCGCATTGAGGTTGAGCGGGAGACACCTGAGACGCGGTATAAGATGTTAGTGGACCCATCCAACCTTGCTTCTAGTGGACAGTTCTCCTATCACCCGAGACGTAGTTTCTCTTGACAGCTGAGGTTGTGGTTTCCCGACAATGAGATCGTGGTCCTCCCGACGATTGAGATAGTGCCTTCCCCGACCGTGTGGTCATGGTTCCTAGCTTGGTTTGTGTGTAGTCGAGTTTCCACCGAAGTGTATCGACGTAGCATGATAGGTTTACTTGCGGTCATGATTTTCCTCGGCATTTGAGGTGTCGTGTTGCCTGCGTAAGGCTCAAGTGACAACATACTTTACTTTCTGCCAGTTACTTACTCATTGTTGTTGCTGTTGTTTAGCATTGTGGAGATCCACAAGAATCCTACTGAACTAATGAGATGAGACTCATACATTTTCTTTCAGGTGTGGTGTATCTCCATGTGGTTCAGAGAGAGGAGTTTCTTAACTGCCAACGTACTAGAGTCAGGGTATGTCGACTCGAGACTGTGCACTTTTATTTTCTTTTAGACTATATACTAAAAGAGGCCTGGCCCCGTAAAGTGAGAAGGCATCAGGTGGGGTCATTAGTGAAAATTTCTAACAATCGGGATGACCGGACTCAACCTGAGTAGCTGCTATCGCGGCCATGAGCTTCCTGGCTTCGGGCTTCTTCTGCTTCACCTCCTGCGGACTGACCGTCACTGGAGGGACCCGCACAGAGAGCACCTTCACTGTAGCTGGAAGTAGAACATATGCATGTTATACAAGGGCAGAAAAACCCCCTGGGAGGGTAGCCGGACCCCGAAAAGCGTTGACATCTGAAGGCCTCACCTGCAGGGTGGCTTGGCTCGGCTCGGGGCGTGGCGAATGTGGCGAAAGAGGGAATCGACGGAGGAGGGGAAGCTGAAGCCGCCCGGAGGACCGCCGCCCTCTTCGTCTCGACCTCCCGCTGCGCAGTCACCCTGGCGGCGGCGAGCGCCTCCTCCATAGGCGACTTCTCTTGGGGCTTCCCAGTAGGCCCGGGCGAACGGACAGGGGTCGACGGCAGCTCAGACCCGGTCCAGGGCTCGTCCGCAACATGGACCGGCGAAGGCGAAGCCCCTTCCCTAGCTGGTGAATGCAGAAGACACCTGGGTGTGAGCATCCCAAGCCAAAATAAAGACAAACCCGCTCCGAGAGCAAGGGCGATGAAAGAAATCTTACCGGTCGGTCGGCTCGGCTCAGCTTGGGCCGCCTCGAATGCCTCGAATGACGGGATCGGAGGCAGCGCAGGGATGGTCTTCGAAGGTCGGGCAGCCTCCATCTTCCGGCACTTCGCCTCCCGCAGACCGGCCGCCTTCACTTTGCCTATCACCTATTTCACCGGCGACCGCACCCGGGACCTCTTGGCGGGGGGAGGCAGAGGAGTGGTGGTCAGAGCCGCCGGTGCCTCCTCAAAATATGCTGGCTTCTCAGCTTGCCGGAGGAGGTTCCGATACGTAGCCATCTGAGTGTTGTCCGGGTGGTCTGCAATGAAGAGAAAACGAGAGAGGCCAGGAGTTAGTTGATACTGGGCACTCGATAGCAACCAGCGAAAGCGAGAGGAAAATATGACATGTCTGCGTGATAGAACATACCATACGGACCGGTGTAGAGGCGAAGAGACACTGGCCAATAGGTCAGGGAGGGCACCTGATCCCGGCGGACTGCCTCCCTGACCAGCCAGCATACATCGCCGATCTTCTGACACTGATTGGCCAGAGCGGCCAAATCAGCATGCTTCTTGGCCGCAAGATGGCAATATAAGTTGAAGTGGTCCATCCCCCACCCTTGAGGCGCTTCCTGAGGGTGTGGAGGGTCAATCTTGTACTCTCCCACCTCTATCACTTCCTTCTTTACCATGCCTTCTGTTGAAATCCTGATTTTGATAATGACAGGCTATGAATCATATTAAAATTGAAATGCATAAGTACCTTCATATTGAACAAGTCAGATTTTTGTCTAAGTGTTAAAACAAAGGTCAATGCACATATATGCACTTAGACACTAAGTCGATGCATATTCAGGACTCAAACAACTAAGGTCAACGCACATTCCTTCTTTTCTCTCGTTAAGTTAGTGCATATTTTAGGTTAAAGTGTCAAAGGTCGATGCATGTTTCCACATGGTTCAACAAAGGTCGACGCATTTTTTTGCATGTAGTAATAAATGTCAATGCACATATGCTACTGACCTTAGGAAGGTCGATGCATGTTTATTGTAGTGCACATAAAGGTCGACGCATGTTTACTATAGCACATGTAAAGGTCGATGCATGTTTTTGCCTTAGTCTTACTAAGGTCGATGCACATCTCACATTAGTCATACTAAGGTCGATGCACATTGTGTCTAAGCTATACTAAGGTCGATGCACATTTCCTAACATGTCTTGTAAAAGTCTACGCACATACAAGTCCATGCATACTTCAGGTCTGTGCACATTTGCATATAGCACTTTAAGGTCGAAACACATTGTGGATCTTGCCTTCTAAGGTCTGTTCACTTTTATATCTTGCATTACTAAGGTCAAGGCATTATTTCTATAGCCAATGCACATGACGGGATCAAGTCAGAGCATACTAGGCATAGTCTGTGCACATTTAGAGGTTCATGTCTGTGCATGTATAGAAGTCCATGCACATATAGGTCTAAGCACACACTAAGGTCGGTGCACATTGTCATTGCTACATTTAGAGTCTAAGCACATTTTTACCTGTCTTCTTGCATAGCATAGGTCTGTGCATATCCAGAGTCATTGCTTACTCAAAGGTCTGCACAAAAACTAGTTTGTGCATCTCTAGGGTCCATGCACATGCAGCACATAGGTCTGTACATACATCCAGGTCAGTGCAGATTTTGCACCATTTGAACCAAAGTCTGAGCATCTCATTTCTACTCCGTTAACTATGTCATGTTTCAAATCTAATAGGTCAATACATATTAAATATTCACCTATGCTGACAAAGTGTTTGATGAAATGTCCTTGTTCTGATTGGTAGGGACTTAAGTCACAAATGGACCTAGAATCAAATGTATGAAAGGCAGCATGCCTCTCACTTAGCACAATTAAGGACATTTCGGTTGTCCGAGATTTTCCAGATGTTTTTCCTGAGGAATTGCCAGGACTTTCGCCTGAGAGGGAAGTTATCTTCTCTATTGATTTAATTCCTAGTGCGACCCCTGCTTCTAAGGCTCCTTATCGTATGTCTCTCACGGAGCTGAGGGAATTGAAGCAGCAGTTGATGGAACTACTCGAGAAGGGGTTTATTCGTCCAAGTACATCCCCGTGGGGAGCCCCTATATTATTTGTCCGGAAGAAGGATGGTTCGATTGTGCATTGATTATCGGCAATTGAACTAGCTGACTATCAAGAACAAATATCCATTGCCGAGGATTGATGAGTTATTTGACCAGATAGCAGGAGCTCAGTATTTTTCTAAGATTGATCTTCGATCAGGATATCACTAGTTGTGGATTAAGAACGAGGATATTTATAAGATAACTTTTCGGAGCAGGTATGGGCATTTTGAATTTGTAGTCATATCTTTTGGACTACCGAATGCCCCTGTAGCGTTCATGCAGTTGATGAACAATGTGTTTCGACCCTATCTTGATCAGTGGGTCGTGGTGTTTATTGATGATAGCTTGATTTATTCTAAGAGTGAAGAGGAGCATGTTGAACATCTGAGGATGACGTTGTAATTATTGAGAGATCATCAGCTATACGCCAAGTTTAGTAAGTGTAAATTCTGGCTACAAGAGGTGTCTTTCCTAGGGCATATCATTACAGATGAAGGTATTTATGTTGATCCTTCGAAGGTAGAGGCAGTAAAGAATTCGGATAGGCCTACTAATGAAACTAAAGTTAGAAGTTTCTTATGCCTAGCAGGTTACTACCGAAGGTTTATTAAGGATTTCTCCAAGATTACGGTGCCCTTGACAAGATTAACCGGCAAGGAGAACAAATTTGATTAGTCAGAAGATTGTAAGAGAAGCTTTCAGATTTTAAAGGAATGTTTAACTACTACTCCTATTTTGCTTTACCATCTGGAGAAGGAGGTTTTGTGATGTACACTGATACTTCAGGAATTGGCCTGGGTTGAGTGCTTATGCAGCACGGGAAAGTGATAGCCTATTCTTCTAGGCAGTTAAGGAAGTATGAAGAGAACTATCCCGTTCATGATTTGGAACTAGCAGTTGAAGTGTTCGCCTTAAAGATATGAAGGCACTATTTATATGGAGAGAACTTTACAGTATTCTCTGATCATAAAAGTCTAAAGTATTTATTTTCTCAGAAGGAACTCAATATGAGGCAGAGGAGATGGCTTGAGTATTTGAAAGTCCACAAGTACGGTCAAAGAAAGGAACGTACACTGTCTCGGGGCATACCCCGGCAACCTGGCGAGCTGGAAACTAATGAACCTTCGGCTGGAATGCGCCACCCTGAGGAGAATTCCACACCTGAAAAACAGGGAGTGACCATCATCTTATTGGCTCAGTAGGGGTCTCGCGGATCCCTACCACAATGAAAGCAGTAAACAATAGCGGTAGTAGCAGTAACAAGAAAAGAGCAACAGTGGCAACAACGGAATAACAACAACAACAATATGACAACGGCATCCAGAACAGAAGACGGTAACCAGAGAGAACTCTTAACCTCTATGTTACCCCGACTCCCATGGTTGGATAGTCCATCCTCGCAGACGGAACCACTGACAAGGCCACTAGGCCACACGTGGAACCAAAACCCTAGGGAGAACCTTTAAACACCAGAAACCCTAGATCCCGAGCTAGAACCAACGAAAGAACCACGCCCTACACACATGATGACACTAGCCCGTCTGTTGGAAGGGCCACGACAACACTGTTGGTAACTCAACCTTCACCGGCATAGGGTCCACCACTCGAGTATACACAACATAGCTAGATGCGTCCACTGACGTCTTACACTGCACCAAGGCCTCATATGCACGCACACTACTCCCACCCAGGTCTCGGGAGGAGCAAAAGAGACACTCACACACTTCACACCCTCGGATTGGCTAGGATTCGCACCTCTTCACCCATCGGTACTGCCATGTCCAGCTACCTAACACGGGGTATGCGCCACTGCACCCGTCAGCAACGTACACTTGTCCCAACTAAGGTACATATGCTCAGACGATCTCGCCTCTACAAGAGTGTTGTACACACAAGGCGCTCTCACCCAGTCCAGTCTCAACAAGCCCTCCAGGCAGTGGAAACAGTAGGGCTCAAACATCTGCGATCTCGTGGAAAACCCGAGGATACGCATACGCATGCGCCTAAACCATAGGGAACCTCAGGACAACACTGTCGGCTACGAGTGGCTATCTAAGGCGGAGGACGGGAACATAAGAACCTCGGCCCAGAATCCTATGAGGATATCCAGCCGCGATCACAGCCCTCACATGGGAACACACTCTGCAGTCACAAGGCTCTCACGGGGACAGTCGACACGGAAAGCCCAACACAGGACTGACTGCCCACATGACAGAACCACACATGGATGGCCCACACCACCCATCCGGAGTCGGCAGAACCTCAGGAATCACGTGGACACACATCACACAAAGCCCCCAACTCCCATGGACGCTTCCCGATACGAAGAAATGTCCCTAGTCCCTCGAAATAGGGAGCCGAAGGCAATATTAGCATAAAACCCGAGTGACCCGATTGGGGCACACATTATACCGGAAAGGTCCGCAGGAGGTCAAAAAGTTACCCAATGAGGGTGAAAACACTTTGAGTGATTGTCCACTCTATGAAGACGCTCTCCACATGCATGGAGTAGGCTTAAGGACAATTCACAGTGCCGAAGGCCGAATCACGATGAAACCTGAGTAATCTGACGCGGGTTCGGCACGTGTCGGAACCCTCTCAGAATTACAAACCGAAGCCCGGGAGCTTCAGAATAAACACTCCGGAAGTGGTTCATCAAAACCAAGGAAGTGCCAGACCTCAAGCGTTCGTCTGAGCCGGTTCAAAGTCAACAAAGCAACGAAGAATATGAAAATGAAAATGACCAAAATGCCCCTAATGGCCAAGTGAACCGGCATTGGATGGGCATTGATACGGTGTGGCCGCGATGGACATTGATACAACGTGGCCGTGAACCGGCATTGATATGGCGTGGCCGTGAACCGGCGTTGGATGGGCATTGATACGACGTGGCCATGGACCAACTTGGATGGGCATTGATACGGCGTGGCCGTGAACAGGTGTCAGATGGGCATTGATACGGTGTGGTCGTGAACCGGCTTGGATGGGCATTGATACGGCATGACCATGATGGGCATTGATACGGCGTGGCTGTGAACAGGCTTCAATGGGCATTGATACGGCGTGACCGTGATGGGTGTTGATCCGGCGTGGCTAGCATCCCATTGAACCGGCGTGGCTAGCAGCCTTGAACCGGCATGGACAACAACCCTTTTGAACCGGCGTGAGAGGCACTTCAAAGCCATTGAACCAGCGCCCTTCTTTGGGCCAATGAACCGGCGCTCAAAGGGGCCATTTGGCCTCTGAATTGGCGCGCATTGAAGCCCCATGGGCCCTCTGAATCGGCGCGCTTCATCCCTCATGAATGTCTGGCGCGTCTGTCTCGAGCTCAGGATGGTACGTCTGTCTCTGAAGCGCGCCAAGCACAAAAAAAAAAGAGGAGGGAGCTGAGGGGTTTGAACCCCTGACCTCGACTCCTATTAAAAGGGAAGCAAGCTCTGTGGCGGTTTGGTTCTCCGGCTCTTCGTTTCGACTGATGAGAAGAGGGAGAGGCTGCTCGAGAAGAGAAGCCAGCTGAAGAAAAGGGAAAAGGTTCCGTGCCTGTGCCTGCGGAGTGAAAAAAAGGGGAAGTGTGAGGGAGAGAAGAAAAGAATAATTCACATACCTCTCAAATGGATACATCCATCGAAATTGTACCGGTCCTCCGACAATAGCCTCGTATGGCAAATGGATGACCAGGAGCTCCATCGAATTAAAGAATGTCGAAGAAAATATCTTCTCTAGCTCACAAACTGATGCGGGATGACTATGGGACTCGACTCGAAACTGGTACTCTAAGTGATGACGCGAC
Organism: Amorphophallus titanum; assembly: GCA_024336825.1. Taxonomy (NCBI): domain Eukaryota; kingdom Viridiplantae; phylum Streptophyta; class Magnoliopsida; order Alismatales; family Araceae; genus Amorphophallus; species Amorphophallus titanum. The sequence continues at coordinate 164,833 of JANBPO010006159.1, forward strand.
TCTTTGGGACCACGCGACCAGCAATGACATGCAAGACTCGACACCTAACCGGGCTCCTGACGAGGCGATCGTGCCCCAAATAGAAGTATTCACTCACAGTCGTCCCCGGCGAGGGAAACGTGTCAATCGGCACGGTTGAGTAACCGGCTTTGAGTCCGGGGTGGTCGGGTCACTCTCACACTCGGATTCAGTCGCGGGACGGGTCTCGCACTCACAACTCATGGCAGTGATTAAATATGAGATAGCTAGGAAAATAAACTAACACGTAAGCAGCGGCATCTAGAATGTATACTAGCTAAGCAAAACGTCAAAGGATGGGAGGTGAGTATGCCTCCACACTCGGGATGTGGGGAAGACTTCCCGATCGACATCTGTAACCCCCAGTACAGCAATAATTGTTAATTTACAGAATTAATCCTATAGCCCACTCTACGCATGGGGGTAATAGGCGACATGTGGGGTCTAGGAGAACCAATCTCGGGTTGGCGGGCAGCAGTCGGTGGCGCTCGGCGGACGTGGTCGGCCAGTTCAGCACTGTTCACTCGGGCCCGCAAGACAACACTTGGGACCCGCTGCTGGTACAGTGACGTCTGGGGTGGGTCCTGGTTGCAGCGACAGGCGGGAGCATTCCTGAAGTGCCCCGGGTCGATCCCCGGGTGCAGCGGTCACCGGAGAGGAGCCGGGTGATGTCTTGGGAATTAATTCCCAAGGCTGTCCCGCAGCTCTGCTTCAAGTTGGATCTACGCACCCTAACGAGGACGGTCGGTACTCCCAGTCACGATGTCAGATCGAGACGAGATTAGTGCCGTTGCGAAGAGAACTCGAAGAGCTTCGACATACTGTAACTCTAGAACCATCCAATGGTTTGAACGAAAATGGCAGGCTCTGCAAACTGAGTGATGGTTCTATCCTGAAACTCAGAATCCACAGGGCAGACTAAAACCTTCCTGATTATAAGCTTTGACCAGGAATCAAATGAATGAATTAGGACTTGGGCATTTCATGGTCGATAGAGGGGAGGGAGAGGAACACGCACATAGGTGTTTTGTAGGGTTATGACAACATTTTAAGTAACTCAAGCTCACAAACGTCCTCAAGCGAGGGAAGCTCGTCGATCCGCACGGTTGAGGAGCCGGTAGAGTCTATGGTAGGTAATTTCACACTCGTGCTAGGATCGAAGCACGGGATGGTCACACTCTCTCACCGTGGCAGTGATATAACTATGACGAGCTAGGGACCTAAATCACACACACTAGCAGTGGCTCAAAAGCATATACTAGAAAAGCAAGCTAAACCAAGAAGGAAGCGGATGCGTACCTCCATGCTCTGGGCGTGGGGAAGACTCCCACCGAAATCACACGATCCCTGATGCAAAAGCTAAATAAGTACAATCCAAACACTATCCACTCCTCGCAGGGAGGTAAATGGCTACACAACAGATCCAGGATTGTGACAAGTGGGGTGACGGGCCACAAGTGGACGAAGTACGGTAACTCCAACGCGCTGTGAACCGACACGACTTGCGGTCCAGCAGCGTGGACGACGTGTCATGGAGGCCGAGGAAGGAGCAAACATCCCTGACAGTGTGATGTAGTGGATGACGATCCTCCTGGGAAAAGACGGAAGCTGACGGCTTTGGCTAGAACCTCCGGTGTAGTCACGAACAGGTGGGCAGATTGTAGGCCGTCCTGTGCAGGCACAAGTGAGCATCAGGCAAGGAGGCTAGGAACACGGCCTTCTGGACATCCTCTGAACACGAAACTCGACGGTGATGTAGGTGGGGATGTCCCAGAGACACTAGTGGAAGGAGGGTCACAGAAGATGTCTGTGGTAGCCGGGGCGACACTGAAAGCATGCACCTGTGCAATCTAGCCTATCTGTAGGTAGCAGGAAAGATAGGGAAAGAATAGCATGGCACGGGGGCTTCCAGGTGGATTCTAGGGATGGGTTTTCTCTGGAGGTTGGGGGATGTATGTGGAAAGATGGAGGATGGGTGGCTGGGTAGCTCATAGTGGAACTTTTGAGCGTGGGGAGTGGTGCACGGTGAGGCTTAGATCTACAGGACTGTGCAGACAGAATGGGTAGCAGGGACGGTGGATGGGATTAGGGGGCAAACTGGCTCAGAACGGCTTGAAATTTTTATGGTGAATTGGCTATGATGTGGGGAGTGTGTAGCAATTTTCAGTGCATTTGGAGAAGGTTTTGTGGCAGGAAGGTCTCTGTGGATGGGTTCTATCCCTGTAGGCCTAGACAGGTGCAGTCTGTGCGAGAAAATAGGCTCTAAAGGAAATTTTGGCTACAGGGTAAATTTTGGCATGAAAATTAGTTGGGAGAAGGAGAGGGAGGAGTATTGAGTTTTTCCCATTGGTTGGAGGAGATCGCGTTGGGTTAAGGTTTGTCGTCTTGCATCATGTGTTCGGATTGGTTGGCCTTCGCGTGCCGTGAAGTCCGTGCGAGACGTGTCCTGTGTGTTGGCAAGGTGGTTGCCAGTAAGAAGCATTGCCCATCTCCCGATGTGTAAGGGTGTGTTGGCGCTGCTCCAGAAGGATAAGTGCCAGTTGGGTGGTGTTTGTGAGAATTTACAGTTGGTGTTGTGATTTTTGACGTGTTGAGGATCGGAGCCTACGGAGTTGCGGAGGATTATCGGGACGGAGGATCCCGAGTTGTCATTGTGGTGACTGTGCGCGTGGATCTGAGTGCGCAACAGAAGGTCGTAGCGTTGGATGCTACAAGTGGATTTTCGCGGATGTATTGAGCGTCGGAGGATTGGTTCCACGGTGTGAGATTGTCTCGGTTGTGTGAGACGTGTTGTTGCCGTGCCATTGCTTGAGGCAATGTGGTTTGTGGCACTGGCTGAGTTGAGAATTGGGGAAACGTGTTGGCGAGGTTGCCGCATGAGTACCCTGTTTCTATGTTGGAGGTTGTGTTCTCAGATGAGATCGTGTTTTTGGAGAAGTGATCTCTGACAAGATTGTGGGTCCCGGTTGGTGGCTGTGACCGGCCGGTGAGGTTGGCCAAGTGATCGACCATGGTAAGAAGTGTGTTATCTGGAGACCCGTGTGCATTGATCATGGCGTTTTCGACCTGCTTTCTATGGTAGTAGGCGACACTTGTTGATTTTTGAGAAGTGTGCTGTGGATTGTGAGAGGTTGTGTCCCGAGGCTCTGTGGTGAGAGCAGAATCGGGATTGGCAGGCGTCCTTTTTGGATCATTTTTGAGGCGAAGGGTTTGATGAGATAGGAAGAAGGATGATGCCGGTGTGCGGAGGTCTCTGATGAGATGTTGGCGTTGGATATGGTGGTCCGTGGTCTATGTCCAGCAGGGGAGGATTCCCCGGTGTGTTGTGTCGAGTGACGTGCGTACCGAGGCGGGATCTTGTCATGTGGTTTCGCCGTGCTCCCCTGAGAGGGTGGAGTTGACGCGAAGTTCGAGATCGGTTGCAGTGTCCGAGCGAGGTTTGGCTTGAGTTGTGGTGTTGGTCTGTGGAAGAGTCAGCGAATGGCCTTCCGTGATTTGGAGCGTGCCGGTTGGGCCAGTGAGGGTTTCCCATTGATGCGTATCTGGTGACCAGTGGGTGGTCTTTCACAGACAGAAGATGCCGGTTGTTGGGGCTCTGTAAGATCACGAGGGCACATGATGACGATCCATCCGGGCTTCAAAAATGTGGCGGGGTAAGTGTTGTCCCCATCATCCCCCCTTCTGTGGTGCTCGAAGGTAAGCCCTCTTCTTATAGGCAAAACAGAGTATCACCCAGGGGATGGGACGGAGAACCCTGCACCGACCCACCGCCCCACGATTTATGGAAGCCATGCACGGTATGAAGAGGAGTGGCGCTGACTCAGCAGCAACGAAAATAGGGGCACCGATTAAATGGAGGGGTGCTGGCTGGTTTGAGGGGCACCGATTCACAGAGGAGGGGCACCGACTCATGCTGTGAGAGGAGGGGTGCCGACTCATCTTAAGGGCATTTTTGTTATTTTACTTGCTACCTCAAAACTGACCTCGACGAAAGCTTGGGGTCCGATGCAGCTTGGGGTTTGATGCAGTAGCCTCGGAGTGTAGATTTCCCTGCTTTCAGGCCCCGATTTGTGATTCCAAGCGATTTTTGACACGTGTCGAACTTGTGTCAGATTACACAAGTTTTATCCTGATTCAGCCTTCGGCACTGTCATTTATGCTACCAGACCTGCTCCGTGCATACGCACGGCATCCTCATTTAGTGAGTTATCACTCAGAGTACTTTCACCCTGACTGGGCAACTTTTTGATCGCTTATAGACCTTTTCGATGAAAAGGGTGTACCCAAATCGGGTCACTTGGATTTTCCACTGACAAGGCCTTCGGCACCTTCTTTTAAAGAACCAAGAATGTTTCTTCACCTTGAGAGGGTTTCTTATTAGGTGGTGGACCACCAAGTATATTTCTGTTCAGATCGGACGAGATAGGGGGTTTGTTTGGCATGACTGAGTCGATACCGATTTGTTGGGTTCATTGATTTCGACAGGCCATACGGCATTGCTTGTTTGTTGTAGACTTCTCCAGATGTCCCTAGGTGATGAGTTACAGAGTCCTTGATACTCTTGTCAGGTGATCTGAAGCTTCAGCAGTCCATAAGGACCCTTCTTTGCACTTTCTTTAGCGTCTTCTTGTTGGGACACGGTGCTACGGATTCAGAGGGGGGGTGAATTAATCGCCCTTTAAAATTTTTTACCCAAATCAAATTCTACTGCTGATCAATCAATGGAGACGGGCCTAGGCAAGCATCTAATCATTGACAGAAATAAAACAATCAAACCACAAGCACACACCATGGGAGACAGTAATTTTAGGTGGTTCGGTCCTCCAGACCTACGTCCACCCCACACTCAAACCAGAGTGTGGCTTACTGATAGGTTAAAATATGAGTTTAATTATTTATATGCATTTTAATTACATGTTTTAGCTTCTGTGGGCTTGTATGTATTGTGGGATTGATAGGTTTTAATTTCTTTTATATTTTGTAAGCAAAACCCATCCATTCGATCGACCGGGGGACAGCGCAGTTTCAAATATAACCCGCTCGTCACCCAACTCACATGGCGGTCGTACCAGTGACCGCCATGAGCTTAACGCACCGCCCAAGGCGCGTTATAGTCGTATGGTGGACTGCCTTAGGTCCGTTATGCCCATATTTTTCGTAGATAAGTCATTGACATAACACACCCTCGAGTGACCGCTATGGTCGGGGTTTCTTGTGGATTTTCCACGTTCGGGTGACTTTAACGCACCCTTAGTCGACCGCCATGGTTTTTGAGTAATTATTTTATATAAAACACTTGTTCGAGTGGATTTAGCGAACTAGTGGAGGTGTGCCTTGTTAACATAACGCACCCCCAGTGATCCGCCATGCCCTTTGAGCTTGGGATTAGGTGGTTGGATATAACGGTCTACGTGAGATGCTCCATGATTTGTATAATGCACCCCATGAGATCCGCTATGCCCTTGACGGTCCAGGATTGATCCGTTATGCATCATAACGGGGCAACGCTGATCTGTTATGCTCTCTGCTATCCCAAGAATAATGAATGGTTATTCTAATGCATTTTTTGCCTAGTTTAAGTTATTTTATGAATAAAAATGCATCTTTTAGTCCTAGTGGAATTGCTCTCTCTTTCCTCGTGATGGAGCCACTAGATGTTGCCCAGCGACCTTAGTGTCATCCCACCTCGGAGAGGTGGAGGGGTATTTCCCGATTAACGGTTTGTAAGCTAGTTGCCATGGGCCCCTGCAATTACCGTAGCATCCTACGGGGGAGAACTAGCTAGAGACCCGACCCTAGGCAGGGGTTGGTGTGTGCACACGGGGTCAAAGGCTTGGACTGACGCTAACGAGTGTCACTCTGGCTGGTTCTTTTCTGGATACTGTTTCCGCCTCTCGCACGTTGTGTCTCTCTGACTTGCGAGTTGCCTGAGACGCAGTGTAAGCCGTCAGTGGATGCTTCTGGTTTCGACCCTCTAGTGAGTTCTCTGTCTCTCATTTCACCTGGATAAGCTGAAGTTTATTCTACTTGTAGATTTAGACTTTGTCGCTATTAAATTGTGTTATTTCGGCATATAGATAGTTGTTTAAACTGCTTAGCTAGACTTTACAGCTTTGTAGCCCATGTGATTTAAATTATGCCAAAGGATAGGGCCTCATGGCCGGTAGTTGCATCAATCATCACTTCGGTGATGGGTACCGAGAAGTCATCTTTCGAGCAGGCTTTATTCAGGTCACGAAAATCTACGTAGATCCTGACATATCCGTTCTTCTTCTTCACGGGCATAATGTTGACCAACTAGGTGGTGTATTGATTTTCAGCTACAAAATTGACATCTATGAGCTTGTCGACTTTTTTACAGATTTGGTTTATCAGTTCCAGTCTCATGCGTCGGGGGGACTGCTTCACTAGCTCCACCTTGGGATCAATAGCCAGAATGTGTTGAGTCACGTTGGGGCTGAGGCCGGGCATCTCTTTGTAGTTCCAGGCGAAGCAGTCTCGGAACTCTTGCAGCAACTTCACATATCATTCCCTCTCCTGTGGAGGTATGAGGGCACTCAGAAAGGTCGGCCTAGGGTCACTTTTCGTGCCGAGGTTGATTTCAATGAGCTCGTCGACGGTAGCCTGGCCGCCCTCTTCAATTTCTGGGGGTGCTGGTAGTAGGTCAATGAAATCTTGATCTTCGCTATCTTTGGCTTCAAGGACGCTGTACGCATCCTCTTGTTCCGCCTCACTTGGTACTGAGGCAGTGCTTGCTTCACACCCCCCTTGGCTTATAGTCTGCGGTCTTGAGGGGTTCCCTTGTGCGGAAAGGCACAGGACTGCTCTCGGGTCTTCTTGGTAGTCATCGTAAATAGCTTCTACAGGAGCCAAAGTGATTGTTTGCCATGCTTGGGATTGCTCCACCGCCGATGGCCAAGGTCGCTCATTCTCAGCTGCATTGTTGGCATCCGCTTATTCTCTCTAAATTAATTGAGAATTAAGTATAAGGAAATACTCCCTAAAAAGAGCAATATGGCATAATGCCAAAGGTGCTCTACCAGTTGAGTCGGCCTGGGAAATTGAGATGTGTCGCCAGGCCAGGTGGCATGACATAACAACTGGGGATTGCCCACGAGCACGGGGCACTGCCCCAGTTATCGAGCCCAACCAGGGTCCTATCCAGCTAGCTGTGACTCGCGGCAACATCAACAATCGATCGGGCCTGCCCCGGACCACTCAGTTTGCGGGTTTACCCGCGTTCGGCATAGCTACCCGAGTTGACCCGGGGGCGCCCTGACTACAAGCCATGTCATGTTGCACCCAGCAACGAGGCCGGGGTCTACCCCTGAGTCACCACCCTCCAACCCTCTGAAGTCAAAGGAAGACCCATCTGGGCCGACCACAAGCTTCAGGAGCTCACAACACCCTTATACCTTGAGGTTCTTCCTTCTATTCCTCTCTTGTTTCTTGGCGATGGCCATCTCTAGGGGAGTAGGAGGAGGAGGCACTGGAACTGGAGTTGACAGATCCCCGCGAGGATATCGTCGAGCCACTGGGTTTGCAGGACAAGGTCGGTGACTCCTCTTTGCCCGAATCTCAATCCAGGCACCTTCCAATTGTTGCAGTTGGAAGGTGGCATTGATCGCCTGCTCAATAACTTCGAGTGGTAGCTCCTGGTAAGCGGGGATACTGGGGCCGGTGTCCAATGATGTGGACGCGGCTTGTCACCTTTGCCGTGATTGTTGAGAGAGTTTACAAGGGACCGGTTGACTCGTGCCGGCGTCCGAGGACGTGTGCACGGTTTGATGCCTTAACCGCTGTGGCAAGGAAGATTTCCCCTGTTGAACTGTCATACCGGTACTGGTGTCCGAAGACATGTGTGCAGTTTGATGCCTTAACCGCGGTGGCTAGAATTTCTGCTGAGGAGGGGCCCGAGGAGCATGTCCAACATCTTGGTTCACGGTCTGACCCCTGTGATCTGGCTGAGGGCAGGGTCGGGTGATGCCTGACGACATCTGGGGGCCTTGTTTCCCCCGGTGGCTATCTTGATCTCGCTCGCCGGAGGACCTTTGTGATGGCTGACCTGGCTTGCGAGCTGTGGGGAGGACCTGGTTTGGCGGAGCCGAGGTCTCGCTAAACTTTTGCTTCCCCTTTCTATCCTTGAGCATCGAAGATAGAGGTAGAGTAGGGGGAGGATGAGAGGGGCTCACAGAGTCCGTCTGGGTCTCGCCTACCAGGACATCCTCTCGACCGAGAAAGACTCGAAGGAGTCTTGCAGTGTCTTCCTTGGAGAAGGGTAGAGACTCTAGCTCTTGCCAGGGTCGCCATTGTGCGGCCAAAGTGGCAAGGGCTAGTTGACTGGCCTATGGTGCCGGAGCCTTGAGAGAGGCCGGTGGAGCAGGAGGGTGGATGACGTTAGCCGAGAAAGTACTCGATCCCACCTCTCGGCTGGCATCTTGCTCCCTGCGTCTCCGTAGTCGTTCAAGAGCCTCCCGATTATCGGTCCGGAACTCGAGCCATTCCGGAGTATGCTGGTAAGGCATCCCGTGCCCATTTTCCTGGGGAGGATCAAGTCGCTCTGGTGCATTTCTGGCAGTGCTCAGGGTTTCTTCGACCGCTCGCCACAGCTGAACAAGTGCCATGGAATTCCCTTCGGCATCAATCTGCTCCCACCGGATCTGTTCTTGGATGAGGTACTGGACTTCCTCTCTCTCTCTTCTCTCACGCCATCCCTCACTCTCTCTCCCGTTCTCTCTCGTTCTCTCGCCTCTTCGCCTCCGGCTACAGACGGAGGGGATCGCGGCTAAGGTGACGACGCCGGGAGGTTGCTGAGATGTGTGGTGGAGCGAGAATCGGTGCGGTTTTGGTGCGATTTCGAACGATGGATTTAAAGTCGACGGTTTGGTTCGCGTGGTGATTTTCGACGTGGTTTAGTCACCTCGGCGCTCGGTTTCATCGGTGGAGGTAGGGAGATGGATCGCCACTTCGTCCTCTACGTTTTCCCTGTAATTTTTCTTAGAATGGTGCTCGATCGGGGGGGATCAGGCCAGTTTAGTGTAAGTCATTATTTTTGGGGTTTATAGGGTTCACCGGTAAACGACAACCATTCTCGTTGTAATTAGTGTCAAACTGACTGCTGGGATGCCAGGATCCCAACCCCACCAGTTTCGTGTCGATTGCTCGTCATTTGGGGCCGGTAGGAGTCTGAGAACCCAGGTGACTCATTTTGGGTCAATTCTTTAGAATCGCCCCTATCTCGCGTTTTAATGCATTTCGATGGATGCATGTGGTGTTTTTAGCCTCCAAGGGTCATTTCCTATCGATTGGCGTCGTTTCCCCTGCGCTACGGCGTGCATGGGGCGTGGAATGGGCCAATTCGGCCGTTCTACTGTTTTAATCACCGGATTGATTTAGCGGTCCTACCAGAGACCGTTATAGGCTTTAACGGTCCCACGATAGATCGTTATGGTTCGCGGGTTTTCATCTTTCGAGGTCATGGAGCATAACAGACTCATCCTGGTCCATTATTAGAGTATAACGCCCCTGTCTAGGTGTGTTATATTTAGGTTGTTTTCGAGGCCGCCTACTATTGTAAGCCCCTCGACGATCGTGCTTTCTTGAAGATCGTGTCAGTCGGTTCATTTAACAGATCATTCCCCGTGCGTTATGGTTCAGGTGACACACTTGTGTGGATCCATTATGGCGTGTTTGACCAATGTTTGACATGGTATGGCAGTTGATATAACGTGCCTAACCCTGTGCGCCATGTGGCTATGATGGACTCAGCTTGGTCCGTTATATGCTTCTTGTCCGTATTAGTGTTTTGGGTCTGTTGGCTTTAACGCGCCTATTGTGGTGCGTTAAGCTTGTATAACACACCTATGGAGGTCTGTTATATTCCCCTTGGTTTGAGTTTTGGTCTGTTAGCCATAACGCCCCTGTCCTGGTGCGTTATGCTGATATAACGTCCCTTTCTTGGTTGGCGTCAGAAATGGGGTGAACATACTCCTCTGTCTCATCAAGACGGCACTCCCTCATCCTGTTCACCAATGGACTAGAGTGGGCAGCTAAGCTCCAAAAATGCAAAACTCTGGGTGTGTCTATTGGAACTCTGGTCAATTTGCCCTGAATAGCAAAGAGCTGATCTACTGTCTGGGTCGGCTCAACACTGGCGAACTCTATCATCCTCGGGACTAGTTGTACCGATTGAAGTGACCGCGGATCAGCTTCTGGGAACAGAGTGCAAACCCAGGCATTAAAAAAGTGTAACGGGCCAACCGTCCATAGATTCCTGGGAAGACGAGATCGGTGCAAGTCCCCCAACATCTTGTATATCAGACACAATGCGATTGGGCAGAGTGAAAGCTTCATGCCCCATGCCACCAGGCAGGCAGGGTAAATGGCCTCAGCCCTGATCACGCTATCATCACCTTATGGGAGAGCGAATGAGTAGATCCAATAAGTCAGATACGCAGCACAATGGGTGACCACGTCAATCCCGACGGGGTTAGGCCCTCTTTATTGTCCTCCCTTCAATGTGGAGGGGAAAGTAGCTTGTTGCCGAACCCTCTTCTTCTGTTGCACAGGAGCCGACACTATCGAGGGGAAGTCTTTGTATTTTTGCTCCCCACTGAAGAAATACTGGAGTCAGGTGCCCATCCTCACCCGCCTCTTTTATCCAGGCATGCATGCTTCCCTAGTATCGTGTGAGGAACGGTAGAGAGTGTGATATGCTTTCATCAGATAGCGGTAGGCGAAGCCAGTCAAGTATTACCCTTCAACGTCTGTCTGATCTTTTATCCAGTCCGACCAACAAACTTCTTCATATGGCTCACCGTCGATCGGGAGGCCACTTAGTTGAGAGAGACTCCAGAGGTCCAGTGATGTCTCTCCTTCTGAAGTATAGAAGGTGTTATACTCAGGACAGAATACCTCAATCATACCATAGCACAGACCCTTGGAGATGGGGTAGCGATACCTTGATGCATATACACTGTAGTATACGCCTGCCTTGATCAAAATAGGAGCAGAGTGCTGCAGAACAAAATCTGTAAATTCCATTGCTCCCGGCCAGAAGGCATAGGCATCAGTAGCCTTCAAGTCGGCAAACCAGCCTATTAAAATTTGGTGCTTAAAGTGTACAGCCAGGCAATCCAGTAGGAGGGGCTCCTCTCTGTAACCCCATTTATCGGGGCAAAGAATAAACTGAAAGATGGCTTCTCCCGATCGACGTGGCCTGCAGTCTCATTCCAAAGAGACCACACCCAGTCACCTGAACTGACCTATCCAGAGACTATCGACACACTAACACCGCCCTATACCACAAACCTAAGACAGACCGACACATGGATGGACATAGAATAGAACTGACCATCACGGCCAATAGGACTGTAATGACCTACTATAGGCCCGTCACACGCTCTGACGCACCTAGATTTGGCCGTCAGGGTGAACAGACCTAAAATAGACACTCAGATGAACAGCATGTAACGGTCCAATATGGATGCGTTACAGCACCCTAGAGCATGGGGGTTGGGCCGTTAGATCCAACCGACATAGCCAGTGAAACTCGGTCAAACACACTACGACAGTCCAAAGAAGACGCGCCACAATACTCTGACACACAAGGAGTGGTCCGTCAGAGTATCTTCGAGAAACGACCGGGCAGTGACGCTCCACCATAGGCGCATCAGGATAGTGTGACGCTCCAGAATTAGACCGTCACACTGAACTAGCCTCAAAGAGCCCGAAACGACCAACGACTGTGGTGGTCTATCGTAGGAACGTCAGAGACCTCCGACGGTCACTGGAATGACCGCTACACCGTCACGGTGGGAAAAATAGTGGAATGGCCGAATCGACCCATTCCACGCCCCATTCACGCCGAAGCGCAAGGGAAACAAAGCCACACGACCACAAAAGACGTCTGGGAGCTAAAAATGCCACATGCACGCATCAAAACGTGAGATCGGGGTGATTCTGACGAATCGACCCAAATCGAGTCACCGAGATTCCCAGACTCCTATCGACCCCGAATGACTACCGATCGACACGAAACTGGCGGGTACGGTATCCCAACATCCCGACGGTCATTTTGACAGTAATTATATGGCAAACTGTCACCATTTTTTGGTGAACCCTACAAACCCCAAAAATAACAGTTTTGCCTAAACTAGCCAGATCTAGCCCATTCGAGCACTAAACCACGCACCGAAGTAGGGAAAATGTGCAGGAGGAAGTGGAGATCCGTCTCCCTACCTCCACCGAAGAAACCGAGCACCGAGGTGACTAAACTGCACCGAAAACCACAACGCGAGCTCAACCGCCGGCTTTGAATCCACTGTTCGGGATCGTGCCAAAACTGATCTGATCCTCGCTCTATCACACGTCTCAGCAGCTTCCTGGCATCGGCACCTCACCTGCAGTCGCCTCCATCTACAGCCGGAGCAAAGGGGACGAGAGAATGAGAGAGAACGGGAGAGAGAGGGTGAGAGCACGAGTGAGAGGAGAGAGAGGGTGGGGGGAGGGATATAACGGACCAAGGGTGGGGCATTATAGTGAACATAACGCACCTCTCATGGGCCGTTATGCCCACCAGAATGACTAGAATTCACAGAAAATCACGGAATATAATGCACCTCCACAGGGGCGTCATATGAGTTTAACGCATAGGGGTAGGGGCGTTAAAGGCAATAGACCTTTAACTCAATGCACAGGGACTATAACACACCAGGCGAGGCGTGTTAAAGCCACCCGAACATGAAAATCCACAGAAAACTTAGAACACGGACCACATAATGCACCTATAGGGATGCGTTAAATGACTATAACGCACCAGGGGTGGCGCGTTATGTCACTTGGGTTTCGTGACTCCGGAGTTCGGATTCGAAACCCCTTCCCGGTCGATCAGAATCGACGGGGGATGTGGGAAAACATTAAACAAAACCATCCTGCCATACCCTACCGACATTCCAAGCCTATGCATGCCACTAGAAATGAAATACAATGCTTATGGAATAGATTTTAACATTTAAAATATAATTTCAGGCATTAAAAGTTTAAAATGAACTAAACGGGAACATGCACGAAAAATAATGTAAAGGGTGTCGGACCACGGCGCAAGTGGTACCTGTAGTGTCCTAACGAAGTATGGGATCCATCCCCCTACCTGGATGACGACAAAAATGGCGTTTTGGCGACGATCCGGTGAGAGGGCAACGTGGCGCCTCCCGACCTGTCTCGGCTCCACGCTCCGCAAATCGAGGAAAGGTGGGCGTCAACGCGATCCTTGCGGCACGACCAATCCAACGGTACCTCTCCGGCTTCGATCAGTGGCTGTCTGGACTAGAAATCGAGAGGGGCACGTAAATCAAGAATTAATCCTAAAATCTCTCAAAATAAGAATTACACAGAAAACGAGGAAGATGGGGACGGATGGCGACGCAGAATGCATCAACGGATTCCTGGCAAGATGAGGAGTCCGTTCCCCTACCTCTTGTGCGGTGAAGACTGCCAATCGGTGCAGACCGGGGGACGGGGGCCACGTTGTCTTTTCACTCGCACGCATCTCTACGCTCCACGATCCGAGGGAAGAAGGATACTCGCGTGATCCTCTCATCGAGCCCATCCCGTCGGTACCTCTCAGGCGTCAACTGGGGTCCGTTTGGACCGCGAACTGAGAGAATCGGGGTTAGAGGAGAGAGAACATGTGAGGGAGAGAGAGAGATTCGAGATGGAGAGAGAGAGTTTTGAGAGAGTGAGGAGAGAGAAAGAGTGGCGAGTGATATTTAGTGAAATTCTCCTCCACCTCATCACCTCTTTAACACCCAACCACCCCATCCACCTCTTCCCTAGGTGCTTTAATTCTCCCAACCATCAAATCTCCCCACTCCGTAGGAAATCTCTCCCCTTCCCCACACAATCTCTCCCCTTCCCCACACAATCTTTCCCTTCCCCAAACTAATCACCCTCTTCCCTAGGTGGAATCCACCCCTCCCTACGCAAAATTTAAACCTTTCCCCTCTGGAAAAATCCCTCCACAACCTCTCCAAGGAGCCTAACCACGTTCTCCCCTCTCCCAAGCCATTTCCCATCAACCCCTTGCATTGCAGCCCTTCCACCGTGCTTCCATAGCCAACACAAGGGTGCAACTCTGGTAGTAGGTTACATGCAGACAGCAAGGGCCCTGAAGATCACAGATTCTCTGGCACTTCCCCAACTCTTCTGGTGGCAAATCATATACCACTAGAAAGGTTGTCCAGAGGGTTTTCCAAGGGCGGTGGTTTCATCTTCTCTGAGATCGAAGCTGTCCGAGAGAGCGATTCTCCCCCGACTGCACAATAGCTCCCAGGTAGAGAACCAGAGCCCTATTAAATCTTCCACCACGACCACTCCTTGGCAGTTCTGGATGTGAAACTTGGATGGGTGTAACTTCTACAAGTCTTATATCATCCCCAAGAAGCGGAACGAGATTTGGACCCTGGCATCAGAAGTTATGAATTTTCTACCAAAGTTGCGCTAGGTTGGTTCTTCTGTTCCTGAACAGACCCACCTCTACTCTTCTGGAAAGTACGATCGACCCCGACGTCTACTGAGGTTGCCGTCAGTCGCATCTGAAAGAAGACTTGTCCACGGTCGTTTCGGTATCAGCCCTGACTCCATCCGAGTTCAGGGTGGCCCGCGGAAACTCCATCTTCCTATAGCAAGACCCTGGGAGCTGCTAGCACTAGAATGGACCCGCACTGTTCCACGGGCCGTACCATCCTGCAGTAGACTCAAGGTTGATCCAGAAAATTCAAGCATCTTTCTGGGCCAGATAGGAGTGTTTTGGCTCAGGTCTTGGCCCATTTAGAGTTCGGGAGCTTCCGTGGCGGTGCACTATTCGACTGGCTGTCCTACGATTCCTGAATCTAGTAGCATCGACAAGGAGTCTGACGCACCAAGTGTTAGCTCCATCCCCTCCCCTCGCTTGGCCGACTGAAGGCCCCTCCCTGTGTGGAGGTAGTTTTGGGTGTAAGCACTTAACCCCCACCCCAAGATCCCCCTCCTGTGTGAGGTGTAGTGTTGTAGCCTGGCCACTGGGTAGCCAGGGGCTTGGCCGCTCAGCCTGCTTACGCCCCGGGGAGTCGTGTCTTGTTTTCTCTTACCCTGAGGTATCCGCATGCTATGTGATTTCACAAAGGAGATATCTATGTGATTCCCTGAGATCTGGGTTTTCAGTGTGCATCAACATGGGCCATCACTGTGGAGTCGTGTTTGTATAGAGTGTTCTCCCCCATTGGGGGTTACCATTAGTTGAGGTCCTTTTCTACCCGAGTTGTGGGCTGACGTCCGTTGGTTCTCATTATCGTCCCTAGGAGATTCACCTGTTCCGGGCTGTGCTCTTCGTGGTTTCAGATGTGTGTGAGTTGGACCTTCTCCTAAGTAGTACACCACTAGACTCAGCTTACTGAGTGTCATGCACATACTGGCTGGGCTGAGACCAGTTGCTTACCGAGTGCCAATGTGTTTCAACTGTATAGTCGAGAGCTATACACAATGTGATGGTTTTTAGATTGATTACCGTAGGGCCCCGCACCTTAGCCGCTTGAGTCCAGCTGGGGGGAAAACCAATTAGAGCATCCAACCTTGAGGGCATGGTCTGTGTGTGCACACGTGGTTGGGGTAGTGGACCCATGCTGATGGGCAGGACCCCAACTAGTCCTTGTGTCATGATAACTCTGCCTTACTCTCTGGGAGAGCTGGGCAGGTAGGAGCCTAGTGGTTGGTGAAGGTGTTTGGGACGCATCCAACCAGTGCTAGTGATGCAGTACTTTAGTCACCGTGGGTTTAGTTCCTGACTGTGAGCCATGGTTCTTCAGAGTAAGGGTAGTGCATTCTCACAGGGTGACTTTAGCATGTTTTCTCACCTGCGAGGCCGAGTTTCTTATCTGCATAGTCAGTATTCTCCTGGTGGCTAGAATAAGGGGTTTTCGACAGTATAACGTAGTGGCTTCCTCCCGTGAGGGTTTTCCCTATGTGATATGCTTCGTACATTTCTTTGGTCATGGGACCGCAATCATTTTGAGTTGACAGTTACGACTTGAGACTGTGGCTTTTGTGGAAGGCTAGGAGTAGTGCAGACACTCAACGGTTCTACCGTTTCATTTGTCGCATTATGCTAGCCACCACCATCATTCTTGTTGCTTCTTCTGTGGCTTCACCCATACGGTTGCTCTTGCTGTACTTACTACTTTCTTTTACGGTTGATTATTTCTACTACTGTTACTTTGTTACACCCCGAGCCATATGTGTACAGCGGAAGAAGCTCGAGGAACATAGGCAGTCGGTAATATGTCTCAAGATAATAAAACTACACCATGACTAGACTCTAGACCATAGGACTACTAATGCCCACTATGTCTTCATTCGTCCTCATTCATTATCACTCCCGGACCCGTCGCTAGAGTACTCCAAATCTGACTCACTTGAACTTCCTGAAAAGATTAGAAAAGTAGGTATGAGCACACTTGCCTAGTAAGTATCTTCACATCAACAAGGAGGCATGCTTTAAGTAATTATATTTTCGCTCTAGATGATGAAGTAAGGAAAATACGGTAAAACACGTGAATAAACCACAATAACAATTAAGAATTTGACTACAAAGATATGACGAATATGAATGGGCAATGGAGTATGATCAAGCAAGATAATAAGATAAAGTGGCCTTTCAATACCAAGAATGTACTTCATAACTATAAAGGCTATGTACTAGAAAGTCATGAACAAGAAAGTACTAGCAAGTATGTCACAAATTCATGATAGTCCCCGTGGATTTCACCGTTTATAAAAAAAAGTACTCCCAACGCAATGTGACGCCTGTATTCATCATACCACATGGTTTATAGCATGTTTTCGATAATCAGTCGAGGGGGCTAGAGTCGAGCTCTTGGACACAATCAGTGCTCGATCTGCATCTTTAAGTTATAAATCAGCTACTTCCATGAGTAAATATAAAGTAGGTCAATAATGTACAATTCAACCATAGCTTTATGATGGTAGATTCCAAGGTAAGAACATACCAACATGAGTATGAGAGTTCAAAGGATGAGTTAAGATCAAGGTCATGCTACGGAAGGAATCCGACAACATAACGACATATTCTTTAACTTTCATAATTTCATTAACATGTTATTGACAAGATGCTAGGTTCTAGATAATCAATAGACCATCTAGGATCATAGAAAAATCAACCCTTAGGTCAAACCTCGGGTTAGACACATAGAGACAGTAAGCGGTCATGTCTGGACCATTTCTGAACATATGCAGTCATGCTGGGATCGCTATCAAGAATAAGCGGTCAGGTCATGACCGTTTTTAGGCAGAGTCGATGCCAGAACAAGGGAAAGAGTCGACAAGAGAATGCGGTCAGGGGGAGGCCGCTACTTGAGAGTTACAGTCTTCCCGATGGCCACTACTAGCTAGAACACAGAAAAAAAGGCCGGTCATGTGAGTGCTTTCTAGACCAGTGGGCTTTGAGGGTACAACCAGATTGGCGTCCTAGTGGAAATCCCAAGCTCACGGAGACTTACGGAGGCCTTGAAACAAGATCACCTAGTCCGATGGAAGAAATATCCAACGGAGAGGATCACAAGTCCAAGAGGTGTGCCTACAAGTGCAAAGTGTAACTAATGGTCATGCACCGGGGTACGCACCATGTACTTATGAAGAGACTCAAAGATGAGAGAGAGTCATGAAGAACAACGATCAATTCATCCATAAAATAAGTGCATAACCCGTATGAAACATAACTTTAATATAAATTTATATGGATTTGGCATGAAAATATCATAAAATTAAAATAAGTGTAACAAGCATCTAAGTCATGAAATCTAGCATGTTGGATACCCTATATAACCATTAACATGAATCCACGATCATAATCAGAGATACAACCTAACTACCAAGGCTTAAGATATAATTAAAAGGGCCGATTAATGTTCTATTTAGAGTTAACAAGAAGCAAAAAATAGCAGTCAAATGAGGGCCGCATACATACAGTAGCGGTCTATCGTAGGGCCGCTATAAGAATATGGCGGTCTCACAAAGACCGTTTCTGGTCTGTAACAGACAGAATTGAAAATAGGATATGCAAGGTCTATCTTAAGGAACCAAAGGTATGTAAACATGCTAGGAAAGAATGTAAACATAAAATAAAGCCATGGAGATGAATGATTTGCGTGAATGTAGACAAAATTGTCATTTTCTTACTAAAAGGTAAGGCCCATGCATGCTGTAATAACCTAGATGCGCAGTGATAATAAACGAAAAATACTCCGCGTATACTCCATGAAAATAGGAGAGAACAAAGGGCTTTGATTCCTAACACATTAATTTAGCCATCCATAACATAACCTACCTCCGGGGAAACGCCAAGAGTGTGAATTTCTACCTGGAAGATCGCCCTGGTTCCTGCACGTCCTATGCCAAACCAGCAACTTCCCATCCTTCTTCCTCCTTAACCTCTTGACCTAAGTTCATGAAAATTAGAGAGTAGGTAGAAGATATATAGAAGAACAATAAGTTTTAAAGGTACAACTCGAACTAACCTCGTTTAGAGCTTCTAATCACCTAATGTTCACTGGACGGTCACACTATTTCTTGCACAGATTGTAGTGGAATAGCAACTTCTGAAGCCTCTAACTTCTTAAGGGCTTGATCTCCTAATGTGAAATTTAGAGGGGAGTTAGTCAATATTAAAGGGAACAATAAGTTCTAAATAACCAACATAAAATAATGTCTCCTTATCGTCGAACCAGACGAGCCAAACTGAAGGTTCACGCAGGTCGAAGTTTAGGCCTATTTATAGAGTTGGTTTAGGGTTTGAAGGATTAGAATGAACTAAGAGTCCTAAATGGGGGTTAGGTCGATCCCCAAGAGTCCTAGATAGGTTTACATGTCTACACACTTCGATTCATGGGGATTTGGATGCTAAAGATCCTACCTTTTCATGCTTCTGTAACTCACGGAATCGGGATGGGGTAGCGGTCATGGCTGGACCGCTTCATTAAGATAGCGCTCTTACGAT
Source organism: Amorphophallus titanum (assembly GCA_024336825.1). Lineage (NCBI taxonomy): Eukaryota > Viridiplantae > Streptophyta > Magnoliopsida > Alismatales > Araceae > Amorphophallus > Amorphophallus titanum. The sequence continues at coordinate 183,899 of JANBPO010006159.1, forward strand.
AGACTGCCATTTGGCGCTTGCTGTACCCAGATAATTCCCTAGTAAAAATGCCAAGGAATAGGGGTTCAGGGATTTTCCTGAACACCTTCAAGACATGGGCTACCTAGCCCTTCCTACAACTCGGTGGGCCCGACCCATGGCCCCGGCTACCTAGCCGTGACATACAGCGACACTAGTAATTAATTGGGACCACTCCCGACCATTTAGTTGTGGGCTTTGCCCGCGCTTTGCACGGCCACCCGGGCCAACCTAGGGGCACCCCCAACTACAAGCCGTGCCACATGGCACCCAACAATATGGCCAAGGCCTACCCCAAGACACCTTCCTCCAACTCTTTTAGGTCAAAGGGAGACCTAACTAAGTCAACCATAGGCTTTAGAGGCCCGCAGTGCACATATATAACTTACACACATGTGTTGAGCATTTTCCCGAACACCTGGTGGGTGAGTATATTCCAGCCCTTCTACAGCAGACCGTGGGCCGACCCATAGCTCCAGCACACCAGTCGGGTTCTACAACAACCCACCAGCAAGTCGGGGCCACCGCCGACCCTCAGACACATGGCAATGAGTCACTTATCTTTAGCTCTCGGGCCAACCCGAGGTTACCCTGCCAACCCACCGTGCAACAAGGTACGCACCATGAGGCCAGGCCCACGTGCCCAAAGTGCCTCTTCTCAGCTCCCACGAGCTCATATCCTTAGCCACGGGCTAAATCCGAGGCCCACCAGTCACCTATTCAAGTTGTTTGACAACCCGAGATGTGTCGGGTATTTACCCGAACACCTTGCGAGTGGCAACTATGACTCGACAACAACAGGCCCTCACGGGAATGGGCAATTAGGGATTCGATGTTCTCAACTTCCACATTGGAGATAGGCTCCTAGCTTCCTCCAGCATTCCTTGGTCTTATGGCCAGGTTTATCACAATACTTGCAAACCTCCTTAGAGGGTGTGGTGGAGAAAAATGGCTTGTTATTCTTTTGAAATTTCTTTCCTTTGGAAGGCTCCCCTCCATTGAAATACTGCTTCTTGTTGAGTGCCGATTTGAAATTTCCCAAGCTGGTGACAGGTTCCTTCTTGTCCCTTCCTCGGATCCTTTCGGATAATTCCATGGCGTCCTCGAGCAATTGTGCACACCGAACCATCTCCGAATAGACCTGGACGTCCATCGGTGCAAGTTGTGTAATGTAATAGGGCCGAAGCCCGTTGAGGAACCTTCTTGCCTTCATCTTCTCCGTACACACCAAGTGGGGTGCATACTGGGACAGCCTTGCAAATTGGGCCTCATACTCGGCCACCTTTAATGTCTGTTGTTTTAATGCGGCTAATTTCGTGGCCTTCTTTTCCTGAATGTGGTCAGAGAAGTACTTGTTGAAATGCTCAACGAATTCACCCCATGTGACATGGTCTTCTGGCAATGTCGCTTCTATGGATTCCCACCAGCTTTGAGCATCCCGCTCCAGTTGGAAAATAGCCAGCAAAACCTTCTCCTCGTCTGTGCATTGCATTACACGAAAAATTCGCTCAATTTCCTTTAACCAATCTTCGGCATCTTCGGGGTCAAATGAACCCGCGAACCTTGGTGGATTCATGTTACGGAAACCCCTATGGAGGTCATCGGTTCCATGGTTAATGCCGCCTTGCGCCACTTGGTGTAGCCCCTGTGTAAGGCCTTGCACGGTGCGCTGCATCTCGCACCATTATGCTCTTTCAGCGGCCATGATCCTACAAAAGAGTTTAAGTTCAATAAATATTGGGTTTTATTATGAGGTCAAATGTCATTATAGAACTTAACCCAGGGCTCTACCCATCTCACCGGGTAAGGTCTAAATCTATCCTTAGACTAATCCTTGGACTCTGGTTTCTCCTAGGAAATTGAAAACATAGGCTCTGATACCACGAAGACTGTCACGTCCCGAGCGTGAAAGATACTCGGATGTGTGACACGTCTATATAGATCGTGTCATTCACATAGAGTCAGAGTGTGCATAGTACTCGGTAATCTATCACTAACTTAGAATTTCACATATTATCCATAGTCCAAGATGACAATTATTTAACCAGAATAGTAATATCCCAAATTCATTCATAATGCTACATAACCCTTAGAATATTTTAGAAATGATATGCAACAAATCAATATTCACACAAGGGGTTCTATGCAAGATGCATGGGCATGTGATTAAGAAAAAGATTAGAAAAGAACTCACCTTGCCCCTCGCACTCTTCAAAATGTAATTAATAGAAATAGAAAAAATGAAAGAAGAACTTCTATCCTAAATGATGCATGACCTACATAGCGTCAGCGCAATCCCTCAGTGGATTCAAAGCCGGCGTGGTTTGATTGTCGTGATGATTTCAGCGCGGTTTAGTTGCTTCGACACGCAAGAACTTCAGTGGTGGTAGGGAGATGGATCACCTACTTCTCTTCTATGTTCCCTCACGATTTGGAGCCGAACGGTGCGAGTATGAGCAGGTTTTGTCGCGTTTGGGTGAAAGCATACTTCGGTGGGTGTGAGATGGGTTTGCCATTTTTGACGACGGTTTCTTGCTAGATTAGTATCATTGGAACCCCTGGCATATTAGCATTCCATTCCCGCTAGTTTTATCGCGATTGGATGTCGTTTGGGACCGGTAAGAGCCCGAGAACCCCGGTGACTCATGTTTGTTGACACCTGTTTTATGAACAATTAGTTGAGTCATCTCCTTACTTATTTTTATGATGCTCCAAGTTGTTCACCCTTGTCGAGCCTACTTGGTTAGTTAGAGGTCTCTTTCATGGGTCATTGCCTTCCCTGGTTGGCGCTGGTTCCTTATTTTTAGCCTCTGGACGTTGCTTGGCAATGTTCCATTTTATTTATCACCTTTTTGTCCATAATGCATCATGACTGGCATGTTATAGTAATATAAAGCCCCTCATAAGATCCGTTATAGTCCTTTCACCATCTCATCTAGCGTCTTATGTTGCATCTCTGTTATTTAACGGACCTCTACCCATCCGTCATTCCCATAGTATAACGCTCTGAGCATGGTCCGTTAACTTCTATCAGAATCGAAGGCTTCCGTCTCATCCACCGTCTTTCCTTCCATCTCACCTAGTGTCTCTGTTATTTAACGGACGTTTGTTCATCCGTCATAATATCACATAACGCACCTCACCTGGTCCGTTATATCCCCCCAAAGGTCGAGTCTATCATCTCATCCACCGACTTTCTCATCGTCTCAGCCACCATCTCACTAAACGTCTTCATTTCATAACAGATCATTTGCTATCCATTATATGTCCACTATAACTCACTTGTTCCAATCCGTTATATCCTCCAGAGTCCTAAGTCCGAACACTTCGCCTGTTGTTCTTATCTTCTGTTGGATAACCCCTCTGGGATTCCCTCCCCCTCCCATCACCATTAGCCACCTCCACCACTTCCCCACTTGAGCTTGGAAGGCTATCACTGCTGTCTAGTTCATCATCCAGAGAACTTGAAGACTGCAGAAGACACTACAATGCCATCCGGATGTTCCAGGTGACGCAAGAGCTACCCCTGGAAGTGTCTTCGAGTCATCTTCGCAATGGTGGTCGTTTCGTCCCGTTCCGAGCTCGTGGCTGTCCGAGAGAGGCGATCTCCTCCGACTGCGTAGAAGGTTCCTGTCCAGCTTCCAGAGGCAGAGTGCAGCAGTTACCACATCGTCCCCTTTGAAGATCTGGAGACGGCGCTTGACTGAGACCTTCTTCTTCGAGTTCCCCTCCTCCTTCAAGAAGTGGAGCTCCATTTGGCCACCGGAGTGATTTCTTTTCCCTTTTCTCCCCAGGGTGCGCAGTTCTGTCCACCCTAGGACTGAACTGACATCCTGTTAGTGTTCGGATTGCTGTGGCCCGCTCTGACATCGGCTGGCACCCCCGTAGGTCTTGTTTCGAAGACAGTTCAACGACGGTTCCAACGCCACTGACCGTGTTCAAATCGGAGTTTTGTACTATTCATGGTGGTTTCATCTTCTAGAAGCTGCAGTGCTGAGACAGTTCGTGACAGAGAACAGAGTCCCTATTTCCTGCTCCACCATGACCTGCGACGGCTTCCCCAGCTCCCGCCAATCCAGTACCCTCCTGGGCCAATCCATGAAGTCTTGGCGCTGGTCTTGCTGATAACGGAGTTCGGGAGCATCCGCAATAATTCTGGCATCAATAGTCTGTACCCTGTTCTTGAGAAGGGACAGATTCGACTCCGACATTGCGAGAAGTCCATGTCTTCATCTTCCCCCTCCCTGCTTGGCCGGCTGAAGGCCCCTCGCTGTGCGGAGGTAGTTTTGGTTGTAATCATTTAACGCCCACCCCAAGATCCCCCTCCTGTGTGAGGCATAGTGTTGTAATTGCTTGAACAAGTTGAAGTGCCCTCGCCGCGACGTGGGTAAGCCCACGCTTCCCCGCGCGCCCGCGTCTTCGAGCGGGACTGGTTTCTTCAAACCGGTCGAGTAAGTGCTCTTTCCCTTGCTCTATTAAAGTGCTTTTCTTCCAATATTAGCTCTTAGCTGCGCTGGCCAGTGAGAGAGAGTGCCCGATCTCACAAGTCCCGGGCTTCGAGAGACCATCGTGGGAGTGAGTGTTACCCATGCCCTCGGCACCGGGTCGGCCACTAGGATTGGACTAATCAAGCTCCTCACGATCAAGGATTCTTATGAGATAAGAAATGAAACCTTGTTCTAAATGATGGCAGATGCCAAGAAAAAGGTTCTACTCCGCTGCTTGTCCATGGCAGAAGCATGGCAAGTAATGAAGGAGGACCATGTCGGGTCAGTCGGGACACACCAGGCCAGTCTGAAGATGAAGATTGAGATAAAGAATTGGGCTACGACTGGCCCACTATATTTGATAACTACTACAAATTTGCCAAGTCTTGTCAGAAATGTCAGGAGCACGCCATCGTGCCCAGGAGGCCACTAGTGCCGCTACACCCCACTATCCCAAGTTGGCCGTTCGCCCAATGGGGCATGGATGTGGTGGGACCATTACCGACATCCTCATCAGGATGAAAATATATTTTGGTAGCCACAGACTATTTTTCCAAATGGGTGGAGGCTGTGGCACTAAGAGAAGTAACAGGAGAGCTGGTCGGTAGATTCTTCTGTCAAAATATAATATTCTGATTCAGGGTCCCCAGCCGAATTATTTTTGACAACGACAGTCACTTCAGAAATCAGAAGGTGTATAGGCTAGCCGACAAATATAAAATTGATTGGAGGACATCATCCCCCTATAATCCATAGGCCAATGGACTTGCAGAGGCATTCAACAAAACTCTCTGCACCCTGCTAGCCAAGACTGTCAACTCTAGCAAGAGGGACTCGGAAGGAAAGATGTACAAAGCGTTATGGGCTTACCGTATAGTCCATAAAACCCCAACCGGCTGTTCACCATTCTCACTGGTATACGGGTCAGAGGTAGTTGTACCGATAGAGCTAGAAGTGCCATCACTGCGTGTTGCTATATAACACGGCTTGACAAATGGCGAACAGATAAATATAGAAAGAAGACTAGAAGAGCTCGTCGAGCTTGAAGGAAGACGTCTCCGGGCATAGCAAAATATTCAACTATACCAAGCTCACATGGCCTGTACTTTCGACAAGTTGGTCAAAGGGCAAGAATTCAAGAAAGGTGACCTAGTGATGGTCAAAAGAAGAGAAGTAATGGCCTCCAATCCCAAGGGAAAGTTGGTTGAAAGTTGGGTCAGACCGTATGTCATCCACCGGGTCTATGAAGGTGGTGCCTACGTTCTTGTAGACCATAAAGGAGTAGTTCAATTCTCCCCTCTCAATGGGAAGCACTTGAAGTTGTATCATGCAGCTCTACCAGCATTCGAAGCGTGACCGGGACCTATCTTGGCCTAGTGACACCCCGCCTCGGCCGAGCTCTCTGGAATATCCAACCCGAGAAATTGTTGACCACAAGCGGATGAAATACTTATCAAAAACATTTGGAGGATATTGGGATATATAAATACTATAAAAGTAAGGTTATTGGGGTGATTCTTAAAATTTTATGGAGTATACATGTATTTTTCTCTCTACCTCAGTCATTGTGAAACAATTTTAACACACGGACACGAGAGAAGATTGTCGAGCAAGTTGATTCCAGGTACCATCATTGCGACATACCAAATCAAACAAGCTGAACAGATGCGTCAAGTGAAAAGTCCAAACCTAAACATAAACGAAGTGACCAAGAAGAACCAACACATGGCCTGCACCGAAAGAAAGGTACGGACGGGCAGATTTGAGTCTACATCAAAATAATTCCAATTGCACGGTGACTTACTTTTTTAACTTGGTAAGGAGAACAGGTTATTTCAAAATTATATAGGCTAGGTTGCAGAAAATCTAAATGAAAGAGCAGAGCTCCCATTTTTAGTTTAGAAATCCTATAATTTCACATTTTATTACATCCTCCTGGAAAACACTTGTCTCACCATCCAATTTCAAAATCGCATGACAAGAAAAAAAAAAGGTGAACTCAAGTTTGGTGCTTTCAAGTTCAAGAATATCGAACTTAAGTTAATCAACTTAGTAGTCTGACTTAATGATTAAATTTGTGACATAAAAGTGGGGCACCGCAACATTTCTCTTTAGTTAAACCTCTACATTAACCCATTAGCTACCGAAAGAGTAAAGAGTTTAAACATGGCAGTCTCCCTCCATCCGCCCACTCTGCCATCTCCATTCCAGCATTGTGGAACTCGGCAACTACATGGATCTACCCCCGTGACCGGCAGCCCAATTGGAGGTGGCCGGCCACCACACCGCCCTCCCTACGACGCTGGACGACACCAACCACCCTGTCGCCTTCTTCCTTTCTTCTTCTCTCAACCCCGTACCGGATCGCATCCGTGCCAACATGTGGACGTGTCGGTTTCATCTTGGTACCTAACATAGCCAGTACGATATGGCACGCTGCGATCCGACAAACCACGATCTCGAGATCTATCGGCAAATTAAGAGCAATTAGAGCTTCCCCTTGGGTTGAAGTCTTGGAGTAATATTTACTGCACATTGGTGAATTTATACACCTTGAAGTGTGTGAGGATTATTTTGTTTTATTTTTTTTAATTTGGAGAGGTCGGGACTGACCTCACTTGATTAGATGGTCTAAAAAATAGATATTAGACATCAGAGGTTATATCATTATTTTTTTAATTTTTTGAACCGCGTTTGGAGGTTGGTGGACGAAGTTACGGTCTTCTTTCTTTTTCTCTTTTTTCTTCATTTTTTTTCTTTTAATAGGCACACCCACAGGCCGACAGTTTGAGAGGTAGGTGGCTGATGCCGTGACAATGAAGAGAAGATGTTATATATTGTTGTGAATCCCCGGAGGGATCAAGAGTTGGTATGGAACCAAGAGAGGGGTTTTTTCGTTTATTGGTTCGGACAGTAGTTCCGAGCCAATAGTAGGGTGACGGTCGGCCTCGACTGAAGGTTGTGACGCCGAAAGACTTGATTTGGATGTAAGGCCGTAATGTTAAGGTAGAATGGTCTTTTTGTTCATTGGATTGGATGATAGTTTCCGGGTCAATGATGAGATGACTTGTCGGCTTAGACAGAAGGTCATGACGCCGAATGACTTGACTTAGGCGTAAAGTCATGATGCCAAGGGAGAGCATTCGCCGGCTTAGGTAAGGAGCCATGACGTCGGACCACTTGACCTAGACAGAAGGTCATGATACCAGGAAAAATATTTACCAGCCTAGGCGGAGAGTCATGATGCCGAACAACTTGGCCTAGACATAATGCCATGATGTCAAGGCAGAATATTTACCGGCTTAGGCATAGGGCCATGACGTCGGACAACTTGGCTTAGACGGTATTTACCAGCTTAGGCATACGGCCATGATGTCGGACAACTTGGCCTAGACGGTATGTCATGTTGTTAAGGCAGAATATTTACTGACTTAGGCATAGGGCCATAACGTCGGACAACTTGACCTAGATGGTATGTCATGTTGCCAAGTCAGAATATTTACCGACTTAGGCGGAAGGCCATGACGTCAGACAAAGATGTTTAACGACTTAGACGTAAAATCATGATGCCGTACAACTTGGTTTAGGCGGAAGGTCATGACGCCAAGGTAGAATGTTCACCGGTTTAGGCGGAAGGAGTCATGACGCCAGACAAAGATATTTAACGGCTTAGACGTAAAGTCATGACGCCGTATAGCTTCGCTTAAGCGGAGGGCCACGACGCCAAGATAGAATATTCACCGGCTTAGGCAGAAGGAGCCATGACGCCGGACAAAGATATTTAACGGCTTAGACGTAAAGTCATGACGTCGTACAACTTGACTTAGGCGGAGGGCCGTCACGCCAAGATAGAATATTCACCGACTTAGGTAGAAGGAGCCATGATGCCAGACAAAGATATTTAACGACTTATACATAAAGTCATGACACCATACAGCTTGACTTAGGCGGAAGGCCATGATGGGGGTCGGTCGACCGAAATTTTATAGTCCAGAGACTTTTGGACGCTGTTAAATCTGGTCAACTGAAGGCCCATGGCCAGTCGACCGAAGTTCAGTCAAATGTAAATTTTTGTGTTTTAAACAAGGCAACATCCCCTTTATGCAAGATACATGTAATGTAAACTTGAAAGTCTAATTGACAAGGTGTGTATGACATATAGAAAAACATACAACCTATCATCTTAGCCAACCAAAGTCTAGCATCAAACAACCTAATGTTTAAATGACATGAATGCACAATGTGATGCCAAAATATGACCAATGTTTATTTCAAAAACTCAAACATGCTTCCATCCTTTTTAAAAGCCCTTTAAAGAATATGCAAGAGAGCCCTTTGAAAGCTAAAGAGACACACATAGCATGAGTAATCTATTTCCATGAATATGAACAAGGTGTGAGAACCAAAATGGCCACTTTCTACCAATCTTCACAAGAAATGATTAATCAACATGCAAGTTCAAAATAGCATGAAGGATATGCATGGAAAAGTATTCATCAAAACTTAAATCCACATGATCAAACACATAAGGACATCTTCATAGCATATCAGTCAAAGTCAACTTCCCTTGAAGGATAATTCGACTTGCTTCAATCTCCCAAAAACCCAAACCAAAAATGCCACCAAAAGTTGACTTCCCTTGTATCAAAAGTTGACTTGTATCATCAAAGGTCATTCCATTGATTCTGCAAAATCAAGTTAATCAAAGACTGAACACATCGGATAGCAATCTTTAATGAACTTTCTAAAGGACACATTCACATAAGGTTTGTCATCATTGAAACTTAGCTATCAAAGTCATGGATTATGACTGATAAAAGCTCCTTAACTGGACACACCAAAACATGCATCGAGCTCCTGCTCATAACCAACCACGAGCTTATATGCATATCTAGCAATATGAAAAATCATCTCAACTAGCTCACTCCAGAGTACAAAGACTCAATGAAATACATGCAAGCATAGCAATGATCATGAGTGTTAAGACCATGCAATGTACTCTATCATCAAAAACATATGCAAGCATAAAAACATATGTAAGCATGCATGAAGTTCTTTCACATACACACAATATTTTATTATCATCAAAACCCTAACCAAGAAGGAGCACAACGAACCCAACACAGCACCCCAGGAGGCGAGTGAGCTCATTACCCTCCCTTACCAGAAACCCTTCCAGACATCTTCTTAGCCCTTATGTACACTGGTGATCTCTAGCTTCCCCCAGAATGCCCGTTCATCAGCCTCTTGGGTGGCATCCCCAGTTCTTGGTGGTGGTAATTCGATACTTGTATCGGGTTATCGGTACCCTGAACTCTGGGTCGTTACATTTCTAGTCAACCCTGTAAGATCCAGTGGTTGACATGTGACATCATGAATGTCTCAGAGATCTTGTGTAGATCGGGACGTGGTTTTGGATGCCTTGAGGTGGTATTTTACCTCGATTTATGTGTCCATGAGTTTGAAGGTCTTGGTGATCCCTTAGGTCTCCGTTATTCGTGTCTTCCACATGTTTTTCCTTTATTGGTATTTTACCGTGACTTTGGATTAGAGATTAGGCTGATTACTAGCATGTTACCGCTTTCGTATGACGATCTTGACCCTGAGTCATGAGACTCAAGGATCGTTGTGTCAGCAGGTCTAGTTGTTGTCTTGAGTCTGAAGGTAGTTTAGTGTGCTGTCTTATGCCTGGTGGCTTGTGCTTAGTGTTCCGAGGTATGTGCGACAGTGCGTGTTTAGCCTGTCCGTGCTTCAGCACTGATGTTTCGGTGTCTCTGTGTCTAGTGAGCCTCCACTAGTCGTAGCCTGATGACACTTTTCTATGTGTCAGCCCACCTGGGAGTGGTGACGGGGCAGTTCCCGAGAGACAATTTTTAGGCTAGTTTCCCTAGGCTCCCTTGCTTTGTAGTAGTGTTGTACTGGGGAGAAAACTAGCTAGAGGCCTAGGTCAAGGCATTAAGCTTGTGTGTGCACACTTGGTTAGGGGCATTTGGATGAGCACCGATGGGCGTGACCCTGACTAGTCACTCGTTACTATTGTTCCTTGTACTTAGATCCGTGAGTTTCTTAGTTACTGTTGTTCTAGGTGTGTGGGAGATACTTGTGGCGCAGTGTAAGACGTCAGCGAACGCATCTGGCTGTTCTTCTAGTGAGGAGGTGCTCCAGTCACATGACGCATGATGCTAGTGATTCACATATTTCATGACTTTTTCGAGTAGTCTGTTCTTGGCTTTGACCCGAGGTTAGCTTAGTGTAGCATGCACGACGATCTAGCTATGTATGCGTTAGTTTTTCTTGACTATGTAGGTCATCGGTAGGGCTTTTGCATTTTTTTAGTAGACCATATCTTTGGGGCTCGTGCTTTATTAACAGATCGATAATTCCTGAGTTCGTGAGATTAGGGTTCGCCTTTCTGTGCTATTTTGGAGTAGCTTAGAGAGCCGTATTTCTGTCCTTTATGGCTTTAATTTCTTTTACTGTCCTTACTCCTATTTTTATAGCCTTACTAT
>JANBPO010006161.1:0-18828 GCA_024336825.1 Amorphophallus titanum
AGTCTTGAAAGTCTAGTACAGTCATTCGCTGGCGTTAGGTTTCGCGATTTATGATCACTTTGTTTTCCGTGTGTCGTCTTGTGTGTGCTGGATTAGCACTGTATGAGATAGTTTTGCTCTTGACAGGATGTGATGAGGTGCTTCTTTTTTGTCGTGTTGTCTGTCGCGATCATGTTGTACCTGACAGTATTCGTCGAAAGACTTGAGTCTGTAGTACTTTGTTTGAGGTTTTCTTGTTATTGGTTCAAGTTGTTGTTGACTTTTCTAGTTGGTGTGATGGTCGTACACGTTTTTACGTTGTTTTGGTAGTCCCAACTTGAGTCTGTTCAACTCCTGATGTGTTTCGCTTCTGTTGAAGTGCTCGATTAGATTCCTTGATTGAGAAGATGCTCAGGCGACCTAGGATTTTCCCTTCCTGGTGAGCTTCTGTTGGTGAGCTTGATGCTTCTTGTCCCATTTGGTGGAGCCTTTTTGAGGTAAACCTTGGAATTGCTATCTTAGTGGTGCCCTTGTCCTGTGTCTACTTAAGTGTGGACAGTGTTTATTCTGAGCCTGATCTTCTCCTTGTCTTACGGTTGCTTGGCTTTGGACTCTGTCATGGTGTTAAGAGCCGTTGCGTACCGTGTCCAGTGGCCAACGTGTTGTGAAGGCTCATTTATTATTTCGAGACGTGAACGGTAAGCTGAGATTAGCATTTTCTTTGGGCTTTGTGCTGAAGTTGGTACTCTTCTTTGCTTGCACTTAGGCTTCTTGTAATCGATTGCTCGCTGGATCAATACTCGTGACATGTTATTTGTAATTTCTATAAATTGCAATGGTGCCGTGTGTGTGTTGAGATGCGGATGTCGAGGTATTTTCTGATGCCTGTATGCGTTGTTGAGTGCGCAGTGAAAGCGTGTGGGTTGATAACCCATGGGTCGAGGATCGTTGTTGTAAGATTTTGGCCAGTCGAGAGAATTACCTTCCTCGATGTGACTTCATCTTGGCTCCCTGTGCCTTGATGTCGTCTATTGCCGTGCTATTACTGGAAGTCCTTCTGGTGTTGGCATTGGCATTTGTGAGTATTGGAAAATCTGTCGGCATTCTTGCTGATTGAGTACCCTCTGCTTTGTATTTCTCTCTTGGGTGTTGTGCTCTCAGGACGTTGTCTTGGTTCTTGAGATGCATTTCCCGAGATTATCATTTTATTATTGTCGTGGGTCTTCTCTTGGTGAGCTGCTCGACGCATGACTAGTCCCTATAGTCATGTGATCAGCTTGCTTGCAATTGTGTTTCCGCTCATTGCTTGCTTGCTAGGTCCGAGGGTCCTCGGTCTTGTGGCTATCACCCCCAAGGTGGTGTCACATCAGATGAACTTGCATACCGTCGACACTTTGATATCATCGTAAGCTTTGACTTCGGCCTATTTGGTGAAGTATTCCATTGCGGTGAGGATGAAAGATTTTTGCTTAGTGAGAGAGTTGGGATCACCTAGAGGACCAATGATGTTGAAAGCCCACATGGAGAAAGGCCATGGGGAGGATACTGGATGAAGTGAGGAAGTGGACGAATGGATTTTGTCAGTGTGAAGTTGACACTTGACCCACCTACGGACATAAACATCGCAATCTTCTTCCATGGTGGGCCAGTAAAAGCCTTACCGAAGGATCTTCTTAGCAAGCATTTGGCTATTCACGTGGCCACCACATACACCTGAGTCTGCTTCCTCGACACACTTCCAAACCTCATCGGCGTCGAGACATCTTAAAAGAATATCAATAAGGCTTCTCTTATATAGCACTCCTCCAACCAGTGTGTATTTCTAGGCCATTCTCCTTATGGCCTTCTTGTCTTCCACTATGGCTTCTTCAGGATAAGACTAATCTTTACAGTATTTGACAATTTCATAGAATCATGGCTTATCCTCATCAGCTAGTTCTTCTTTCAATTCTACCGACATGATTTTCCTCTTCTCCATAATTTCTCCCTCTCAGACCTTCCTTGATAATTCTTCCTTAATCCTTAGGAAGGCGATGTATTGGACACCAGGGGTGAGATGCTTGTAGATGGCAATGAACTCAAAGTGTCTACCTAGAGGAAATTTCAAAGACGATGCTAAGGAGGCGAGGGCATCGGCTAGAATATTCTGGTCACGAGGGACATGAACAAAGATCAGCTTGGTGAATAGCTTACCATAAGCTGAAGTGAGTTCCTAATAAGGCTTGAGCTTGGAATCAAGGGTGCGGTATTTGGTGAGCACCTGACGGAGAACAAGTTGACTATCACCTACAATTCGCAGCTCGATGACACCAAGAGAGTGGGCGGCTTCTAGACCAACTAGAAGGGCCTCATATTGATGTGACACGACCTCGGGCCTAAGTAAGCAAGCACATCCGCAACTCAAACGGGCCGATATTGGCGGCCAACTCACCTGACGCTCACCCCGAACCCGAGGGTAACTCGGCGATGCCGAGTGGAGGTTGTGAGGGATGGTCCCTTGCTGGTAGAGGGCCAGCAAGGCCAGAGGGTCTCCCAAAGGGTAGGTTTAGTCCGATCCTAGTGGCCAACTCACGCCATCCCCCTATGGATTCGTGGCATGCAGTGGTCCACCTAAGGTGTCAAATGGAGAGGGGGACACGCTGCCTACTCCCCCTGCCACCAAGGATGGAAAAGTCAAATCCTTATTAAAGTTGGTCACTTCCCACCTCCGTCGGTTGTGTTCGAAGGCTCTCGCCTGCGGGAGTATAATGAGCCCTCCTCCACCAAAAAAAAAGCTAGAGAGAGAGAGAGAAAGACACAGAGAGGCACACACAGAGGGAGGGAACACTGAGATGAGAAGCGAAGGACAAGAGGAAGAAGGAGAAGAGAAGAAGAGGCCCCCCCTTCACTCAGACAACGACCGAAGAGGAATAGAGAGTAAGGGAAAGGGAGAAAGAGAATGAAAAGAGAAATGTAGCAGGCGCTGGAAGAGTGGAGAGTAGTCACCCCTGCTCAACCCCCATTCCTCCTCCTTTTCCTGTTCTTGTTCCCCTTTTTTCTACGTTTGATGTAGTTAGTCCCTTGCTTGCCATGAATAAAATTCATCTTGTTCTTGTTCTTTCTTGCCCATTTTCACGTCGTGTTTTTTCTCATGGAGTTCTCCCTCTCTGCACACTTCCCTACCATCTTCTTCTGCCCCTGGTGACTTGGTTCCCTTTGGGGGGTAGACCTCTGGCCCTCGCCCTTACCCCTTCAACATAAAGGGGAGTCCCTTCTTCCTCCTTGAGGGCCTAGCAGCCCCCAAACACCATTGTCGAACCCTGTTCCCCAGCCTCCTTAAACTCCAGCCCCTGGCCTTTCCTCCCTCCAGTTAATCCCACCGGCCAGTTGAATCAAGCCCCAGACCCCACGGCCTTCCCCCTCTCATTGGCCTAGGACCACTTTTAGAATCCTTCACCGGCACACCTTCTTAGTGTCTCTACCGGCACACCCTTCAACCTCTTAGCGGTACACTCCCAACCTGCCTGTCCTGGTACACCCTTCACCCTTTCAACGGTACACCCCTGAGCTCCTCATCGGTACACCTTCTCTTGCCCTTTACCCCAGCTATCCATAGCCGGCCTGAGAGTTCTCTCTCTCTCATCATCTCCCCGCATTTTTCGAGGTTCAATCAAATGGTGTTGCCGCCTGCGGGCGCCCACCTCCTATTGTTGGGTTCCGCCACTCCATGTGGGCACGTTCCTCGTATCTCCCTTACGACCGGGTCAAGGGGAGATGCTGCCAATTTTTTTTTGTCAGAATTAGTAATGATGTGTTAAAAGACCAAAGGGAGCAACAAACAGATAGAACAATAAGTAATAGCGTTCTTCTCGCTTGCTTATTTCTGCTATTCGAGCCTGTAGATTACTTAATGCAGGTTGTCAGGGATTCTTTGCTTCCGTGGTTGCTATTGAAGCACCATAGCAGGAGTTAGGTGATATTCCTGTGGTTTGTGAGTTTCCTGATGTGTTTCCTAATGAGTTGCCAGGCTTACCTCCTCAGCGAGAGATAGAGATGGTAATTGAATTAATTCCAGGTACGACACCTTTATCAAAGGCACCTTACCATATGGCTCCAGCAGAATTGAGAGCATAGTTGCTAGATTTGTTGGAAAAAGACTATATCCATCCTAACTTTTCTCCATGGGGTGCTCCAGTGTTATTTGTAAAGAAGAAAGATGGAAGCCTGAGGCTATGTATTGATTACAGGTAATTGAATCAGGTGACTATCAAGAATAAATATCCTCTGCCCAGGATCGATGATTTATTTGACCAACTTTAGTCAGCTCGTGTCTTTTCCCAGATTGATCTCTGATCTGACTATTATCAATTGCGGATCAGGGATTCTGATGTGGAGAAGACAGCTTTTAGCATGAGGTATGGACATTATGAATATTTGGTTATGCCATTTGGGCAAACCAATGCATCTGCAGCGTTCATGGATATGCTACATCGGGTGTTTCATCCATATTTGGACTTGTTTGTGGTAGTCTTTGTGGATGACATCTTGATTTATTCTGCTTCTGAGGAAGAGCATGCGCATTTGCATATTGTATTGCAAACTCTGCGAGATCATTACCTTTATGCAAAATTCAGTAAGTGCGAGTTATGGCTTCGAGAAATTCATTTTCTAGGCCACGTGATTTCTGGTGAGGTGATTGCAGTTGACCCAGCAAAAATTGAGGTCGTCCTTCAATGGCAAAGACTGAGATCTGTGATCGAGGTCAGGAGTTTCTTGGGTCTTGCAGGTTTTTACAGGAGATTTATTCAGGACTTTGCACGAATTGCAGTGCCAATGTCTAAATTGACTAGGAAGAATGTGTCGTTTGTGTGGATCGAGGCCTGCGAGCAGAGTTTCACTGAATTAAAGAATGTACTCACGACTCCTCCAGTGCTTATTTTGCCTTCTACTTTTGGTGATTTTGTTGTGTGTACGGATGCATCTCGAGTGGGTTTGGGTGCAGTATTGATGCAGCATGGCAGGGTTGTAGCTTATGCATCCTGGCAGTTGAAGCAGCACGAAGAAAATTATCCCACTCATGACTTAGAATTGGTAGTTGTGATCTTTGCACTGAAGATCTGGAGACATTATTTATTCTGTGACGATCTTGCCTCCGAGTCATCTGACTCAAGGATCATTACGTGAGTAGGTCTAGTTGCCTTGTCCTGAGTTATCAGCAGTGGCCATGGTGCCATTGGTGCTTCGAAGTACGCGTGACAGTGCTCTCTTGCCTATCTGTACTTTCACACTCGTGTTTTGAGTCTCTGTGTTTCGTGAGCCTCCACTAGTCGTAGCCTTACGGCACGCTTTGGCGTGACGGCTCTTGTAGCGGGGCACTTTCCTAGTTTACAGTTCTTAAGCTAGTTCCGTGGGCCCCTGGTCCAACCGTAGTGTCCTTCGGAGGGGGAATACTAGCTAGAGGCCTGGCTTAGGCAGTGGGCCAGTGTATGCACACGTGGTCAGGGGCTTTGGACTTACGTCGACGGGCGTGACCCTGACTAGTCACTCATTACTATAGTTCCATTCTGGTTCAGTGTGTACCTCAGTCTCCGCCATCCTGAGGCGTCTATAGGGAGGTACTTGTGGCGCAGTATAAGACGTCAGTGGACGCATCTGGACGTTCTTCTAGTGAGAGGTACTCCAATCATGTGGAATGCGACTCTCGATGTTTCTTGTGCATCGTAACCTTCTGGGTTAGCCCTCTCGTGGCTGCGCTCGAGGTCAGTGTCCTATCATATGCATGACGTTCTAGTCATGCGTGGCACAGTGTGCATGACATTCTAGTCGTGTCATCTGTGTCTGCATCTGTCTAGGTTTTTCCTAGGTTTTTGTCTGCTTTGTAGGTCCCTTGCAGCGTCAACAGATCGGCAACTCTTGACTTCGTTAGCCTAGAGTCGCCTTCCTATTGCTGCTTGGAGTAGTTTGGGGTGTTGAGGTTAGTTCGGCAGCCGTTCATCTGGTACGATTTCTTCCCCTCTTCTTAGACTGTTCCCTACTCCTGCTCCCTATTTCTTCTTTTACTGCTTTCTAGCATAGTGTTACAGCTTTCTAGTGTAGTTTTTCCTGCTTTACGACCTACTATTTTACTTGTTCCGTATTACTGCGTGTTTTTCAGTGGGGATCCACATGACCGCTATTGAGCCTGTGACACGAGGCTCACCCCTACTTTTCAGGTGGGTGGCGTCGTTCTGCTTCCGCGGTTCCTGGTATGGGAGTTCATAAAGGCCAGCTGGTACCTGTGTCAGGCTTCCCCTGACCTCAGTGTACGTCTTTCCTTTCTGTCAACTGTACTTGCCTTTAATTTATGGGATTAGACTCTAGTATAATTGTTAAATTGAAAATGTTAATTAAAAAGTTATTTTATTTTTTTGCTATTTTTAAGGCTTTAGCCCGCCTTGATCTTAGCTGATCTATTTATTCTGTATTTGATTCCTTGTTATCATGGTCTCCGTGCCTTAATGAGAGAGTTCTAGCCCTTGTCTCTCTTCCTTTCATCCTTCTTCATCCAGTGTGGTGTTTGTCACTTCTCTCGTGTTAAGGAATCATCAATCCTTTGCTATGCTCTCCTTCTCGCTCCTGTCAAGCAAGGAAAATGAACCTTATTGATCAAGATCACTTCAAGATGCTACTTTCACTCCATGGATTTGTGAAGATATCCTTTAATTGTGCAAGAATATATGGTCATTTTCATTATTTACTTCTGCATGTGGTTATAATGCCGATTCCTTCACATGAATGAGTGGTCTTAGTTAGGTTAAATTTGGTTAAATGAGTCCGCTTCTGCAGCAACTTAGGTTGGTGGTAGCTCCATGCTGGGAGTCTAGTTCTTTTTCCCAATCGCTAAGGGTGATCTTTTGGCATGGATTTCTCACACACTTCACGGTGAGCCATAGCCGATCCCTCTGAGGCACACCGTTGCTACTTAGGCCATGGTTTGGGTATGCACAAAGGTATTTTCTCTTCTCTGCTCGACCGAGTGCAAGGAAAAGAGATTGATGGATAAGATGACCCACGTAGGCATTCCCCAATACATGAGAGGTCTCAAATAGGGGTAGTCTTGACCCTCAAAAAGTGAGCTTTATTGTAATATCTAGCTAAAAGGGCTATCAAATGAGAATCAATGTGAAAATTAAATAGCAAAACTATGAAAATTAAAGGCATGACAAGAGTGGCAAAGCCCCACAGGGAAAACTCTGGTCGTATGTATGCCTAAGGGTCTAAAAATCAAGGACACAAAGTCCTAGCACAACAGACTATCGCTTTAACGGGTAGTGCCCTGGAAGGAAGTCAAGTCTTGACATCTCCCATCCTGCATGAAGTTTATCCCTAGTTTTCTTCCATTTCTCCCTCTTAGGATGGGTTGTATCTCGGGTATGGCCTTAATAGGGGTATCATTCTTCAGGGGCGGTTGGTTGTGGTGAGCCACCCTCAAATGCACGTCCTGCTAAAGGGAAGTCTTTAATAAGGGGGGTGAAATGACGACCCTTGGCTAGTAGCTTGAGCCCGTCTTCAGGTGCTACAGATAGCTTTAATTCAACATTTCAAAAAAAATCAGATATTGTCAAAAATCTAAAAAATCAAATATTGTCAAAAATCCAAAAAATCAAATATTACCAAAAATTTTAAAAAGTCAAATATTATGTCCACTATAAAATCTCCAAAAAATCGAAACCCCCATTACAAGTCTCACAAAAAATATCCCTACCTTTTTTGCTTCAATATCTACAACTTTTGTGAAGAACTCAACACCCAGATCCAAAGTCTGAGTCATGGTCAATGCCAATCTTTAGGAAAACTTAGTTCTATCCTGCCAGATCTGGTTCTGTGAGCGAGCAGATGATAAATTCGACTCTGGCTAGATTTGGAATAGTCAAAATTCTTTCTTTGGTCATAGATCAAAGTATTTCAAGTTAGCTTTCCAATGGCACTAATTTCGCATCGATCCAACATCAGGAGAGATCACAGCATTTGATATCGCTGAGTCGCACGCTATAAAATAGAACTTCAGATCCGTGGGCAGCAAGGTCAACAAGTGAAGACCGAAGCTGACTCGCCTTCCACAAGGCGAGCCAGCAAGCCGCCATCCCAGGGAGCACCTCTCCAGGAGTCAGCGTTACAGCGGTACCCCTCCAGGCCCACTCAGACCCGTCGACCAGCATGTGGGCCCCACGTTAGTGAGTACGCATGCTGCCAAAACTACATCAAAACGCTGCCCGTCAACCCAAGATCGGTCCTCTCGGGCCCACTTGTGTAGCCCGTTACCGCCATGCGTGGAGTGGGCATCGAAATTCACTATTGTAATTTAAATATTTACTGCACCGAGAGTTACTGGCTTGGCCGCGATCATCTTCCCCATGCCCAATGCGTGGAGGTAAATCAGCTTCCTCTCCCTTTCGCATTTAGTTTACTTGTATCTATTTGTATATGCTGCTGCGAGTGTTAGGATTCTTAGCCCGATATATTGTTATCATCGTTGCGAGAGGGCGAGAGTGAGTGACCCGTCCCGTGACTCAATCTGAGTACACGCGAAAATGTCAATACCTGATACTCACTGCCAGTTTCTCAACCGCGCATGGTCCAGCGTTTCCCTCGCATAGGGACGATCGGGAGCTAGAGTCCCAGGTCGCGTG
Source organism: Amorphophallus titanum (assembly GCA_024336825.1). NCBI lineage: Eukaryota > Viridiplantae > Streptophyta > Magnoliopsida > Alismatales > Araceae > Amorphophallus > Amorphophallus titanum. Next base: position 8,628 of record JANBPO010006161.1, read on the forward strand.
TCCGTCCCGCATCAGATTGGTATCAGAGCGCCAGTTGAGTCTAGGGTTGTCATTGCATAAAAAAGGGATAAAAAAGTGTCTTAAGTCTAGGTTAGTAGTCGAGTCGGCATTCCAACTTGTCTTATCATTTTCGAGTCATGTCTAGTGTCTTGTCATCAAGTGTCGGCATGGCCATCTTATAGCTCCCCGTGTCCCATGGATTACCAAAGGTCCACATCCTATAAAAGCTGGCGATACGCCCAAAGATGGGAAAACCAACCTGACTACCTCCATAGGCCCATAGCGTTTCCAAAAAGACATATGTCAGAAGCTTTGGCATTTGAAGAAACTTTGAATCTCTCAAACATTCAAATATAAAATCATGAAAGTTCAAACACTCAAATTGCATTAATGTAGTTCATGAGCAATATAGAACCAACTCTCATGAAGTCTTGTTTCCCAAGAAGCATTGTCGTAAACATAGAATCTTCAAATCGCATGCATCACATGCATCATGCATATTTGTAAATATCCAAATATGTAAATATGTTTTCTCATGAATTTTCTTTGAGTACAATGCATATGTATTCTTTCAAGTATGTTTCCAACAAAATCAATCTCTTCTAGAACATGACTCCATAGCAAGAGAATAAGGATGATTCAAGCACATGGAAATATGAATAACCATTCAAACACAAGTCCAAGTGACAAAGATATTTAGTAATCATCAAAATCGCATACACAACATGTCATGAGGCACAAGCTTTCCACAAGCTCTAGTATCTCCTCATCGGATGGTTCATCCTCTTCGTCACTCCATGTGACGACCATGGCTTTGGACTTCTTGAGCTTGTCCTTTTTGAATTTCTTCTTCAGATCTGGGCACTCTCCTCTCATGTGCCCGGGCTTCCTGCATTCATAACAGATGACACTATTAGACTTGCTTGTCTCGCCCTTGGTTTGAGTGAACTTCCTTTGCCCTTTTCTAAAGTTGCATTGAAAATTTCTCTTCTTTCTCAAGAATTTCTTAACTTGGTGAGTTATCATGGCCAAGTCTTCCTCTTCATTGCTTCCCTCACTGGATTCTTCTTCTTATAATTCATCATCAGATTGATGAGCTTTCAGTCCAACCACTTTCTTCTTCTTCGTGTCTTCCTCCTCAACAGTTCTCTTGATGTTTATCTCATAGGTTATAAGTGACCCTATGAGCTCATCCAGAGAGAGTGTGGATAAATTCTTTGAATCTTCAATGACTATGGCTTTAGTGTGCCACGCTGATGGAAGTGATCTCAGTACCTTCCTCACAAGATCGGAGTTGGTGTACTCCGTCCCAAGGCTTTTGAGGCCATTTGTGATCTCGGTTAACATCGTGAACATCTTAGGGATGGATTCTTCAGGTTTCATCTTGAATAGCTCGTAATCTCTGACGAGTAGGTTGGCCTTGGTCTCCTTGACTTCTGAGATTCCTTCATAAATAAGATGTAATTTATCCCACATCTCCTTTGCTGAGCTACACATAGACACGCGAGAAAATTCATTAGGATGAATAGCACATTGCATAATATTCATAGCATTAAAGTACTTGAAGGTAGGAGAAATGATTGGGTGTAGGGGCTAGTTTTCTGGGGGATAAAAGTCTGTGCTATATGTAAGGCCGGCATAGACCCATGGGGATGTCATGGTCTACGCAGTTAGGGCTACTAAGGAGACTCTGGAGTGTGCTGGTTACAGACTGAGAGATAGGGTATCGGCTAATGTCATGTTGTTAGCCGAAAATGTGATTCACATCAGCCTGGGAAGCTAGGGCCGAGCCTATCGGGGAAAGCATTACGGCCAAGAGCTGGGACTGGGATAGAGACTGGGGGTCGGAACTAGGTCTGGGACTGGAACTTGTCATTGGGCCTGGGATTGCAATCGGTGATGGGGACTGGAGCCTGAGCTGACTGGCCGGTCATCAGAGGTGTTGCAACCGGGATACTGGGACTGGAAATTGGAGCTGGTGCTGAGTGGCTGGCCTGTGGAGGTGATGTAGCCGGAATGCTGGGACTGAAAGCTGGGACTGGAACTGGGCGGCTGGCCTGTGGAGTCGTTGTAGCCGAAATGCTGGGACTGGAGCTGGGACTGAAGCTGGGTGGTTGGCCTGTGGAGGCATTGTAGCCAGAATGCTGGGACTGGAAGTTGGGACTAGAACTAGGTGGCCAGCCAGTGGAGGCGTTGTAGCCAGAAACTGGGACAGGAAGCTGGGACTGGAGCTGGGCGGCTGGCCTGTGGAGGCATTGTAGATGAAATGCTAGGATTGGAAGTTGGGACTGGAACTGGGTGGCCATCCTGTGGAGGTGTTGTAGCTGGAAACTGGGACGGGAGGCTGGGACTGGAGCTGGGCGGCTGGCCTGTGAAGGCGTTGTAGCTAAAATGCTAGGACTGGAGCTGGGACTGAAGCTGGGTGGCTGGCCTATGGAGGCGTTGTAGCCAAAATACTGGAGCTGAAATTGGCGATGGCCGGCCCTCGGGAGTGTAGTGGCCACCGTTGTTGTGGAGTGATGTTGTAGCCGCCATCGGTGGGATGTCGCGGTTGACGGCCTCCGACAGCAAGGAGTAGCGAGAAAGATGGTTTTGTTTCTCTTTACCAGCTCTACCGCCCTTGCAAGTTTTTACCAGAGCTGGCCCCCTTTTACTTTTTTCGGTATGCCCTTGTGGGTTTTCACACCAAGGGGTCACCCGATTTTGCCTGAGGTGCCCTCGCTGGTTTTTACCTCAGCTAGGTTAATGGTAATTTTTGCCCTCAGTAATCCCGTGGAAGGAGTTGACTAAGGCCACTAGGGTATCTCTATTTTTAACCCTATTTTTTATTCTATCAGGGAGATAATTCAAACGGCAAGCTATCTGGATTTCTTCCATTGATCCTGAGTAAGGGGAAACACCAAAGATGCCCTTGCAAGGCATGCCTAGCTCTCAAGGACTCCCCTATTATGGCCATCGCACGACCTCACACCGGGTCGATAATTTACAATATTTGACATGTTTGGCTAGAGTTCAATTGAATTTTGTCACTCTCTTAGATATTGAACTTACCGTGCCCCGGCATAGACACGTTTTGATTTCACCGACATGCCTATAATGATGTTTTTTTTACCCGGGTATTCGTCCAGACATGAAATTGTCAATATACGACCGACATAATTTTAAATGTCCTTTCGCCCCCCGATATAGGGGAATTCAATGCTTTCCAGTATGTTATTCCCTCTACTTAGGCCGTGAGGCTCCATATCTTGGTGATTAATCAAAGGCTTTTCCCTCTATGGGATGTAATTAATGCCTTGATCTTTAAGGCGCGACGGGTTTCCAGTCTCGATCTGATACCTACTCTTCTGGTTAGCCACATGGAGTGCACCTTGGGTTCCAGACCACCTCAGTCCTAGAACCTAAACACATCGTCACATATGTGACTAGCATGCCCTCACACTTAATAAAACTTATAAATGATATCCTGATGTAAAAATATTTAAAGAAATTGAGTGCGTCCACAAGTTGGCATGCCTGGTGGGATTGGACGACCTTTCATTTCTTTGCCATGATTTGGGACCTTATGGCCTCCTTCTAAAATTCTAATATCCTCAATTTTAAATTACAGGCACAAATTTCAAACGAATCGATGGCCGTCACGTTCGGTCCCTTGGTCGTTGCGAGCCATGCTGAGCCTGGCCATCTTGCGGTGCCGACTCGGTTGAGCGACTTCCCGCCCGTGGTGGGGTTCCCGAACTTCTTGGGGGTAATGTTCGTCAACCTTTTGGAGGCCTAGGAGGTCAAGCTTGTCGTCACTACAAAGGTGGCATCTGAAGAAGGGAAGGTGGTGAGCGGCTACGTCCACCACATCGATACAAGAGAAAAGCATACACAAGCTGGCAGGAGGGCAGCAAAGAAGCACACCGGCATGCTTCAAGGCCGGCTCTCTATCTTGGGCAAATCGATCATGATTGGAGGAGTCTGAGTTTACTTGAATGGCTGCCAGGCCACCATTGCACACAATCGGGTAGTGCTAGCTGTGCCAGTGCAAAACCAATTTCAAGCAGTGGCCCGAGACAACGTGGACTATATCGGGTTTTAGATAAAGGGAGGGTCGGCCTCAAACCTGACCAAATTCAAGAATGTGTGGGTGCCCATGAGGCAGGCCCTAGCCCCACTCCAACCTAAGCCGATCACAGTCGATAGGTTCGAGAGAGGAAAAGAAAGAGATGAAGAAGAAGAAACTGAGATGCCAGCTCGAGCATCTCAAAGACCAGCCTTTTGTGCTCATGGCTAACATGCAAATCATTATTCAGATAATGGAAGGTACAACGGGACATCTGAGCGGAAGCACCACGCCTACAGATTGTCGGTACAAACCAAAGTGCCATCGCTAATGGTCAGTCCTACCAATGGGCAAGAAGATGTTACGTAGGCCATATGAGGATACCTCTGTGGCCTTGGAAATACCCTGTTGGGGACATAGTGGCTCCTGGAAGCTGTAAATGATGCAAAGATCAGCCGGGGGCACCAAGTCAACTCGGGAGTCATAGAAGATGAAGAGTTAGGGTGATATGGGTCACCCCTCCGTGAAGGAGCTACATCGAGGGTCTCAGTGTTTGATAGGTTAATTTTTTATAGATAGCCAGCCAGGAAAGTGATCAGAAGAAACAAGAAGATGCAAATTTTTACCTACAATATGGCTAGAGTGGCCAATCATTATGGGGCTTTGCCCGAAGACCCAAATGACGTGACTAGTCTCGCCGAAAGGCCAGGGCCCGTCACTAGAAGGAAGCAAGCCACAACTAAAGTAATACAACCCCATGTCAGCGACACAAGCTCGGACGCATTCGCCATCGTGGCAAATGTGGTCACCATAGAAGATGAAGATGAAAGGCTGGCCCATTATTTGGAGGCTTTGTCAGAGGGGGGAGGCCAAGGTCTTAACCCGACCACCCTCGATCTAGCAATGATGATGTTGCTTCAAGCCTATAGGCAGAGGATAGAAGCCTTAAAGAGTCATGTAAGCAACTTAACCATGCATGCTTCTGCCTCAAAGTAAGTAAAATCCCCTCCAGAAATATCTTGGTGAGGTAGCAATGAATTCAAGGGTTCACCCCAAATGACGGCTTCACAGTTGATACCTAACTACAGTGGGGGCACAGCCCTAATACCACCTCTATCTCCTCAAAGCCAAGGGACCACCACTACACCCTAGGCAACTGTGCTGACAACACCACAAATGTAGCCAGCACATTTTTACCCAGAGCCAATGGACCCAACTATGGCGAACAAGGTGATGATCGAGCAGATGATTGAGATGAAGCTAGCCGATCGCGGTAGTGATGAATACTGTTCTTTTGATGCGTACAAGGTTCCATACCTTATTCATCACGGGGCTAAAAGATTGCCTCCCAGTGTCAGCAAGCCACCAAAGTTTGATAAATTCAATGGCCAAGGGTCACCGAAGGAGCATATAGCCTGTTACATAAACGTGATGGGTGATTTAGCGACTGATGAATCATACCTCTTGAAGTTCTTTGGGTCCTCACTGATGGGGCTCACCTTCGAGTGGTACTTGAACCTGCTAGCCGAGTCCATCAACGACTGGCCGAATATGCAAAGAAAATTCTAGGAATGCTTCCACATCACCGAAAGAGAGATCACTATGGCCAAACTTTATGCTTCTAGGTAGAAGAATGATGAAACTACACTGGAGTATGTCAAGAGATGGCACAACCTTAGCATGAGGTGTCGGTGGCCACCGCATCAAGCAGATGTAGTCCAGATTTACAAGCAGAACCTGAGGCAGGAGGTCCTCGCATGCAAGATCGGCATGGAGATCAGGTATTTTGACCAACTAAATAATGTGGTTATTAAAATCGAGGCATTCCTTGACAGATATTCTTCCACCCTAGCTGCCTCAAGCCAGAAGGCAAAGTTAGTTGATAAGCGGCCCGTGCCCAAAGAAGTCAATAGAGTTGACTTTAAGGACTTCGAGTAGCAGAAGAATAAGGATAAAGGAGTTACCAACACTCCTCCTATAGGCTGACTGAACAACAAGAAAGCTCCACCTTGTGATCCAGGATGAAGAAACTTTATTCCTTCCCCAAGGAGAAAACTCGGGTCCTCTTCGAATGGGCCCAGAGATACAATAAAATTACTCTCCCAGAACCGAAGAGACCCGGCGATGCCAAGAAGAAAGATAATCCTTGATAGTGTCCATGCCATCATATGCTTGGACACGCCATCAAAGATTGTAACGTGTTCAAGGACATCATGGAAGGTATGATCAAGAAGGGAGAGCTCCAAATGGGTGAACACAAGGTGGATCCACCATGCTCTGATGAGATTACCATGATGGGAGCCATGGCCAATATGATTTCTTTAAAACAACAATCAATCCCTCGACAAACTCCACTAACCCTTCAGGGGCCTCATCAGCCTCTTGGGTGGCGTCCCTAGTTCTTGGTAGCGTAATCAAGTTATTGGTACTCTGAACTCTGGGTCGTTACAGATGGCATCAGAGCTGTGTTGGAGAATTGCATCAGGAATTGAAATTCACAATAGTCTAGAGCAATTTCCTTTTGGTCGCCTGTTGCTGGCTTAGGGTGTTTCTTGCGATTGCTGATGTGTTTTCTGTTGTCGTGTTTTCCTAGATTCAGGATGCCACCTCGTAGGCGAAGAGCCCCAGTTCCTCGGGATGAGGCTAGTGCTTCCCTTGCTCCTGCTGTACCAGTTCCTGCCCAGGTTGCATATGTTCCTATTCTACCTGCGGAGTTGCCTGGTAATCGTGGACGAGCGCTGAAGGAATTCCTGCTATTCCATCCACAGACAATTGAGGGCCAGTCGGACCCGATGGTAGCTAGGGAGTGGCTGGATGCCACTGGACGTGTCTTTGAATCCATGGAGTGTGCTGAGGATGAAATGGTTATGTTGGCTTCTTATCAGCTTCAAGGTACCGCATGCACGTGGTGGACCACAGAGTGGGAGGTCGCCTTCCGTTCCCGTCCGCTTTGACAGGTCACATGGGTAGAGTTTGTTGCTGCATTCGAGCGTGCCTACACTCCGGCCTGCCTGAAGTTTGCCAAGATGTACCAGTTTCTGGAGCTGACGTAGGGTTAGATGTCAGTGCTGCAATACCGAGACAAGTTCATTGAGTTGGGCTGGTATGCGCCCCACATTTTTACTGATGAAGCTGTGAGGACTTAGTAGTTTCTATGCGGACTAAAAGTAGAGTTAAGCCTGCCGTTGTTTGTGACCCATGTAGTTGAGTTAGATTCTACGTGCCAAGAAGCCGTTGCATTAGAGTTGGAGTTGGCGAGGACCCGGGGACTTCCTCAGCCTGGGATGGTTCAGTCGGTCGTGCAGCATCAGCTGCCCTACTAGCCATCTCTTCCAGGAGCTCCTCCCGCTTTCTCTGCTATTGGTGGTACTTCCTTCCTGCAATCCCAGGGCAAGGGATTCCGATTTAAGAAGTCCAAGAAAAAGAAGTTTGATCAGTCGGCATTTTCTAATCTGAGTCAGTAGTCCATTTCTTCCGTTCGACTGCATCAAGATTTTACTGCTTCTTAGCCGAGGTTGTGATCCAAATGTGGTGGCAGGCATCTGGGCGTGTCGTGTTCTCTGTCTACTATCTGCTACCGCTACGATCAGCCAGGGCACATCTCCCGGAAAGATAAGCCAAAAGGGGCTGGAGAAGAGTTGACCTGACCTGAGGATGAATTGACCTTGGTGAAGTCAATGCTAGAGATAGGTAGACCCCAATGCAGTCAGGGCTAGAGACAGGCAGACCTTGAAGGGTCTGGGCACGAAGGCAGGTAGACCTCGAGGGGGGACTAAGCATGGAGGTAGGTCAATGCACATGGGCACAAAGCCAGAGGAAGGTTGGTGCACATGGGCGCAGAGCCAAATGAAGGTCGATGCACATGGGCGCATAGCCAAATGAAGGTAGATGCACATGGGCTCAAAGTGAAATGAAGGTCGATGCATATTTGAAATGTTTGAAGGAAGGTCGATGCCCACCAGGCACACAGCCAAATGAAGGTCGACGCACATTTGAAGAGTTTGAAGAAAGGTCGATGCACATCAGGCACAAGGCCAGATGATGGTCGACGCACATGGGCTCAAGGTGAAGGAAGGTCGATGCACATTGGGTTCCAACCTGGAGGCAGGTCGATGCACATCTGAAATATGTGAAGGAATGGGCTGCCGAGGTTGATGCACATTTGAAATGTGCCAAGGGGCTGCCTGCCAAGGTCGATGCACATTTGGAAATGTGTAAAGGGGCGGGAGGCAAGGTTGATACACATATGGAATGTGTGAAGGAATGGGCTGTCGGGGTCGAGGCACATTTGAAATGTGCCAAGGGACTGCCTGCCAAGGTCGATGCACATCAGGAAATGTGTAAAGGGACAGGAGTCAAGGTCGATGCACATATGGAATGTGTGAAGGAATGGGCTGCCAGGGTCGATGCACATTTGAAATGTGCCAATGGGCTACCTGCCAAGGTCGATGCACATCTGGAAATGCAAAAAGGGGCTGCCTGCCAAGGTCGATGCACATCTGGAAATGTGTAAAGGGGCTGCCTGCCAAGGTCGATGCACATCTGGAAATATGTAAAGGGACTGGAGGCAAGGTTGATGCACATATGGAATGTGTGAAGGAATGGGCTGACAGGGTCGATGCACATTTGCAAAGTGCCAAGGGGCTGTCTGCCAAGGTCGGCACACCTAGAAATGTGTAAAGGGGCTGGTCTGCCAAGGTCGATGCACATCTGAGGAACGTGTAATGGACTGGGGGTAGAATTTCCAATAACACTCCAACTTGAAGATTTATTTACAGCTTTTATTATTTTATTTATTATTATCTTTTTATTATTGTACTTTTATTATATTATATTTTTATTATTTTTATTCATAGTTTTATTTATTATTATTATTCTTTACGAGACAACCCAGGCTTAAAATGTAGATGACATATTTTAAATCATATTTAAATTCCTTAATTGGGCTCGTTGGGCGCATTGCACCATGGTTCATATCCGAAGGCTGCTAGTCCACCACGCTGGCACACAAAATGTTACTGATGGCAGCTATAGACCAAGGCACAGTGTACCTTTGTCTTCCCCCTTCGCAGAACACTAGCACCTCCCCCATGCGAAGACATCATCGTCGCCGCCACCGTCACCTCGGGCTGCTCCCCCCAACCACGGCCGTCCATCCGATGGCACTGATGCCATTGACGGACCACTAATGTCCTACCGGTGGGGTCACTGGAGGCGGGCGCTGCTACACACCACCGCGAATAGGGGTTTCTTAACCCTGAGTTTCCACACGAGCAAGGGATTCCCCCCATGGGTTCCCAGTGCTCCAGTCAGACATCAGGGCCACCCATGACTATAGTGGAGGTCCCAATGCAGTGCCCCTGTGTCGCTATGACCTGCCACGACATTGGGATCAATCTCCCAATGTGGCCAATGGCCGCTTCATGTAGGTTGCTTCCAGCTGGCCACTCCCACGCCACGAGGAAGATTCTCATATTCCAGGAGACCCTCCAGTGCTCCAGGAATGATCGGCCAAGCACTCCCCTGCCTACTCCCATCGATCTCACCATCTCCATGGGGATCAATCCCCATCTCATGGGGTCATTCTTCAATAACGAAAAAAACCCAAAAAAATAACTACAAAAAAATAAAAAATATTAAAATAAGTGAGAATCACGAGCTATCAACCTGGCTCTGATACCATGTAAGGATCTAGGCTGGGATCAGGAAGAATGAAGCAGAAACTAGAAATTAAAATTTTATCTTGGTCGAGTTGATCGCTCCTTTGTGATTCCCGATGATAATCTAGAACTACTGTGTTCAATCTTACCTCTACGATGCTTAGATCACAGTGAGGTGAAAATAATTCCTCATGGCAGTAATCAACCGTGCAAGTGCACAGCCTCTAGCAGTATCCACAAGGGCACGAATGGTGAAATCCTCTCTCACAACACCCCACGAATGATCCCCTCCGCAGCACCTCCATGGTCTCTACACAAGAGACGAGAGGGAGAAGAGAGAGGAGAGAGAAAGGGGGTGCCCCTCCCTTAGAGGAGAGAGAAGGAGCGGCCCGAACTAAGAAACCATGGATGCCTGGCCCGGGGTTCTCTCATCGTAACTATTTATAGACTTCTCGATCTTTCACAAAAACCCTAATAAGTCTAATATTGCGAA
>JANBPO010006164.1:0-11308 GCA_024336825.1 Amorphophallus titanum
CCAGCAACCCACCTCTTCACCTATTTGACCCCCTTTTCAATTTCAAGTCAAGCTGAAATTCGGACTGGGGTTTCTGTCCACCAAACCCCCTTTCCACAATTTGTTTCAAAATTTTAGGAGTTTGTTTACCCCTCTTAAAAACCTCTGCTAAAATCGAATTCTGTTCTGTCCCCTGCAGTCCAGATCCGACCTCCCCTGCTATAAAATTCTTTCCACCCTTCAAACCACCTCTAAAAATTACCAAAAAATTTGTGCACGTCCCTCACATCCCCCTCTCTCACCCATAAAATTCTCATCATCCAGAGCCACCGTTTTTCCTCCGGTCAAACCTCATTATCAGGTAGATCCCAACCTACCCAGTCTATTCTGAGTCAGGGAGTCCGCCTGTTATAAATTCAACCATGGAGAATACAGCTATAGGAAAATTCCTGTAACATGAGGTGTTTGTAGGTCTTCGAAAGAGCTTCTCAACGGTGCTAGTTTCGTGTCAATCCGACATCAAGTCTGATTGCAGCATGTATTCTCGCCGGGTCATGCAGTTATGAAACTGTAGGACAGAGTTGGGGGTTAATTCTCCCATAAATCCCCGACTACGATCCAACGGCCACCGCTCTTGGGGATCGACCAGGGACACTCCAGCAACGTTCCAACTGGCAAGGAGACACCCGGACGCTGCCGTCCCAGCAGCCGAACTCGCTTGCTATCCTGTGGGCCCGAGCTGAGCCAAACCGAACCAGCTGTCTGCATCCACTCGAGCATCACCACCGTGCTACCCGTCAACCCAAGATCGGTGCTCCCGGGTCATTGTGTAGCCTGTTACCTCCCTGCATGGAGTGGACAGTAAGATTCATTGCTATAATTCTTGATTCTTTACTGTACCGGGAGTACGGGTCTTAGCCGGGATCGTCTTCCCCACGCCCGGAGCGTGGAGGTACATTTTTGATCCTTCATTATCACATTTGCTTATTTCGTATCTGTTCGTATGCCGCTGCTTGAGTGATAGGTTAACTAACTCATTCCAATTTTATCACAGCTATGAGAGTGAGAGAGCATGACCCATCCCGTGACCCGATCAGGGCATGAAGGAGTGTTGACCACCCTGACTCATTGTCGATTTCTCAACCGCACAGATCCACACGCTTCTCTTGCTAGGGACGAGTCGCAAGCTTGCCTAGAGTCTCAGGTTCGCTTCCAAATTGGTCTCGAGTCGCATCCTATCCCAGATCATTCATCTTCACGAATCCTTCTTCGCACGAGTATGGCGATTGATCATTGCACGAGACTGTGACTGGGGAGGGCAGTGGGACCCTTGGGCTGGGAGGAGGGCGCGGCCCTCGGGGAGTTTGCCCTCCTTGGGGCGCGGCCGCACCCTAGGGCGAACTTGCCCCGAGGGTGAGATGTGGCCGCGGGGTTGGCCCCGACAACCTCCTGAGGCTATTTAACATCGTCCTTTGAAGGACAGGGTACTCCGGGATGCTGAGATTGGCCCGTGGGGGCTTGTTGTTGTCGTGTCGCAGTTGCCGCTCGCAAGGTGTTCGGGTATATTCCTGACACAGCTCGGGTTGTCGAATAGTCTGGGTAACTGGCTGAGGGGCCTTAGAATCGACCTCGGGCTGAAGGTATGAGCTGGTATAAGTCTGGGGAAGGCACTTTGGGCGTGTGGGCCCTGCCTTGGTGGTATATGCCACGTTGTAAGGCGACTTGACAGGGTAGCCCCGGGTTGCCCCGGGAGCTAAAAGTTCACGGCTCATCACCGCATATCTGAGGGTCGGGGGTGGCCCCGACTTGCTGGAGGGTCATTGTAGGACCTGACTGGTGTGTTGGAGCAGTGGGTTGGCACACGGTTTGCTGTAGAGTGGCTGGGATATACGCGGCCGCAAGATATTTGGGGAAATTCCCGACACACGTGCATGGGCCGTATATGCATGCTACGGGCCTCCAAAGCATATGGTTGACTTAGCTAGGTCTCCCTTTGACCTTGGACGGATGGAGGAAGGCATCTTGGGGGTAGACCCCGGCCTTGTTACTGGGTGCCACGTGGTGTGGCTTGTAGTCAGGGCACCCCTAGGTTGGCTCGGGTGGCTTGGTAGAAGGTGGGTAAACCTGCGGACCAGGTGATTGGGGCTAACCCCGATCAATGGCTGATGTCGTTGTGGGCCACGACTAGCTGGTTGGGACCCTTGGTTGGGCTCGGTGAGCCATAGTAGGGGCTGGGTAGCCCATGCCTTAAAGGTGTTCGAGGAAATTCTTGACCCCTTATTTATTAGTATTTCACTGGAAAATTGTCTGGGTACAACAAATGCCCCCCACGGGGCATGCATCGGAGGTGGAGACGAGGGCGTACGGCCCGTGAGCTCCTCGTTCTGGGTCGTAGTTTGTTGTATTTTGACACTTCATCTGCCTTTCTTTTGATGTGTTGTACATGTTGATTTTCTTGTATGCTTACCATTTCTGTGTAATTTGTATTGCAACTATGGCGAGGTTTGGCCAAGATGAGCGAGTCCCGTGGCGTGTGGCCCGCGAGGAGGACCACTAGGTGAGGAGGATCGGGCGGCCCCTACCTCCTTTGGGCTCGTCTGTTGTTACTATGGCTAGTGTGGACTAGCTCGACTAGGGGCGCACGCTGGTGGCTGAGGTCCCCGTCGGAGAGGGGGCGAGCGGAGCCGTGGTTGTGGAGCTGGCCTAGATTTCAAAGGCAAGCGGGATTTACAGCTATGACCTCACTGGAGGTTACCCAGTAGAGTTTCCAATGGACTGCCATTTGTTCGAGTTCATCAGGAGCTTCATCCTATCTCGCATGGAGGAGGGAGACTCCTAAGTTATTGGGGAGCGTTACCGACTGGAGCGGGCAATTTTGGTGGGTAGGGATAGCCTGCATGGGGTTGCCCTCTATGGCTTCCCGAGTTTCTCGCTGGACTACTAGAGGCAGTGTCAGTTTCCCAGTGCTGAGTGCCTGGGTTTCTACAGCAGAGCGGACCAGTTCGGGGTCCGTGTTGGAGCGTTGGGTCCCGCCTCTTGGGACTTACATGGCCACCACAGGGCGGAGACAGAGGGTACTCTAGGGTTGGTGTTGGAACCGTCAGGGCTATAATATGTTGGAGAGGGCTACGACGACCACAGCCTTCTAGATGGAATCCTTCTGCAGACAGTTGTCAACTAGTATGGTCGCTAGGCGATGATCCCCTCTCACCGGTACCATCAGGGGGCGACTGAGTGGCTGATGGGGATCGTACATCACTACCAGGTGCTACTGGATAGAGCCAACATCAGATATGCAGTGACGACAGCATTGTATGGGTACCCATGCTAAACGGGGTTGATATAGATGTTGGTGGAGTGCTTCAACCGCCGATAGAACACGGTGGCGACGGCTGAGGGAGAGACTTCGTTGGATTTGTGGTCTCTATTCTGGATTTCTAGGATGTCGATCAACGGCGAGGGGTATAAGGAGGTGGTGCTAGATGACCTCCACCATAGCCACACGGACGGGCAGAGGCGATACTGAGTCTCTCACAGCTATCGGTATTTGTTGAAGACCTGGAGAGACTTAGCTCTAACTCGGAGGGAGTGAGCTGCACAGACTTCCAGGGTGCCGCTGAATGTGCGGGTCCGCCACTTCTACAATGGGCCCTTCTATTTTTATCAGGAATTCGCAAGAGACCAGACTCCTTGGGAGTACACCGAGGTAGAGTTTGCGGTTCTGGATATACTCGAGGTACATATATGCACCACGAGAGGGGTGGAACCCCCACAGGTTACCGAATGTGACACACCTGGCAGCTTACTTAGCATACTGGCTGGCGACATTTGTAGTCCCATACGGAGAAGATGATTTACTAAGGATTGAGCTGTCGTGGCTTGCGTGTATGCTGGCAGAGGGACGGAGACTGGCTTTAGCTCCTGCGGTATTAGCCAATAATTATCAGGGGCTGGGAGTGTTGGCGGCGCACCCAGCGCCACGTGAGAGGAGCTTGCTTCTGTCGACCCACTACCTCAGCGTATGGGCCAGGTTGTTGTTTCCTGGGTTGGTGACACAGGGGATAGTGGCAAACCAGGCGGCACCTTTACTGTTCAGCTTTACCGACTAGCTAGACGGGGATGTTGTTGCGCAGCTAGAGGGAGCTAGGAGAGCCCTGTCTTACCTGCCTGACAGGGGCGAGGAGGGGCTACCCTTTGACAGTGCTATGAGAGACTCTCACCTGATCCTGGTGGCGTCGAGCGGCGGGGTGACCTGCACCCTCCCCTATCAGTGGGAGCCAGATGCAGCTTTATATATAGAGTGGGTGATCAGCACCCTACCGACAGTATTGGCACTACACTGGTCTGTCACGAGTTTTCTAGAGTCGTACTACCCGTACAGGTTCACCCGAAACTTCGGGTATGACCAGGGGATCCCGCCGAACCAGAAGTTCCCCTTGGCGAGCCGATTGTATAAGTGCCGGAACACCCACTTGCTAGCAGCAGCGTGGTGGGACTTCTACTGTCACCGACAGTCAGAATGACTGTCGACACCAAGGCTGGAGTGTCGAGGGAGATTCGACATTCACCATGCCAAGTGGTGGTTCAAGCACAGCCACTTGTACCGGCAGAAGGCCTTGGTGATCAGGAAAATAGAGGAGAGTCGACTTCTGAGGGAGGACCTACCTCCTATTATACTGGAGGAGGACTATCTGAGGACCCATTTCTCCCGGATCCGCTGAGAGGTAGAGCGGCTGGCGTAGCAGTGACCCCAGAGCAATCGGGGTTCGTCGTCCCCGGGTCAAGGTCACAGCGGGGCCCTCAAGCCCCTGAGGCCAGTGCAGGCGGCTCCCACTGGATCTGGAACTGGAGCCTCCCGGTCGAGGGTGCCGAGGACTTGGTGGGCCCAATTCCTAGCCGACAACGACTTTGGGAAGAAGGACTCGCTGGATAGGGTGCTCCCCGATGGGAGCTTTGCCGACACGACGGTCAATTACTGGAGGTGCCACATCGGCCAGGCGATAGGGTCAGCCGGACCTGTGGAGTTTGTGTCCCATATTGAGTGTGCTTACACTCTGAGGGATATTTGAGGGGCAGTTGCGAAGGTTGCCCGAGTGTTGGGGTTAAAGCCGAAGCAGCTGGTTCCCTTGCCGTTGACCCCTTTCGCGGCCTCAAGTGAGACCTTTTCCTTAGCACGTTGTCTCAGCTTTGTTATTTTCTGAGATATATGACTGAGATGTTGTGTGTTGTTGTGTTTGTTGACAAGCTCTGCGGTGGAGGGAGACCACCCCTCCACGGAGACATCATCTGGGAGCAGAGACGGGGGCCTTCAGCCTAGGCGGAAGCACCCTCAAGTAGACGCTGGGGTAGTGGGGGCTGGCGAGTCCTCTTAGGGACTTGAGACTGGCGAGCATATAGAGGCGGAGCCGGCTCTAAGTAAGCACCGTATTTACCTCTTTGTTCCTTGTTGGTTTAGCCATGATGATTGACTAACTTTGCACTGCTAGACTTGTTTCTTGTAGCTCCGCTAGAGACTAGGGCGGAGGTGGCTTTCTCACCCCCCCGGGAGGCCGACCCTTTGCCCGAAGACGGGGTCGAGTGTGAGATCGACGTGGAGGCGTTTCTCCGCATGATGGACGAGGTCGCCCCCAACATCGAGACATTCCCTGACTTCGAGTCGTGGAAGGCCTCTGAGGATGCCCGACTAGGTAAGGGCTTCTGGAACTGGGCATATTCTGGTTATGTCTTTGCTTGCTCTTGGAGACTGACATAGCCATTTGTTTCATGTAGAGACGGCAGGGATGCCAGGGACCACGGCCCCTTCTGAGGCGCAGGGTGGAGTGCCCCTGCAAATCGAAGAGTAGGAATTGGCAGTGACCCGAGATGACTCGGGTAAGTGTTGAATTGCTATAGAGGGAATTGCCCTCTCTTTGTTGTGTGTTTGATGGGCCAGAGTCGTTGGCTATGTTTGTGTTGTTGTTTGCCAGGTGAGGACCCAGCTGCTACTCTGGAGATGATCCAGGAGTGGGTTAGCACTGGCCCGTCGGTGGCCCTCCCTTCCTTCGAGGGGGAGCCAGGAGCGGCGGATAGCCTAGTCACATCTATTGCTGGGGATGCGTCTAGGTTGCTACCACAGCTGTTGGCGGGGACACCTCTCTCTCCTTTGCCAGTTGTGGTGTCCCCTTGCACGGTGGGACTGGTCGGGTCTTCTAGCATGGGACCCTCAGGTATGTGACCGGGAACTTAACCACTCATAGTGGGTTTTCGTATTACCCTTTGGTGTTAAACTTCTTTTGGTGCCGGTCGTAGGTGCTTCTTCTCATTTGGAGGAGGGAGAGCCTATCGCTACAGCTTTGGCTGGGGGCGACGGGGAGATCGTCGACATTGAGGGGGTCTCTGAGGGGAGCACCCTAGCTGGTGAGTTTCTTGTTTGAAACCCCTAACTAGAGGGTTGTCTTGGTATGAGATCGAGTTGTGTGCTGACCTTGTTTGCTTTCAAGGGCCTCTAGTTCAACCACCTCTGGGAGCTCGTCGGAGGCCTCGTCAGGCTCCTCAAGTAGCAGTAGTTAGTCATGGAGACAGAGGAGAGTTTGAGCTCTTCCTCTTCTGAGGCCTCTTCTACTGAGGAGACTGAGAGAGAGGCTACTTCTAGAGGTATGTAGGGGTCTCTCCCCCCTTACTTGGCATTTGTTTATGTTTTATAGCAGAGTGCTGACACTTTTGAGTTGTGTATATAATGCTAGCGTCAGGAGAGGAGCGCATGTCGGCCCCTGATGAGAGCGACCAGGAGGAGCCTCTCGTCCCATCCATAGTTACTGGAGATGATCGGGTCATAGAGGAGTCACTTCCCTCTCTGACCTCGGTGAGTGACACCGTAGGCGCGGAGGAGAGGTTGCCTTCCCCAACCCCGGCGGGTGATGCCACAGGCGCAGCGGGACTTGCACTGGGTAAGAGCTGAGTCTTTTTCTCAGGTTTTCCACCTTGTTTGTCATGAAAAATTTTAGATGTATTACTTATTTCCCTTTGTGTTTTCTGGGACTGTGTGGGCTCTACTGGTGTGCTGGCCGAGATAGGCGACTCTTCTCTGAGCCTGGGGATTGAGTGGCCTACGTCTGCTTCACCGCCAGAGCCGCTATTGGACGTGAGCACGGGTGCGTCCCTGCTCCAGCGAGCCCTAGGCTATCTACAGGGTGACCCTCTTACTTCTCCAGAGGGTCTGAGGCAGTGGCTGAGAGAGTGCACCCAGGGCTACCACGCCCTCGACTTTCCTTACGAGCTTTGGATGTCTGGGCTAGCCAGAATCTGGGAGGAGTACTTTCGACTCCGTAAGGTTCAAGAGCAAAGGACTCAGAGGCTGGCGGCCATCCGAGAGGTGCAGGAGTAGCGGGCCTGGCTCACGTCGACTGTAGCTGAGCAGAGGGACCATGCCGAGGTGGCCGCGTCGCTTTGTCGAGATCGGGCTATCCAGTTGAGGGAGGCAGAGGACCGGGTTGAGGCCCTGAGGAGGACCTTAGAGGAGCTATTGCTAGTCATGGAGCAGGCCAGGGCTGCGTGTCAGGCGGTCGAGACTACGGCCGAGGCTAGTGCTCAGCTCTTGTCTACCCTGGAGGTGGAGCTTGCAACTGCTGACTCTCGTCTGGCGGCACTGGAGAGGAGTGAGCCTAGGGCTTGATTATATCTCTTTCCCCCTTTTTGTTGTGTTACTCGGATTGTATGGATTTTGTCACCCCAAGGGTATGTCTTGGGCTCCATTTACAGGGTATTAATGACAAACTTCCAAATTTCTTTTGTCCTTTAAATTGGTTTATTTCTCTGCTTTTCTTGTGTCTTAGAGATCCTTTTATCATCAATTTTACGTACAAAACGATCACTAATGGAAATGAATGTTCCAAAATTTGTGGATTACACCATCAATTTATTAAAATGTAAATAAGGTAGTACAATCAAAGGTAGAAGAGACATTCATCACCAAGTTTGGGCTACATACAACAAGAAACCTCAATTACTAAATAGTTCTTATTCCAGCATTGGAGTTACTACTAATGACTAAATTGCTAAATTTAAATGTTGGAGAGATGCTTCTGTAAGGTACGAGTCTCTGCTTGTCAGACACCAATTTCCTCACTTTGTTTATCATTCAGTGATGAGTGGAGCTCACATCGTCTTCTACTTGGTTTTGAAGAAGGAATGCCACCATCTATGGAATCACCCCTTTTCAATTACTTCATCAGTACTCTACATGGAGATAATATCCCAATCATATTATCAGGGAAAATGTTCTTTGAGGAACCTTCGAATTTCTGGAACCAACTGTTTCTGAAGCCCCACATGAGTCTTCCTCCTTGTAGCACGCAATGAACAGCCCTTGACAGAAGACTGCAGCACTTGATTTGCACCAGTTGATGACAAAGTCGGCAAGTCCATCTGAGCCCCTGGTGAACAATGTTGATGGCCATTCACCACTTAGTCGTGAACACCCGTCAAAGGAAAATAGGCGACTACCACAGAAGCACGATCCTCACAGTGTGGTAACAACCTTGGTGACCAACATCCTCCAAAGATGCTGAGAATTTGGCAAGCTAGCTGGCTGTTCAACTTCCATCCCCTGATCACTGCCAGCTCACTGATATTGATTTCCGAAACCCATGAACACATGATCTGCAGAGCCCACAAGTGCACATTCTGCAGATGCCAGCACAGAAAGTGGCCCACCTTCACTTGTTACCCTGTTCTGTTGCCGTTGCTGATAAACTTGAGAAACACCCTGCCATTTCTGATGCTTTCTTTCTTAGTGGAAACTGGCCACAACTTGTGAGGACAGCTGTGAAATCACCTCTCTCCGAGCCAATTCTCCTGACAGAACCACTTTACCTGGCCCTTATCACACAAAGACAAAGGAGAAATGTTTAAAATATTATTACCCTCATTAACATTGGGCAGTTTTGCAGAATCAGTGCTTCCATGAAATTAGTGCTGATTTCTAGCCCCTCCCTCTTCAATGGAGCAAGGATCCTGCTGTTCCATGTGTAATGGTGGTTCTTCAACTTTTGTATCTCTGCTAACTCAATGTGTGACTTCAATTGTTAAGCAATGATGAAGTGTGTGTGTCCTAATCTGTGCTTGATTTTTCTTTGAAAAGTAACTGATAAGAATTCAATGTAAAAAATGTACATGACCCAGATAGGGTTGTCCTTTTTGTTTGTGATCATTCGAGGGAATGGGATTCTAATTTTTTCAGTGGACTTCTGTCACTCCACTATTCTTCCTTTGTTGGCGGGGGGTGCATGAGTCTTTCGTTGACCTTTTTGTAAAGGGGAGTTTTTGTCCCTACACCCTCCTTACATGTAAACTCTCTTTCCATCATTTATGGAAACAGTGGTACCATCCACTTTCAAAAAAAATGTAAAAATTGTACAGTTGAGAGTAGCGGATATCAATAGCCCGACAAACGTCAGGTTACTTCTGGTTGATGTGATTGCCAAGGATCTAATTTTTGGGACAAGTCTGGCAACTGCCTGTTTTCGGCGTGGAGAAAATTTTAGGAGTTCATTTATTGTACATAAATGTATATTTGTTAGCTATTTAAATAGCATGCACATTAATTCTGCGTATTTGGTTTATTAAACGTTTTAGAGTTTGGATATCGGACATTTTCCCACAGACCGCAGTCAGTGTTTATTTACATCGGCGTAGAGTCCGAATACCTTTGATTAGCTGCCAAAGAAGTTCTCGATCTTCACAATATCAGTCGTGACATTGAGGGTGTTGGCCCGATGTAACGGCAATCAAGTGGGGGGGGGGGGTGAATTGATTGACCCAATTAAACCTATGCAATATCGCAGACTAACAATGCTCACTCCGTTCTAGTCACAGCTCAATTGAATTCAGATTTGATGATTTGAATGGATGAATTACAGAGATTGAGTTTAACCTGAAATCCTTGCATAAGAGACGCTCTCGTTCTATTTAGATAGAGTGTGTCGACGAGTGTGTGTATAAGTGAATCCAATAATCCGCTAACACAAACCACGCAGTGATCAAACCACAAGCAAATCACACAACATAGAATTTTTAGGTTGTTCGGATGCACCCGTGTACAATCCTATGTCCACCCCTCACAACTCGTGAGGATTCCACTAATCCTGTAAAACTCTACAAGATTGCCACACACACACAAAGATTAGATTTCCACCACAATGCCAAGCATCAACCAACACACATGCAGATTGAGTCTGCAAACACGACACTCAAGCGTCTTCACATACACAAAGATATGATCTCCGCCCACGCACAAGTATTCTTAGAGTTTGGATGAACAATGTATGCATAAACTATCACAAATAGACTAGTAACAATGAAATCCTATGGGTTTCGAAATCCCCCTCTGCTGTTCCTCAGAAATCCTTTAGAAGCTCTTGTCAAAATCTTCAGACCAGCATTTCTTCTGCGAGCTATCGACCCCTGGAGGTAGAATGTAGAAGGATGAAGCCTTTGGGATGATCAGGATGCCATGAGATCTCCAGGACGACATTCTTCACGCTCAGCCGTGCTCTGCACTGCTCCCTCTCTCTGTTCTGCATTTTCTCTTGTATTCACTGTTCTCTGTTGTGACTGCAGAGAATAACATCTTTTATACCCAAGAGAGACCCAAACTCAAATCCTATTGGTCCTTGGCCTTCCAAAAACCTCTTCCCACGTGTAAAGAAGGGTTTTCACTAATGGATAAGAGCATAGATGATCCACACGCGCAAGCACGATCGGATCCAGAAACCTCGTAACAGAAATCAGTCGACCTGAAGGTTGGATTGGTTGACCTACGCGATACCTGCAAAACAGAGTCAGAAAGATAGAATAGGCAATCGGTCGACCTATGCTTACCATCGATCGACCGATGGACAGAATCGGTCGACCTATTCTTCAGGTCGGTCAACCTCTGGGCACTTTGTGACAGGATATTACTCTGGCGGCTAGCGGTCGACCTGTAGGACGGCATCAGTCGACACATCCATAGAGTCGGTTGACCCATTGTTCAGATCGGTCGACCTATTGATCAGATCGGTCGACCTATTGATCAGATCGGTCGACCTCTGCATTTCTTGTGACAGAAGGTATACTCTGGCTGGTTTAGGTTGACCTATTTCTCAGGATCGGTCGACCTATGCCCTGCATCACAGAGAAATTAACATACGATAGTTTCATATTCTAAGGCATAAAAATATGATCTTACCTTGGGCATTTTGGATTGTTTTCGCAAAACAAGTTAGATCTTCAATGGCTGGAGCCTCCCTTGTCCGGCACACCCCCTGGCCTCTTCGCCGGCACGGTCTCTGACCGCTATAACCCAACCCCC